>VZTD01001894.1:297314-394767 GCA_013397725.1 Rhagologus leucostigma
GGGCAGTGCAGGGCAGTGCTGGGCAGTGCAGGGCAGTGCTCACACCCCGGGCTGTGCAGGCAGGTTGGGCAGCACGGGGTCTGCATGCTCACACAGGCTGGTTGGGGCTTGCTGAGGAATGGAGTGTCAGGGTGGGCCACTGCGGGTGCGGGGTGTGCAGCCACGAGGATGCACCCAGGCATTTTGCCCTCCACGTTTTGGGGTGAGGTTGTGGTTGCACTTGGAGTCTTTCCCTGTGGAGTTTGGTGTGGGATTCCTCCTTGGCTAGTAAGCACTGCCGTTGCTGCAGCACGTTCAGCCAGGAGTCAGAGCGGGGGCAATCCTGGTTGTGCAGGGCAGCGTTTGGTGAAGGACACCTGTGCAAGGGTGGGGTGTCCTGGGAAGCTGTGGCTGCACAAGCCAGCCCCATGGCCAGCTGGGATGGACACTTCCTGGCTGTTGGAGCTCCAGCCAGGACACTTGGAGGTGAGAGGCTTCCAGGCAGCTCATGAGGAGGTCTGGATGGAAGGATGGAAAAGTTTCCAGTTTTCCAGATACTCTGATTAAGCAACATATTCTGCCGCCCTGGAAAGCTCCCAGACTGGGAGAGCATGGGCCAAGGAGTTAATTTTGCAAGGGAAGGAGCTTGCAGAGGGGACAAAACAGCCTGTGGAGTGGCTTCCAATGATCCTGGCAATGAAGCTTGCACTGAGGAGCACCAGCCTCCGTGGCGAGGATGTGGGTGCACCGTGCTGCAGAGCAGAGCCCCTGGGAGAGGTGCACTGCCAGAGTCTCTCCTGCCAGTGGAGAAAACCTCTGGGCACCAGCTGAGCATCCACCCCTGTCAGCCTGCACTTGTCTGAGGGGGCTGAGGAGGCCACATCTTGCCTCGCCCTTCGCTGGCTCCAGGCTCTACGCACGAAGGTCTCAGCGTAGTCCCTTGTGGCACGATGTTTTGTTGTAGTGGGGCAGCTTGGCTCTTCCCCTGCTCTCTTCCAAGTCTCCACACACCTGCTGCCCTGGGTGTACCCCAGCATGGTTTCTGCACAGGCCTATCTTCATGGCCACTTTCCAGGTGGTTTTTGCGCAGTGAAGCAGCCAGAGGAGGCAGAGCCAAGAATGTGGTCCAGGTTCCAGTTCTGGGATTCACTCCGAGGGCAGGGAGAGGACCATCTGCACAGGCGGGTTTGTGGAGGAATTCCCAGGGTGTTTCCCATCCTTTTTTAAACATAAACTAATTCTCTGGAAAGACTGGGAAAGCACCAGGCCGCTTGACAGCTCAAGATGCATGTGAGAGTTTACTTGTGGACCTGCACGTGATTGCAATTAGCCCTAGGGCTCTAGCACACTAAAATTAAACTAGGAAAATTGTTCCCATCCCCAGATACCAGCCTGTCTCCTCAGGGGACACCCCTGTCACCAGAGGTAAGATCTCTCATCCTGCTGTGGGTCAGCTCCTGAATACCCACAGGTTTCAGCTGGTCATGTTTGGGGCAGCCATTCCCAGCTACAGCCATGCCTGTCACCTGTCAAACCTCAGCCAACCTGTGACAGAGCATCCACATCTATAAACACGATGTGTCCTCAATATCCCTGTTGCCATCTACTCCAGAACCTGCTATTCCTTGTCTTCATATATGGAGAATGTGTATTTCCTTACTTTTTGCAGCAGCAGCCTTCCTTGAAGGTTTGTGTCCATCCTCATTCCCCTCTCCTCCAGGTTAAGGGACCTCAGTTGACTCATTGTTCCTTTAGCTCACCACCAAACCCCTGATCCTTCTCACTGGGCTGCAGGAGCCAGTGTTTTATCTCCCCAGCACACCTTGGCTGCAGAAATAAATCCATGTGCAGGACCAGGAGCCCCAGAGGCTGTGCTGGTCCTTGTGGGACAGTTGCCCACGTGGATGAGGTTTCCCATCCCAGAGGGCTGCAGAGAACACCCCCGGGATCCATCCCTGCGGCTGTCAGGCCCCTTGCACAGCACGGAAGGAGAAGCACGGTCCAGGATTACGGACCTGCCAGGGCACATCCACACCAGCCACGTGTCCCGCGTGGGTGACGCTCATCTCAGAGGGGTCCCAGCAGCCTTGCAGCCACGTGTCCCCCACGGGAACGGGCTCTGGGTGCAGCAGCGAGGCGGCTCCTGGTGCTCGGTGGTCCCTGCACTTGACCCGTGACCACGGCGAGCAGGAGGGGAGCAGATCCCCCGGGAAGGGGAGGAGGGAAATGAGAGCGGCAGGGTGGGGTGGGTGGGGTACACCAGAGGAGCTGAGGGGACAGGCATCTGTGATTGTCAGAGTGCCAGAGGCTTGGAGTGCCCCTTGTGAGCACCGGGACCCCGGGGCCCCCCTTGTGCTGCCCGGGGAGCAGCTGTGCACAGGAGCTGCAGGAGGAGGCCATGGGCGGGGGAGCCACATCAACCACACCCTTCCACCACCCCTGGAATCTCTATTCGAGGTTCCCCACAGGTGAGGATTTGGCATTTCCTCATCCTTCTGCCTGTTGTCACGTGGCTGCTGTGCTGCTGCCCCGTGTCCTGCAGGGCAGGTCCCAGGTGGGACAGTGTGGCCTGGCCAAAGCTTGCCCAGCATCAAGAGGAGCAGCAGCATCACAGCTGGTGTCTCAGTGCAGGTGGGTCTCAGCCCTTCCCCAGGGAAGTTCAGTGGAAAGCCTGAAGGGTGACTTTCCTTCTCGGAGTCCTCTTCTGTCTTGACTTTCAGCAGACGAAGAATGGTTAAGTATAAACTCAGTGCTTTGCCTCTGCCTAAAGTGAGGAGACGGGACTGTCCTCCATGCTCCTGTCTTTTAATACCTCACATCTCAGCATCTGTCTGATGTTTCCTGTCTCATGGGGTCTTCAGATTCCCCTCTCCAGATGCCCTCTTCACTATCTGTGTGTTTTTGGTGGAGATTAAATTGCAAAGAAAAGCCCATGACTGCAGGAATGGTTACACTGGGCCTGAGGGGGCGAGGATTTGGTCTGGATGGGGAGCAGTGCAGTGAGCACCTCATGTCCCATGAAATGCTGTCCTCTCCTATGTCCGCAGGACACGGACATAACTGGGGCCCGTCTGGTGCTCCCCAGTTACCCGGCACACTCCTGTGTCCTGCACAAGGCACACCAGTTTACACCAGTGTACAGCTGGCTGCACTCTTATCTCTGCAGTACCCACAGTGTCCGTAACAGCAGCATCCTGTAGATCACTGCACTTCCCCAGTACCCCAAATTCCTCCAAGTCTTTTGGGTTGAAATTTATCTTCTCAGTCTCAGAGTTCCAGGATACAGGGAGATCTCGGTGGAGCCAGCTCAGCAGTGGGTTCTGGTTCTCAGCAGGCTTGGATGGGGTACAGAGAAGTGCAGCAAAGGGAAGAGGGAACTGAGATGTGGCTTGGGAAGAGGGTGAGGGTTTTCGGTCACTCCCAAAGCACAAGGAGCAGGGTGAGCCAGCCCCATGATCTCTCTCCAGGCTCTGCTCTCCACTCCTGGCCGCAGCCAGACTCTGAGGGAACACATTTGCTCCCTCTGATTCCTGGAGAGATGGAGCAGATCCTGCTGAGCTGTTGCAGAGCCACCAGCCCCAACCAGGTCACTGCTGCCATGACCTGAGGGGACCTTAATCACACCCTGAAGGAAACACATGGTGGCCTTCACCTGCCTTCTTCAATACCTTGTGGTTTTCCTCAGTCTTTTCTTAGCAGAGAAATGAGTGAGAGTGCCCCCCTTGCCAAGAGCCCTTCCAGTGTGATTAAGCTCAGTGCTCCTAAGATCTGTCCTGGCAACATTTCTAGACCTGTTCCAGCAATTCCCAGGACCAGTCTATCTCCACCACTGCTGCCCTCACTCTCCCAGTGACAGAGGAATAGGTGGGCGTGAATGATTTCTTTTCCTGGAGGGTGCAGGGATCTGCCACTGCATTCCCCCAAACACCTCACCCCAGGGGACCCCACAGAAACACTACAGAAGGTAATCAGAGCATCTCCTATAGTGAGAGTACACGGCAGCACAACACACCCCTGCAGACAGGCCAGGAAAACCCCTGGAGTCTTTGGAAAGTGAAATGCTCCCAGTGACATGGGGTCTGGTAGTGCCCCTGCTTTTAGGAAGCTGGAACTGTGTTAAATAAGAGGTCTGTGGCAGGGCCTGGCTGGACCAGTCACTGTGAGCATCCGCCTTCCTCTCCTGACCTTGTGGCTGGGCTGGTGCTCCGCATGCCCCCATGGGGAAGGTTGGGGGTCAGGGTAAGTGCCAGAGAACAACAGGATCATCAAGACTGGAAAAGCCCTCTGAGATCGAGTTCCATCATTAACCTAACACTGCCAGCTCCACCATTAAACCATGTCCCTAAGCAGGCACGTGGTTTAGTTTCAGGCAGAGCTGCAGCCAGAGGGACGTGACAGCCCACATGCCACCCTATGTCACCGGGCACAGCCCGGCTGAGAGCAAAGCAGCTCGTCCTGCAGCACGAGGACACCAGCTCCGGCTCTCACAAGACGGCCTGGAGCAAGCTTCCCGGCACAACCATTTCCCAGATGGAAATGCCCTGATCCTTCAAGCCTCTCCTTACTCCGGGGTCCCTGCAGAGCGTGTCCCTGCTGGTGCTGGGTGTCGGTGAGCCCGTGTCCCGGGGCGCGCGGGCAGAGCGCACCCTCCTCTTCCCACTGCAGCCGCGGGAGCTGCGGGCTCCGGAAGGGAGGCATCGCCCCGGTAACGCTGCATTAGTCCTTACCTAGGCCTGACACAAATAGAATTGATCAAAAGCACCTTTAAAAGCTCTCGCGTCCCCAGAGCAGAAGGCTCCTCTTGTTGAAATTGGGTGGGAGAGCTGCGGTTTTTCCTCAGTTCCTTTGATTTGTTGCCTAATGCAGGGGATGGATAAATCTCTAAGCCCTGAGATTTAGGGCAGGATTCATACTTTACATCTTCAGAAGACGTAGTAAACAGCCTTATACTCTCTAATCCTGGGAGCAGGTTTGTACCTGCTCGCTCTGCATAAACTGGACCAGCTACAACAATTTCACATTGTGGCTGAGTTCAAAACATCCCCTTGGGGATGAAATGTTTATTGCAGAAGATTTTTAAGATGGTTCCTTAGGGAGAAAGGGACTCCCACCTCAACACCCTGCACAGACCCTGTGGACTGTCATGTGGGTACAAAAAGCAGTGTGGCTCCACGAGCAGTGAGACACCGTCGCCCACGGAAAGGTGTGACTGCAGGTGCCACAGTAGAGCCAGCTCAGCTGAGCATGATTACCAAAGTCTCCAGAGGAACTTTGTCACTTAGACCTTCCTCACTGGACAGCAGAGGTGGGTGGCTTGCCTGCAATGACCTTCGTTAAGCAGGGTTAGCAGGTCCTAGGCACGGCCTGATGGCTGCAGTGCTCCTGGATCCAGCTGCCTCCATCGCCCCCGGGGGCAGGCTGGGATCCCTGAGGTCAGACTGTCCAAGGATCTCACCTTTCCCAGGTCACTCCAGAGCCTTGCAGAGGCCCCTCGGGGCGTGAAGAGGTCTGTGGTGAGGACACGCTGAGCTGGGCAGAGCACAGGCCCTTTCCCCAGCACCTGCCAGAGTGCAGTACCTGGACCTTTGAGTTGCTCCAACCCAGCCCCAAAATGGCAGCGGAGCAGATGGGGCCAGTTTGCAGTCTGGACACTGCATCTGGGGGACACCACTTCAGGGAGTTTGTTGAGTTTTATGCAAAATGTGAACCTCTGCAGATTCTCCCGGGGCACATTGTCACACCGTGCCCGGGGGGACCTGCTCACAGTCTGTGGGGTGGGACACAGCTCCCCAGTCACCACGGGGCATTTTTGCCAGCATGGGTTTAACATCTGACCCCACACCTCCTTGTAGCTTTGCATCCCCTCGGGATGGCTGCATGTCCCTGCTCATGGCCAGTGCCAGGGGCTGGGGAGAGGCAGGGACAGGGATTGCTCTGCGGGGAGGAGCAAGTTACTTACAGAATCTTCAGGCTGTAGAGGCCAGAGAAAGCTTCCCCTGGGATCCTGGAGATCTGGTTTCCAGAGAGGCGTCTGCAGTGAAAAGAGGAGCCAGTCATATGTCAACATCCTTGCGATGACAGTCCCTTGTCTGCAGAGGCTTAACAACTCGTGCATCCTGCCGCTGTCCCCTGCAGAGGAGGCTGCAGCACCTGCAAGCTGAGCCACAGTCCTGAGCTCGGGCAGCCTCTGCACATCATCCCCTCGCACAGCCCGAGGAACAGGCAAAGAAAATCACAACTCCTGCCAGACCTGAATCCAACATTTGCAGCATCCAGAGACCGCTCATGGCTCAAAGCCATTTCCTGGATGGACACAGAGGTCCCCACTCCACAGAAATCACAGCACAGGCAGTGACCAGCCTGCAGACCCTGCCCTGGCAGAGAGAGTGGAGCACGGAGAGCTATTTCTGCTCATGCATGGCCCTGGGAGGACTGTCCGTAAATCCTGGCTGATAAATGAGGGTGAAGGGATGGGAGAGGAAGACGAAGTGAGGAGCAGCATCACAATGGAAAATGGGACATATCTGGGACAAAGAGCAAAGAGCAGGGGACAACATTCAGAACTTACTGAAAGAATTTATTAAAGGAAACCCATGGGATTTGCCGTTGTACAGCATCACCTGATCTTAGAACTCAAATGTTAACAAGGCCCAGAACAGGCTGGGGAATTAAAAGGTGTTTACATTTTTCACTGACATTAGAAACTGCATCACTGTTACCATCAGGACTATGGTGAGGGCATGTGGTGGAGCCAGGAGTGAAGTCCAGGACTCCTGAGTTTAGGCTTGACCCAGAGGAGAGGTGAATTTTCTCCTTTCTCCTGTTTCACCCATGAGGACAAACATGGACCAAGCCCCAGCACCCATCAGCCAGAAATCATAAAGACAGGTTCAACAACCTGATTAAGACCCTGAATTGCTACTAAATTTGGGCGAGAAACTTGTTTACTTGACTTGGAGTGGAGCATTGCATCTCCAGAACAGAGACAGTGAACGTCGTTGGTGACCAGGCTCATCTTCACTCTCGCAGGGAGTCCAAAGAGGCTGGGCACAGGCGCTGGCAAAGGCATTCATTAAACTTTGACAGCGCTTGTTTCTTTTCAGGCATTTTGCCTGGGAAGGAGGCAGGTGTGGAGGCTGAGCCACGCAAGCCCGGCTGGAAGCAGCGTGCCCGGGGAGCAGGGCTCTGCACAGGTCACGGAGGGGACGGAGCTGCTCCGGGCAGCCACGCTCACCTGCGGCAGAGCAGGCGTGTGTGGGTGCCCGAGCGCTCTCCCGCTGTCTCTCCCCTCGGGAATCTGGAGAAAATTGCTCCCATAATTAGGCCTCTGACAGCATAAACAGCGCAGGGTCGTCTCTTTAATGTGTGTGAGCAGGTCGTAACCTGCCTCTCGCAGCACATGATCTGCCTGGCAGGCTGGGCTATTTGTCACTTGGGGGCTGTGATTTGGGGTAATTGCTCCTTTTGATTGCCGATTTCCACATGGGAGGGAGTGCTGTCCGGGAGGCTGCAGTGCTTGCCTGGAGGGGAGGTGTTCCTGCACGGCATCCTCAGCCTGCTCCCTGCATCCATCCTGCCTGCCCGTGTCCGTCCTCACCTCCCCGGAGCTCCGGGCTGCCCCAGCCTCCACTGCCAGCAGCTTACACGTAAATGTGCCCCTCGGCTTCCTTCCTGGCAGCTCCGCGCCTCTCTGTTCACTTTCTTGGGTGTGTTTGAGTGTTTGCCAGGTCCCTGAATGGATCTGGGACCTCCAAGATTAGCAGGAGAGGAATGTGAAGCTTTAAACGGAGCCCAGGCTGGGGCTGCTGGCCTCAGAACGGGGTGGTGGGGAGCCCCAGGTGCTGGTGGGACACATGCAGAGCCAGCTTGTGGCATCTCAGCACTGTGGGTAACACAGAACACAGGAGGGAAATCACTCTGTGGTAATGCCCTGGTTTCACTGGGTCCTGTCTCAGGTGAGTTTGGAGGTCCCAAGCATCCCCCAGCCCCAGAGAAGGCACCATGCCTTCCTGTTGCTGCTGTTCCTGTCCTTCGCCATGCTGCACTGAGACTGTGCCTTGTCCCTGGCTCACCTCTGGCCTCTGGCCCTTCTCGCCGTACCTTCACCTCCTCCCTGCTGCTGAGGCAGCCCAGCTCCTCTCCCCAAGGTTGGAGGTCCATGCCAAGCCAGGAGCAGGCACAAAGGGAGGCACCAACCACAACCACTTCTCTGAAGTCACCTCCCAAGGCAATTGACAGTGTCACTGGGTTCCAAGATGGGCTCTGCTAACTTCTGTGCAGGGACTGGGAGGTGGGACAAACCTGTGTTTGTGCACACAGGCTGAGTTTTCACTTTCCTAGAGGGGTGTGTGGCTGGGACATGCACACAGGGTCTGGAGGTGTGGGGTTTGGAGGTTTGCTGGACCTCCCAGGACAGGTGCTGCATGATGCTGGGAGTGGTAGCCAGGTGCTCCAGGCAAAGGAGCACGGCTGTCCCATCTGTCCGAGAGCAGATCAGGAATGGGTGAGTCCTTTGGGGTGTCCTGTCAAGCAGGAAGAGTGGCCTCTGGAAAGATATCATAGAACCACAGAACAGTTTAAGCTGGAAGAGACCTTAAAGCTCATCCAGTTCCACCCCTGCCGTGGGCAGGGACACCTTCCACTAGCCCAGGTTGCTCCAAGCCCCGTCCAGCCTGGCCTGGGACACTTCCAGGGATGGGGCAGCCACAGCTTCTCTGGCCTTCCCACCCTCACAGCCAAGAATTCCTTCCCACTATCCCATCTATCCCTGCCCTCTGGCAGTGGGAAGCCATTCCCCGTTGTCCAGACCCTTGTCCAGAGTCCCTCTCCATCTCCCTTGGAGCCCCTTTAGGCACTGAGAGGGGCTCTGAAGTCTCCCTGGAGCCTTCTCCAGGCTGAACACCCCCAGCTTCTCCAGCCTGGCTCCAGAAAAGAGGGACTCCAGTTTTTGGAGCATCTTCCTGCCCATCCTTTGCTTTCATGCCATAAACTCCTGTGCCAGTTCATGTAAGAGACCCACAACATAAAAGTCTTCCTGTGTGTGACCCTTCCTTGGTCCATGGTCACTTGGCAGTCTTCCAAGTGCTTGGTTCCCTCTGTCCCTCTCACTCAAACTCTCCAGAAATTCCCCTGACTGGCAGACAGGCACCCATTGAATATATCTGCAGAATTCAGATCCCACAGGAAATGCAGTGAAATGGTTCCTTCCTTTCTATTTAAAATGGAACAATAACATTCGAAGTGATGCTGCCAGTGTGACATCCCCTGAGACAGCTCTTAATTTACTCCTTCTGTGGAGGAGACTTGAGCAAATAACCCCACCAAGAAGGACAGAGAGGCACTGCCTTTGCCCTAAGCACAAGGAAGAGGAGCTGTTCTTGCAGGGCTGAATTTCTGGTCCACAGCACAGGAGCTCAGCTCTAGGCCTGCTCAGGACTCTTTTTAGGATAGACTCGATTCAGTGGTATGTCCTGCTGTGCTGAAGTTTACACTGTGACATAGGGCTGGGAGAAGGAGAAAGCTCTGGATTTAAAGTGACTGACAGAAGAAGGAGAGAAGGGGCAGGTGGCAGCTGGGTATGGCTGGCTCGCTTCAGAAAGCTCGTGGTGGATTTTAGATTCTGCCCCCCCGCCCCTTCCACCACTCCCGTGATTTCTGGGAACATTCCTCCAGGCTTTGATCTGCATTCCCAATACACTCCAAGTTGGAACAAACTCATGGTTTACCACCTTATGGTTGCTGCTGTTCAGTTACCACAGGCTCAACCCTCCTGTATCTTGGGCTTCTTGGTCATGCTACAACTTCCATGGCACGCCCGAAGGCTGTGCTGGGCAAGATCGCTCATGTCAGGTGCTCAGGCAGCTCGGTGATGCTCTTATCACTCACATTAGGAGGCAGGAACATTGCCCATTGGCAGGACAGGACAAACACGTGTGTCCACATCCCAGGGAAATTTTCCCCTTGCCAGACTTCTATTGAGCGTGTCGGCCGCCCCTTTGATCTCCTGCTCCGCTTGGTTTCTCAGGCACTCACACTCTCGAGGCAGAGTGCCCAGACACTCCATGCTCTTGCCTAAGCAGTGTCATCACGCCAAGCCCGGGCTTTCCCCTGGGCACACAGGGGACCACAGGCCCCGTGTCATGCCTGAGTTTGTTCTTGTGCTGGTGCAAAACAGGAATGAAGCCAATTAAGTCAACAAGTGAAAACATGGTACATTTGAGAAAAGGGCCAGGCCCGGACTCTTCTTTCTCACACAGGAATCTGCAGCTGGTCCTAGTCTGGGATCTCCTGAAGATGCCTCTAATGTGGTCTTTGCTGTCTCACTCCATCCCTGAGGAGAAGACCGTGCCTGTTTCTAGCTCTGCTCGCTGTACCCCCCTCGAATGCCTGTTCCAACTCGATAGATTGATCGCATTTGTGCTTTTGTTTATGGTCCTCAAGCCAGTTTTCAACCCACATGAATGTTCATATGCAAGCCAGTTTGGATTCATTTGCCAAGTAATATTAGTAAGACACAGCTCCTTAATGAGCAGGACACTGAGCACCTTCACTCCACCTCTTTATATTATAAACTGCAAAGGCTTTCAGTTTGTTCCCTCCAAACCTCCAGAGCAGTTTTGACTTTTGACTCTACTTTTGGTGCCCCGTGTGGGGTACCCCAGAACACAGTTAGTCATACGGAAAGCAGTTTTCAGGAAAATTGGGGCTAGCTATCCCAACTAGCAAGGATTTTTCAGTTGCTGAGCACTCTCCCTGGTCTAAATGGAGTAGAAATAGAATGGAAATTTCTAAATTTTCAAAACATTTTGAATTTGATTGGGGCAACTGCAATAACTTGGCCACACTGGTCAGTGTTCATGATAGACAACCCCTCAACCCCTTAGAAGCCCTTCTCTCCTGTCCTCACCTGCACCTTAGCCAGTGCTAAGGACAGTCCTCACGCCATGCACAGGGAAGACCTTTGGAACGCTTCATCAGAGGAATTATCCTTTAACTCTCTCTGTGCTTTTGCTCACTCACTGAATTGATGAGCAGCACCATCCTCTGCCAAGGACTGGTGCCAGCCAGGGGGACAGAAAGTCCTGGATGAAGCAGAGCTAGTCCCCTTGTTGCCAACGAGTTGTACCCTGGTGCCTGCTCTGCACAGGAGCTGTGCAGAATCCTGGGGGAACCACGGAGGCCAGGAATTCAGAGCTGCAGCTCTTTAGCTACGGCCACCTGGAAACGGAGGGCTGTGCCAGGCAAGGTGACTACCAAAGGAGCAGTGGTTCTGCCCCCAAACCCCAGCACGACAAAGCGAGGTCATGGCCCTACAAGTGTTTACATCTCCAGGAGAGACCTCTCCAGCCTGCCGTGTCACGGAAACCCACCAAAGCTGCTGTCTCAGGAGTCCCCTACTCCAGACACATTACTGCACTGCTCCGGAAACGGCTTCTCACCACGGTGCCAGCACACGTGAGCACTGCCCAGAAATGCCAGCACCCCTTCCATGGAAGAGCTGTCGCTCCCGAAGGAGTTGTGCCCCACAGCCAGCATCACTGCAGTGCTGCCTCCTACAAGAGTGGCATTGCCTTGGAGTGAGACCCTGTGCTGGACAGTCCCCCAAAGGGCGATGTTGCAGACGCCTGGGAGCTGATGTGGGGGTGGGGGTGCTCTAACAGCAGGCAAGGGCACTCAGGAACAGCACTGGTGCCCCGTGAGCTGAGGTGGCTCCTCTGGTCTCTGGGCCCGCACGGGAAGACTGAGAAGGGGGTTCCCTCACAGGTGCAAGGGAGGAGAAGAGGGCTGCTGCATTCACATTCCCAGCCTACATGCCTGCATTTTATTTCGTTTTGCTTTTGCGCTGTTTCGTGGTCCCCCAGCCTGGCAGAGAAGGCCACGGCGGGTCCTGAGCGTGTGGTCCTGAGCCTGCTGCGCTGCCTCGGCGCCACTCCCCGTGACGGTGAGTCCCTCTGCCCGCGGGGCCCGAGAAGAGGCAGGTGAAAGAGCCAGTGGCTGGGAAGGGGTCTGATCTTGCCGCTGTGCCCCGAAGCAAGAGGTGAATGGCAATGAACACCTGCCTTTGGCTGCAGTTTCTCCTCTTGGCACCAAGCGCTCGTGCTTGGATTCAAAGCGCGGTAACAAAGCCCTTGCCGGCGAACACATTTCAACATGTTATTATTCCCAGGCCGGCTTTCAAGATCTCTTTCTATTCCTTCTGTACTGATTGCTCTTGTTTCTCTTGGCTCCCAACTCTGGCTTTTCAGGCTTCATTAACTGGAATTTATTAGCAACTTTAAACAATCTTCCTGCTGCCAAAAAGAGAGAAAGAAAAGAAGGAAAAAAAGGAAAGAAACAAAGAGGAGACATACTTAACTCTGGGCTGCTCCCTGCCTGTGTGAGGCCCAGCTCTGAACAACTCTCTCTGCAGGTTTTCTTTGGAGGGAAAGCCTGGTGAGTGCCTGGGCTGGGACCATGCCTGCCCACGCAGCCTCTCCTGTCTCTGGAGGCGGAGGGGGCCAGAGGGGGCACAGACTGGTGCACGGCCACTGAGGGCCCCTCTCCCACTGCCTCTTCAAAGGCAGCTGAGTCTGGACAATCTGGCCTCTGGGCATCCCCTGAGCATGAGAACTAAATGCACTCACAGCACCTTCCTGAGCAGCTCACAGTAAAAACAAACGACTAACAGGGCACACCTGAGGGCCCGCTCTCATTGCTGGACAGGTGAGGCACTGGCAGGGAAAATAACTTTACCCAGACCACACAGGGAGTGAGCAGGAGCAGTCCCTGTACCCTCATCTGTGCCCTAACCACAGCATCCGCTCCGATCCCCTGGGGGACATGTTTGGTGTCCGGAGCAGAGATGAGCCAGTGTGGGAATGCCCTGTGGGACACAGCCTGGCTGGGTGTCATGGGTGGCTTGGGCGATTGCTCTGCTGTCCTCAGGACCCTCACGTGCCACCCTGCTCTCATTTTTCACTCACAGGCCTCCACCCGGTGTGGGTGTGTGCAGAGGACAATGTACTCGGGGCTCAAGTGGACCCAGCCACCTGGATTTGCAGGGCTCCACAGCAGTGGAACCAGGCACATTTGTCCTTGTTGTCCACGGGACACGTGTGCTTCATCCACCCATTTTTGCAGCTGTCTTCCCCCTTCCCATTATTCCTTTTCCTCGGCTGAATCCCAGCTCCACGCACAAGCTCAGCCCTGAGTCCAGCTGATCTCTGACTTCTGTGAAGGTTCACTTTCATGAGGAGCCTGAGATGATGCTAAAATAGAGGAACAGAAAGAGGAGGAATCGTGAAAGGTGTGAAACACCAGCTCTCCTCCACGGGACCCCAGGCTATCGGGGCTAAATCTAGCGAGAGAGAAGATAGAATCAGAGAATCATGGGCGAGAGCAGGACGGGAGAACCGTGAGGAGGGTCAAGAAGAACCTGGGCTTTCTCTGACTGTTGAAGAAGGTAAGGGTTATGGATCAAGGACCAGGAGTGTCAAGAGTTCCTGGGATGTTTCTGAGCATTAGATCAAGGTTAAAGTATCCTTAAAATGTAAGAGTTTTCATAGGATCTTGAAAAGGAGATTTGAAAATCTGGGTTGAAATTAGCAAATTTTTTGCTGAGGAACCTCTGATTCGTTTCGTAAGGTTCAAGCACCTAAGGCATCTTGGCAATAAAGCAAATATAATTTGAAACACCATTTTCTTTTAGGGCTTTACCTAAAGTAAAACAGTAAATGTTAAGAAGTAACCTGAGGATGAAACAATTTTTTCTCTCTCAGGTTAAAAGAAATTTTTGGGGTTGACCAAAGCCCCAGAATATCAGTTTTGGTTCACCTTGAACTGAATTTTGTAAATTTTGTCTTCAGTTGCTCCAGCCTGTTACTCACCTGGTTTATCAAGCATGTAATAGGGAACGTAAGAGTGTAGATATTAAACTATTAGAGAGCATCCAAAGGAGAGCAGCGAAGATGGTGAAGGGCCTTGAGGGGAAGCCGTGTGAGGAGCAGCTGAGGGCACTTGTTCTGTTCAGCCCCTGGAGAGGAAGACGAGTGGCAGGCACTGATCTCTCTGTGACAAGTGACAGGACCCAAGGGATTGGCCTGATATTGTGTCAGGGGAGGGAACTGGTCACAGTCCCAAGCCTGACAGTTCAAAAAGTGTTTGGACAACGCCCTTGGGACCAAGGTGTGACTCTTGGGGATGGTGCTGTGCAGGGCTGGGAGTTGGACTCAATGACCCTTGGGAGTCCCTTCCAACGCAGGATATTCTGTGACTTTGTGACTCTGTGTGGAAGGCAGACTGGGGCCATAATGCCACCCGAAAATCCCTGGGCATGAGAAACCTGCTGAAGGTTTCCATCTAATGGAAGACAGGCGCTTGCAGCAAGGATGAGCTGCAGCAGAGTCCTCTTCATTGTCAGCACTTCCCTGCCTGGAGGGGGACAGGCAGGAGGGCAGGCAGGCAGGTCTTCCTCCTCCCCAGGAGACACTAACACTGGGATACCTGGATTTGGGATACCTGGATTTGGGATACCTGGATTGTCCTTCACGGCCCAGCAGGGGTTTCTGCTCTTCGCTCACTTGGCATGTCCCAGCACGGGCAGTTCTGCCATGGGGATGAAGACAAAGGGCTTGGTCTCGTGTGCTACGTGTCACCCTGGCAGACATTGGGAATGGGTCCCAGGGAGATGAAATCAGCAGAGATCTGAGCTGTGAAACCTGAATAAACTTCCCTTGAGGATGTCTAAACAAGCAGGATTTGTTTGCTTGATTCTTATGCGTGTCCTGGCACAGAGGGTGATCCCAGACTGAATGTCATGGTCCTGATGTAATGTTGTGGGATGAAAATCTGGTGAAGATATAAATGAAAAGAGCAGGGGAAATGCCAGGCAAGTTGCATTACTGGTCAATGACAGCCCTATGAATGCTGTACAAACTGTTCCTGTCTAGCTGTTGTTGTCGAAAGAATCACTTTTAATTCCCCGTAATATATAAAATCCTTCCTTGCTTGATTTCATATAAATTACTTGATTCCCATAAATAAGATTAGCATCTTACTGCTGTCAAATTCAAGCAGGCACTTTTCTATGCACAGATATATGATGCTGCAGTTTGCATTTCTTCCCCTCACTGTGATGTTAGTCCTTTCCAAAGGAGGACTTGTGGCATATTGAACCTCTAGTAAAATGTTATCTAACAGCTTCCAATTATTTTTTCAGATTTTCCTCTTTAAATTTTTTCCCCTTCGCCCGTTTCATTCATAATTATTTTTGGCTGTGGGAAGCTGGCTCTTTTGGAACCTATGAATATTTATTCGTTGCTGGTGGAGGCTGCTCTGTTTGTACATGACGTAATCAGGACACGGTTGCTTGCAGCAAGACAACTGCTAATTGTACACAGCAGAGGCTGGTCTGTGTGTGAGAAAGCCTCACTACCCCCAGTGAGGGTGATGGGGGTCCACACTTCGACATGGATGTCGATAAAAGATGGATGCGAAGTGGTGAAGAACCCACCTTCTGTGGGCAGCTCTGGCTCCAAAGCCAAAACAGGATCAAAAATTTCTCCTTCTCATCCTGTAAATTCCTGCTGGGGAGGGAGGCTTGGGTGGCGGGGGTCCCTACAGCTCTAATGAATTTAAAATACAGACAGATGATGACCAGTTACAAGACCATTTGAAGTAAAAAACCTGTAGTATAAAACCATAGAATCCTGCAATGATTTGGAGGGACTTTAAAGCTCATCCTATTCCACCCCTGCCATGGGCAGGGACACCTTCCACCAGCCCAGGTTGTTCCAAGCCCCGTCCAACCTGGCCTTGGACTCTTCCAGGGACGCAGCAGCCACAGCTTCTCTGGGCACCCTCTGCCAGGGCCTCCCCACCCTCACAGGGTGTGAGAGTGATGTCTGTCATTCTGACATTTTGGAAAATACCATTTTTGAAATGCCAGCGTTGTGCCTTGTGGTGGCGGCAGGATCTGATTCAGAGAAGTGAAAGTGTTTCATGTCGGCAGATTAAGTTGCAGTCACTGTTATATACACAGTAAGTTCACAACACACATCAAATGCAGCATTAATATTAGTATTTCATGCAATGCAATAACAGTGTTTGGAAGAAACTGTGTTTTCCAACAGAAGCTGTTGTGTTGAAAGTACCAACAGCATGAGAATAACACCTGGAGGTATTTCTCATGGTCAAGTGGAGTAAGACCATACAGGTGCAATTTACTCATGCAGAAATGGTCAACCTCAACATTCTGCCCCCTGGGCTCCCATTTTTGGGGCTCACAAAGGATTCCAGTGGTTTCTTGTGCTGCTGGTTAATTTTCACACTTTCAGAAGTGGGGCCACTCCTTCACTGACACACAGCCACATGCTGATCCCCAGGACTGAGACTGCTGCTGTGTCTGAGTGCGTCTGCTCAGACCTCAGTGCACACTGGTGTGTGGTGGGACACCTCAGCCTCTGCGGAAAACTTTTTGGACTTCAGTTTTCCAGGGCCGGTTCCATCCGAACTGCGAAGCACGCAGGGGTTCATGTCTCTGGGCTGCAGGAGGCTGTGAGGGGGACCCTGTCTGCAGGAAGGTGAATGAAGCTCTCTGCTGGCTCTGCTCCAGGGTACAGTGTTGATTTCTGAACAGGAGATTGGGTCCTCTTTTCTTTGGCTTTTGGCACACGCATCATCTCAGCCTGAAGGTGACGACCTCGGTGAAACCCCTAAGCTAGAGCAGCAAATAAACCCTGTCCTGGCATGCAGTCTGCTCCCATCTCAGCCTGCAGCTGCAGTGACAGCACTGGAGGCTGTGACCAGTGCTACAGGACCCTCTGCAGTGTCCCCCAGCCCCCCGACCATTCCCTGTCCCTGCGGCCGCCCCGTACTCACAGCTCCTCCAGGAAGCGCAGGTGTCGGAGCGCGCTGGGCTGCAGCTGGCTGATGTTGTTCATGCTCAGGTCTCTGGCAGGAAGGAAAGACAGAGGTTTCTGATCAGCCACACAGAGGTTTGCATAGAATAAGCCTCAGTGCCAGGCTCTGTCCCCTCTCTGCAAACAGCATTTCAGCATTAGCATTTGATCACAGCCCAGGCTCTGCCTGCAGAGGGATGGAGAGGAGTAGCCAGAGAGAGCTGGCTCCTTCAGGGTGGTCTGCCTGAGCTTCTCCAAGTTATGAAGCAAGTTAGGACATTTCCCAACAGCAAAAGCAGTATTGCTGTCTCACAATTTTTGGAGAGTGAACAGGAGGCCCCATGACACTGGAATAGGACAGTATGTCCTTGGGCCCAAGAGCATCTCTCTGTCACCGTGGCCATGCCAGCCCCCACAGGGAGCTTTTCCAGCGTGTGGACAGACAGCTGCTTTTGAGGAGACAGCAACCCATGGGAGAAGGGGTACATCCCGCTGGACTGGCTTTCTCTACGCTGTGCAAACTAGAGAACCACACCAGGACTGAGGGGCAGAGGTTGGCTCTGAGGCTGACAAACTGAGGTTAGGAGGTGGAAGGAACCTGGCTGATTGTGCTTGTCTCACTCTGTGCCATCTCCAGCTAAAGGCTCATCTCCCCTGCTCAGGGTCCGAGAGACCCTTCTGGAGGAGGCTGTGCTGGTACCCAAAGGGTCCCGGGTGGGGGTGAGTCTGAAGCCCTTTGCACCTTACAGAGTCACCGTGAGCCGCCTGTGCAGAGCTCCTCTCATCTTAGGGCATGAGAGCAGCTGAGTCTGTACCGAGTGATTCGATACACAGGCTGGTATTTGGAAAAAACAAGGATGTTTCCGGGCTCCAAGGCTGTTCTTGAGGTCTGATATCTGATAGCTGCAACCCTGCCCTCATGAGCAGCTGCACGTGAAGAAGCTCACACTGCTTACCCCAACCTAGACCAGGCTGTGTCCAGGTGAGCAAGGGAGCATTGACCTTTAAAACTAAGATGAGGCTGAATTAAAAGCTGGTGTGGTTAAAAGCAATGGGAATAGATCCCCTACTGAGCAAAGCAATCCTGGGCAGCGTCATCTGGGGTGCTGGGGAGTCCTGTGTGGGGCAGAAGGGGCTGCTCTTTGCCATTGTGCACAGACAGGGTGCAGCTCGGCTCTTCAGAGCTCAGACTAAATAGTAGAGCCTGATGGGTGTGATGGGAAAATGAGGAGAAACAGCAACAAAATAAAGGCAATTTACTTTACTCTTTCCTTCTGTAAACCTCAGACTTGCGAGCATAAAGAAGGAGGTTCCCTGTCCTCTCCGTGTCGCTGGGAATGTCTTGGCATTGGAAGGAGGCTCGTGCCAAGGACAAGAAGCGTGAAGGAGGAAAGATCCTCAGGAGAACCCGGCAATACAAGAGGGACCTCTCTGAGCTGCTCCATCTGCTCAGAACACCTGAGATCCCACGGTCACATATCAAATGCTCTGGAGCATCTCAGCTGGCTTTGGGCTCTGGATAGGAAATTGCTTCACTGAAAAATGAGTTTATTGGAAAATTTACTGAAATGCATTTGTATTCCTCAGTAAAAAAATGCCTGAGTTTTGCTGGTAAAGAGCAGAACACCTGGGGGGTACAGGCTTCTGCATTTTGTACAATTTTCCACAAAAAACCTCAAACCATATGTTCTGACTAGCTCTGTTTGGCATTGGTGAAGGCAGGTGACACATTAGGAAGGTTGGGAGCTGCTTTTGCATACTCTCTGGAGAGGTGTCCTGTGACAAAACCAGGAGCCCTTCATGAGACCTTTCGTGAGTCCTTTTGAAAATACTCCTGGCAAAGTTTATTTTTTTCTTTATAACTTTCTCTTCTCCAAAGAAATGATAGAAAACTTGCCAAAAATCTATAAGAATTCAAAATTCTGGTTTCAGAATGAGTGCGAAAAGAAAATTCTTGCCTGCACTGTTCTGGGTGCAATGCTGCATTCTATATTTTGGTGATCCCGGGATACAAGAGTTAAGATATTATTTTGTGCTGCTTCTATTTTTATTTTTAAACCCCCAAGGGCAGTTGCTACTTAGCACCCATTAAAACATCTTTTTTTCCTACATCAAAGTGTCTCCTGTTTGTGTTGTAATGAATCTGTCTGATGTTTTGACATGTTGTGGAACAATGTGAAAATAACGAAAAATAATGTAAAATGAAAGACTGTGAAAGAGAACACAGATCTGAAACATCCAAGTTCTCCATGAAACCGTGAGGCGTGTTCCTGAAGTTGCCTTCTGCTGGCAGTGTAGAGAATAGTCCTTGCTGGCTGCAGGAGACACTTTCCAAGCCTCATGGAATTGCCTTTTGTGTGCGCAGGCACTCCCCGGGCACGATGGGGACAGTGCCTGCCCCACGCCCTGGGTGGGTGGTGGCTGCAGGGATGTGCAGACCCCCAGCATCAGTCCCAGGCAGCAGCAGGGCTGTGGGTGGCTGAGGGTACTGGAGGTCAAATATCATCTGGAATCACAGAATCGGAGTGGTTTGGGTTGGAAAGGACCTCAAAGCTCATCTCGTTCCACCCCCTGCCATGGACAGGGACACCTCCCACTACCCCAGGTTGCTCCAAGCCCCTTCCAACCCAGCCTTGGACACTTCTTTCCTCCTGCCCTGATCCATACCTAAAAGGAACAAAATACACTGGTTTCTGAAGAAATCTCCCAAAAGGCAGAGGAGAGATACCATTATCCCTTCACTCGGCAGCCTCACAGCTCCACAGCACATGGCTTTTCTTTCAAAGCCCCCCTTCCCTCCGTCTCACCCTCCTGCAGCCCTCGGGCTCCTGGCTGTGGGCAGGTCTGAGACAAGGGGCTCTCTCCCACCATCTCTTTGGGCAGTGAAGAAAAACCCAGCCCGTATTTCCAAGGTTGTCACACATTTATTTTTTTATATATTTATATTTAGAACTGTTCTATTTAAAACTGACTGATATTTTGGCTGTTCGAACACTCTGGTGGTTTGCAGCCCTGCAGGACTCGAGTGTCACACATCTACACTGACAGCCCTGAAAAGGGGACCCCGAAAGTGCAAATCCTGGCAGTGGTCTGCCAGCTAAGGAGCAGCGAGGCAAAGGTTCCAGGGACTCAGTTTTGCCATCAACGCTCCAGCGTGACATCCTGCAGGGACCCCGCACCAGCTCCTCCAGAGCAGGGGACATCACACCCGCCTTGGCATGGTGGAATCTCTGGCCTGGCCGTGGTGTGAGGACAGCATGGAATGTGCAAGGACAAATGGTGTGAATGAAGAACAAATTCCTCCAAGGGCTGGAAATAAACTTCCCAAGCACTGGACCCGGTGATTTTTCTAGCCACAAAAGTACGAGATGTTTCTCCACAGGCTGTCCATGCTTGTGTGAAAGCTGAGGCACAGGATTCTTGCCTGAAGTGTTGTGGGAGTAAATATTTGACTTATTACTCATTTAAAGATGTTGTTGACTTGTTGCTGTGTTTTCCCAAGCTCGTGCTTTTCCTCTTAGTAAGGTTTCTTATGTTGTGTACATCCCCAGCACATGCAAGGGTGGAAATGCTTCCTGTCAGAGCAATCAGAGAAGCTGTTTATCTCTTCAAGTGTTTGGGGGTGGTTACTTCAGTCAGCCACATTTAGTTAATTTAAAAGGAACCCATGGTATTTGAACCTTGTTGGATTATTTTTTTCTGCAGCACCCAGCAGAAGAAATAGGGATTCGTGGACTAAATGGATTAGGAACTCCTCTGACCTTTCTCAGCTGTGTCAGTGACCTTGATTTTCCAAGCTAGGGCTCTCTTCTGAGTGACAAGAACCCAGGGAAGCCAAGCAGGTGCTGGGTCACTCATGTCTGTGCACAGCTCTCGTCATTTGCGCTGGAGAAACCATTGCAAAGGTGAGGTCTGTACCAGAGCAGGCAGTACAGAAGCACACAAAGAACGCGATTCAAATCCCAAAGTCCCTTAAACTCTAAAAGAAATTAGAAAGGTAGGAGAAGAAATGGGATGCTGCAGCTTCACCCAGGTTTGCAGTGTAGGACCTGCAGAGGAACTGTCCAGATTCTTGCCTTTGGGTTCGTGACACCGCTCAGCAGTGCTGCTCCGGGACAAGCCATCCCTCTCCTGTCCCAGAGCTCCCCTGTTCCTCCTTCCCCAGTGAATGGCCTGTCTGTCCTCTACAAGTTATCAAATAAAAGCAGGAATTCTTTTGCTGCCAAATCATCCTTCATGGCTGTGGTCTGGAATGCTGCCAGTAGAGTGAACTACTCTACTACTCCCAAAACTGAAACTCTGCTCTCGTATCACCCTGCTTACACAAGAAGCAATGTCTTTTAATGCTTCTTGCATTAGGTGTAGAAAATACCTACGCTTTCAAATGGCACTGCACCAAAGCCATCATGGCTATAATTAGTGTGATTTAACTTTCCCCCCTTCCCCAACTAATTCTAAACATTTATCGTAAGCATTTCTAACTTGTACCTGCAGGAAAACTGAGACACAGTTCATGGAAACTGAGCTCATGTGATTCAGCCTCAGACCTTACAACTCCTCTGGCCCTCGAGGGGTTCCTTAAATTATTTGCTTTGATGTCACCTTCTTTCATGAGCAACCTTTGATTATTCACTGATTAGCTGATCTTCCTTACCAAAAACTGAGGTGACACACACGCTGTTCCGGGTTCCCTGGCGGGACTGCCTGCCACGCTCTCCACCCGCGCTCTGAGATGGTGACCACAGAGTTTTAGCTCAGAGATGGTATGAGCTTTAAAGATCAAAGGGGTTTATCTTTGGCTCGGGCAGGCTGTGGTGGTGTGCTCTGAGCCACGGAGCTGTGGATGTCACCGTGGGGAGTGCGCAGCCCCACTGGGAGAAGGCAGAGAAGGCTCCTGCAGGGCTTTGTGGACGCTCTGGGCCGAAAGGGCAGGTTCTGATGCTGCTGTAAGGGGGCTGCATGAAGAGAATCCTGCAATACTTGCCCCAGACAGGCCTGAGCTACAGCCCCTGGATGCTCCTCTAGGGACAGCAGGATTGATGCCCCTCTCACAAACTCAAGGCGTCTAAAAGCTGCCCACAAAACTGGGGAAAGATGAGCCCTGCCCATGAGCCCCAAAGCTCCTGACAAGAGTCCTCCCAGATACAAGCGAAGTGTTTCCCCAGAGATGAGCTGCAATGGGAATTAATGCAAGCAGAAGTCAACAGACCTAAAGCAACACAGGTTGAAGCCCCACTAGAGTAACACAACGGGCCCATGGCTGCTCAGCCAGGAGGGTGTGAGGGTGAAACTGCAGGGATAAGGTTCTGGCTGAGGCCAAGCAGAGAGACCTCAGAGCCAGATGTGCATCTGGCCGTAGAAAACTGCACACAGCTGGCAGAGAGATGCTCTCCTGGGAGGCATCACAGGACAGGTGTCCTACAGAAAGAGCAACTCCTACCCGTGGCTGGGAGGAGACATTCCCCAACCACCTCTGTCTACTCTAAAGGGGCAGAAAGTCTGGTCCTTAGCTTCAGTCCCCTGAGGTGCTCTCCACGGGTCCCCCTGTCACTCAGCAGACTGAGAAGTGTCCTCCTGCTCGCACAGCTGCCTTCAAGAATTTTGTTCTGCAAGGTTTCTGCAAGCTCAGGTTGTTGTTCCTGGACCTTCATGGAGCCTGCAGTGGGGTACTCCACAGGCTTCTGGCTTCCCTGGTACCTCAGCAAAACCCAGGGAGTGTGGCTACAGCTGGAAATGATGACAGACGTGGCCCGAATCACTGGACAAGACTTTCAGTATTTTGGGAAATGGACCTCTTGATCCCTGTTTGTAAGGAGGCAAAGTCACACCAAAGGACTTACTGACATCCTGGTTTGAGCCTACAGGGAGCTACTAAGAATCCCAGATGGTGACTGTCCTCTCAACCCCTAAATTGCTCTGCTACATGAATATGTCCATATTTTTCAAGATGTTCAGGATATTGATGTCCTCTCCTCCCAGCACCGGCTCAGCCTAGCTCCTCTCACTTTTGGTGCTGAAATGTGGCTTCCTGGACCATAGAAAACACCTTCCTTACACTCAGGCAGGTGAGCAGAAATTTTTGTGATTGTGAGGAGAAGTTAATGACCTGGTATCCTCTTGATTAATTAGTTGCATGATTACAGCATTAAGGCCTCCCCGTCCAGCAGTCTGTTTTCTAGGGGAACTGAACAAACCAGGCCAAAATTCCCATCCTTATCCTGGAAAGGCCCAACACTAGGCCTGTTCTTGTAAGGCGTGAAACACCCCGAATCACTGGGAGCTGAGCGCTCTCTGCCTCTCTCCTGGCCACTCTCATTAGCATCCAGTAAAAATGCACAGTTACACCACCAGAAAAGAAGCCCAAAGGCAATAAATGATGGTTTCAGAAATACTTCAGATTATACTAGAGTGATTCACAAAGGTTCTCACTATCTCTTTTCCTCTTTATCTTGAAATCTCCAAGGCCACCACAAAATGCCTGAATTGCCTGGGGCAAAGCTGGGGCTGATGATAGAAAGGTACCTAGAGCCATAGAACCAGCTGAAATTCTTCCTGAAAGCCTGCAGGTTGAAAACTACACTAAAGGTAGTCTCCATAAAGAGAAGGAGAAAGGGAAGATAAAGAGATCAAAGCAGTAAGAGCTCATTTGCATCACACCATATCTGGAGGCACCAGCGCTGCTTCAATCCCATATCACTGCAACGGGCAAGAGCAGAACGTGTTTCTACTCCCACCTCTCCACGTCTGAAAATAGATCAGTCATCTTAGATCATCCCCCATGTGTAGGCCCTATCCCAGATCTCCACAATATTTCAATAATGAAGTCTCAGCCAAGGCCAGTTTGCCAGGGTGAGATTAAGCCCATTCCTGCACCAGAAGGTCTTTAGAAGTTGGATCTGTGCAGTGAGAGCAGTGACCCTTGGCAAGCACAGCTCTGATGCCGCTCTGGCTGCTGCTCCTGCATCTCCTCCCGTACCTGCCCTGGCTTTGCACTGTGTCAGGTGCCCTCCAGCATGGGAGCAGAAAGGGGCTGAGCAGGGGAGTGATGCGTTTCTGCCCCTGGGAATGGCTGGTGTGAGAACCAGAAGAAATCACTTTTAGAAACCCTCTGCCGGGTCAGGGCTGTCAGTGGATCCCATCCCACCCCAGGGTCTGCCAGGGCAAGAGCAGAGGAGACAGGAAGATGTGGGGTGCAAGCCCAGGGCAGGCAGAAGGGCAGGGACTCTGCAGAACAGGCTGCAGCCACATGGAGGAGATAGGGCTGAGGAACAGCAGCCACTGTGCCGTGGGGCAGAGATGAGACTTGGATCAGAACACGAGGGCACTCTTTCCAAACAGGCAAAATTGTGGATTTTGCTAAGTGTGTCATAGAATCATGGAACCGTAAAATATCCTGAGTTGGAAGGGGCCCACAAGGATCGAGTCAACTCCTGGCCCTGCACGGGACAACCCCAACGATCCCACCATGTGCCTGAGAGTGGTGTCTAAACGCTTTTTGAACTCATGGAGATTTTTTTCCCGAGCTCTGTCTCCTGTCTGTAGCTGTCCAGGCTCCTGAGGAACACGACAGTCCCGGGGAAAGCACTTGTGCTGTGAGGAGGCAGGGAGCAGATGGCTTGTCTGGCTGGATACAGCTCTGAGGAGCACGATGGGCACTGACATCTTCTGGCCTGCAGGTGTACGAGTGCCGTGGTGCTTTCCGTGCCCACACACACGGAGCTGGAGATGGGGAATCTCACACACCAAACCGGGGGCAGGCTGACGGAGCCTCCTGCCATTCGCTCTTTCACCTTCCAGACAGAGCAGCCAGTGCAGCAGCCTGCTTTGAGTTGGATGTTGGGCAAGAATCACAGTTCTTCTTTTCTGTTCCTATTCTGCAAGTTCATGTTTTTGGTGATTCCCACGAAAGAGAAGTCCAGAAAGAATTGGTTTGGGTTGATCAAAATAATAAAAACCATGTTGTTTTTTCCCCTCCTCCAGCGTTGACATTAAAAAAAATCATCCCAGAAAGGACATTCTAAACCAAAAGTCATTTGAAAAGAAAAATACTTTTGTCCAGAAAATGTCCAAGCAGGACTTCTCAGCCTCTTTAAAAACTTTAAAAAAAGTTACCCTCACTTAATAGGATCCAGAGCTGGCAAGGGGATGAGCTGGGTCGACCTCAGCATTTTCAATAGTGTGAGCACATCAAATCTAAGAGAACCGCTAAACTAAAAAGAAATATTGGGGCATGAATGAGAGCAAGGAACACCATTTTAAAGCAAGAAAAATGAGGTTGCAAGTATACGTCCTTTCTTCCCACCATGTCCTTTGGAGCAGCCACAGCCCAGCAACATCCTGACTTTTGGCAACTAAATGGTCTCCACTAGATCCCTGAAAAGAACCTCACATCCCGTTGTGTCCAGAGTGTGGGGTTTTTCCTTGTCCTTCTCCAGGTCTCTGCTGCATTTCAAGTCCCCACTCGCCAGGCTTTCTGGGGACAAAATTCCTCCTGTGTGAGGAATTGTTCTCTGAACACCCGGAGCAGTTACCAGGGAAAGGTGAACCTGGGAGCGACAGGCTGGCTGTGCTGCACCCAAGTGCTTCCTGAGTGTGTCCTTGACTGGGACTGGCTTTTGGACCCCCAGCTTTGTACCCATGCCCAGTTCAGGGATTCTGCTGAGAGCTCTGGTTCTCCTTTCAGGAGCAGGCTGGGGTGAAGATGGTGTGGTTTGCACACACCTGCCACAGACATGCTTCCAGCTGCAGATCGGGGGCTCCTGTAGCCACTGTCACCCACATCCTTCCTTTGATTGCATGACGTCTGCACAAAGTGGATTTGGCCCCACATGTTCTAGAAAAGTATCAGTTAGAAGTCTAAGGAAAGGCAGTATTTGAATTAGGGAAAAAAAGCTCTCCTAATACTGAATTCCACCTCTCCTGGAGAGCCGAAAGCCCTACTGGGCTCTTTCTGTGGTGCCCACCATTAATTTGTGCAAGAGCTCCTTGCACATCTGGCCCAGAGCAGCCACCTCTGTCCTGTTTCTTTTCACTGCACACATCCCCCCTCCACTGCCAGCTCTGACCCTCCCAGGGCTGTCCGGGGATCCCTGCGGCCAATGCCCGTTGTCTCCAGCCCCTCTCCACTGACCTCCAGACCACAGAGAGCCGATGGCAGAGCCCGTGGCTGGTGGGCAGGAACTCCATGGCCTGGAATTGGCTGGAAGTGCAGGTAAACACATGGGGTTCTTCCACACTGAGAGGGTCTGGCAGCACACAGCTATGAGGGTCTGGCAGCACACAGCTGTTCCTGTTGGTTCCCTGGCTGGCAGGAAATCAGAGGAAGGCTGTGTCAGGCTCTATAGTCACCATGGGCAAGTGCTACAGGAGTGGGAGCAAAAGCTGCTGAGATGGGGAGGAACTGGGACAAGGCACTACTGGGAGAGCACTGGGCCAGGCTGCCTCTCCCCTTGGAAGCCACATCTCGGGGTGGGTAACACCGAATCATTTACAGAGTCACAGAGTCATTAAGGTCCTCCAAGACCATCGAGTCCAACCTTTGACCAAATGCCACCATGTCAGCTAAACCATGTGACAAAGTACCACATCTCCACCACTGCCCTGGGGAGAATCTGATCCCAAAGTCCTGAGACTGGCAAGTAAAGCAGTACAGGGGGACTGGAGGGTTGGAGTAGATGCACTGCTCAATCTTGGTGCAGTTTGTGTCTGTCACTACTTGGAAGTAGGCAAAATTTGGAAATATCTTACAGGGGACCAAATCTGATAAATTTTTTAGTTGAAAATGTCTGAATGGCTGATTGAGACGCTTTATGCTCACATCAAAACATTTCATTCACTAAAAGCCAAGCCATGACAATGCACTATTTAATGACAGGCAGCACCTGCACAAACTAACCCGAGGCTGAGTTTGGAAAAATCAGAAGTAAAATGAAACCCCAATTGAAACAAAATCCTTCACTTCAGACTCAAATATCTCCAAAATGTTTTCATTCAAAAAATTCTACCACATCTGTGTGTTGCCTGGAAACTTTGGCATTTGATGAAGAGCAGTTTTTTTCTCTGGGAAACTTACTCAGAGAAAAGCCTGGTTTCCCTGGGCATTGTAGGGGGATCCTTTTGCTGCTTACAAGCAAGTTACCATCTTGGGACCCTGCGGGTGCCAGGCACTGCCCCTGCAGGAAAGGCCCTGAAGGAACCCTGGTCTTGACACCAAGCTGTGTTCAGGCACAGGAGCTGTTCCCTGAGCAGCTGTTCCTCACCTCCCCCTGATGGAAAGCTGGCAAGTTCCTGTATTGCACTGGCAGGTGGCTTTGAGGCCTCTGTGTTACCTCCAGCACTGCCCCAGTTGGAAAGCCCCCGTGGGAGGATGGAGAGGTGGCTCAAGTGTCAGGGAGGGAGCAGTGCACAGAGAGGTGCAGAAGGAGCAGGGCCTGGCCTTTGGACACTGGGCTCCCTCCCCTTGCATGCGACCTCCTGAACTTGCCAGATGTTGGTGTTGGTGCTGCAGCTGTGCATCAGTCCCTCAAAGAACAGGAATCCGATTACTGGGGTACAGAGGATTGTACCTGATCTGGCACTCCTGGACAGATCCTCAGAAGCTCCTGGAAAAGCACAAGAGGTTTCTGGCAAAGAATAATAGGAAAAATTTTGATGAGAAACCTGTGTCTAGCTGCCTGTACTTCCTCAGAGCAAACTCTTCGCTCCAGTGATAACTGATTTCTCTTACCCAGAATGTGAAAAAAGATCTTAGGTCAGAGGAAAATGAGCACTTAATGTGCCAGATGTGAGCAGATGGCCTTACGCCCAAATGCTTGGCCTCACAGAGGGACTGCTTCTCAAATCCTTGTCAGAAAGCCCTGCGGACATAAAGCATGCAGGTCTCCAAGAGTTAAGGTCCCACGTGGGATTTATCCAGGGAAGGTTGTGTGGGGGACAGAGGCTCCCCTGCTAGCACAGCTTGGCCGGGAGGTGAGGAGGAGCCTCATGTCCACCTCGGCTCTGTGCACACCAAGCCCTACCCCTGCACCCTCACACGGCCGTGCTGCAGCCAGCCCTGAGCTCCCTGTGCCCAAGGGCAGGGGCTGCCATGCTCTGTGGAGCCCAGCCCAGCTGCTTTCCAGACTCAGCTGCCCTGAAAGACCTCTTGTACCCTGTTTTGCTTTAAGCATTACTTGCACCTCCTGCAGATTCCCACTGCTCTCAGAAGTGCTTCCCTGCGGGGTGCTCGGGATGGCAGCTCAGCCCCAGCAGGGTCTGTACAGGACCCTCATAGGGCTGTAAGCACCTCGAATGCTGGGGTCAGTTCTGGGCCCCTTGTGACAGACGCTGGGGGGCTGGAGCAGGTCCAGAGAAGGGAATGGAGCACAGGGCGGATGAGGAGCTGCTGGGGGAGCTGGGGGGGCTCAGCCTGGAGAAAAGGAGGCTCAGGGGGGCCCTTGTGGCTCTGCACAACTCCCTGACAGGAGGGGGCAGCCGGGGGGGTCGGGCTCTGCTCCCAGGGAACAGGGACAGGAGGAGAGGAAACGGCCTCAAGCTGTGCCAGGGGAAGTTCAGGTTGGATATTGGGAAAAATATCTCCAAAGAAAGGGTTGTCAAGCACTGGCACAGCTGCCCAGGGCACTGGTGGAGTCACCATCCCTGGAAGTGTTCAAAAGATGTGTGGATGTGACACTTGGGGACGTGGGTTAGTGGTGAACATGGTGGTGCTGAGGGAATGGCTGGACTCAATGACCTTAAAGGGCTTTTCTGATCTCAGTGGTTCCGATTCCATGACTCTGTAAGCACAGACTCCATGTGAGGCACGTGCCAGAACTTGCAGCAAGCCATGGAGAATGTGTGTGCAGCAAATCTGCACCGAGAAACACCAGGCCCAACCTTTAGGCAGACACAGCAGGGGTGAGCGAGGCCCCTGCTCTCCGAGGCTGGCAGTGTGTCAGCCAGGGGCTGGCAGGAGGGACGAGGGACGTGGTGCTGTCTTGGGAAACACTCAAGGAAGTGTTCTTGGAAACACTCAAGCACTCCAGGACTCAAGGTCCTTCCCACGGACCTTTCCGTGGTTTGGAAAGGCCGTGCAGAAGCCTGTGTTTAAATGGCACTTTTTAAACACTCCCAGCCACGATGACCAACCCAGAAAGACAATTCAGTGTCAGAAACATCTGGACAGCCAGGGCTGTGCTCTCACACCCGGGAAGGGTGGAAGGCTCAGATCTGGTGACCGTGACACTGCTGCAGCCAGCTCTGGTGCCAGCGGTGTCACAATGCTGACACACACGAGAAGGTGGGCTGCTGGGAGTGTTCCCATCCGGCTTGAGGTGCACCCTGAGGCCAGGTTTCTTCTCATCAACACTGCCCTGCTCTTACAAGTGCTGCTTTCGGAGCCATCCTTTAAACCCAAGCTCGGGCTTGCCCCTGGGAACACCAGAGGAGCTGGGATCAGCTGGGAAACCAAGCCCTGGTGTAGTGTCAGCACTCTACCTTTCCTCACTACCCCGATTTTCAAGCAGAACCAGCTATGGCTTTTCCTTTTGGCCCATGAATCATAACATGTGGGCACCAGGCCCCCCAGAAAGGTGCATCCTGCTGGCTGCTGTGATGGGATGTTGGGTTGCTGGCAGCAGGAAGGAGTGTTGGCTTCAGTCACTGAACAACAGCCAGAGAAAAACACTGTTTCAGCTGTGTGTTATCCAGATTTTCACCTGTGCCTCCAAGGCTGGGGTCCAGCTGCCGTCACTGCTGTACCAGGAGGGTTCAGGTGGGGTCTGTCTGTCCAGGCTCAGCCCCCTACCAGGCAGGATCCAAACACAGAATGATACAATCATAGAATCATGGAATGACTTGGGTTGGGAAGGACCTTAAAGCTCATCCCATTGGGACACCTTCCACTAGCCCAGGGTGCTCCAAGTCCCATCCAACCTGGCCTTGGACACTTCCAGGGATGGGGCAGCCACAGCTTCTCTGGGCACCCTGTGCCAGGGCCTCCCCACCCTCACAGGGAAGAATTCCTTCCTAATATCTAATCTAAACATTTCCCTCCTTCATCTTAAGGTCATTTCCCCTTGTCCTATCAGTACACGCCCTTGTGAAAAGTCCCTCTACAGCCTTGTGAGCCCATTCTGGGCCCTGGAAGGGGCTCTCAGGTCTCTCCAGAGCCTTCTCTTCTCCAGGCTGAACACCCCCAGCTCTCCCAGCCTGGCTCCAGACCAGAGGGGCTCCAGCCCTGTGATCAACTTAGTGACCTCATCTGGGCTTGTTCCAACAGGTCCAAGATTTCCTTGTGTTGAGGCCCCAGAGCTGGACTCACCACTGCAGACAGGGCTTCACAAGAGCAGAGCAGAAGGGAAGAACTATCTCCCATAACCTGCTGGTTATCCCCCTTTTGATGCAGCCCAGCACATGGAGGGGTTTCTGGGTCCCAGTGCACATGGCCAGGGCACATGGAGCTTCTTGTCCTCCAGCATTGCCGAGTCTGTTTCCCCAGGGCTGCTCTCAGTCCATTCTCTGCCCAGTCAGGATTTGTTCTTGGGATGTCCCCAGTCCAGGTGCAGGACCTCACACTTGGATTTGTTCAGTTTCATAAGGTTCACCCAGGCCCACCTCTTCAGCCTGTCCAGGTCCCTCTGGATGCCCCATCCCTTTTCTTCAGAGTGTCGACTGCACATGCAGCTCAGTGCCATCGACAAACCTGCCGAGGGTGCATCCATGCCACTGCCCAGGTCACCCACAAAGATGTCAAACAACGCTGGTCCCAACACTGACCCCTGAGGACACCACTTGTGGCTCCACTTGGACATCAAGCCATGGACCACGACTCTTTGAGTGCCACCATCCAGCCAGTTCCTTATCCACTGAGTGGTTCATCCATGGAATCCATATCTCTCCAGTTTGGAAACAAGGATTTTGTGCCTGACAGCATCAAATGCTTTGCACAACAGCAGCTGCTCCATCCCGCCACCTGGGACCTCGCCTGCACTGACCCACACGAACACTGTGGCACCCTGCAGTCACCTTGACTTCCAGTCACCACATTAGGGATTTCCTGTGGGTCCTGCATTGTATCCACAGGGATGTCTGGGACACCACAGGCTGTTCCAGGCGGCACTTAAAGCCCCTGGCTGGGAAACTGCATCCAGTTCCAAAAGACTTGGCCAAAACTTCAGGCAAACAAAGAGCGATGGTTGTGTCCAGCCCAGAGCTGGCAGAGACACCTCCCCATTGTCTCTCTTGTCTTTTGTATGCTTTGGGCCCCAGCAGCCAGGTTAGCAGGGTCCTGCTCTGAGCAGAATGGCTGAGAGACACAGGAGAGGTGGGGAAGAGTTGTGGGGGAATAAGAACCCCGTGCCTGGGCATGTTAGCATGGATCCAGGTGCCCTGTTATGCTCTCCACCAGCAGGGAGGTGTATCGCAAGGATACAGGACAGACCAGGCTGGATGGAGATCTGAGCAACCCGGTCTGGTGGAGCCCTAACCCTAACCCTGTCCCCTTCCTCAGCAGGGGAGTTGGAACCAGATGTGCTTTAAGGTCCTTCCCAACCCAAATCAGTCTGTAATTGTGTGATTCTATGGTTCTAATCCCCTGCTTTGCCCTGAGAGGAGCTGCCCACTGCCATGATGGGGCAGCGGAACCTCCTTTAAGGTTTGCACTTTGATTTTTCAGTCTGGTTTGTGCCGCTGCTTTAGTCACTACTGTGAGCAGCAGTTGTTTAGACAAAGGGCTACCTGTGCAGGCTGGGATTTTCACAGACACTCAAGCAAGGCCCTGAAAATTGCAAAGAGCAGCAACACCACATTGGCAGAGTGGCTGCCTTGAGAGGAGAAAACCTGTCATAACCTAAGAGCTGCTGAGCAGCAAGGCAGTGTCCAGGCTCTGCCTTTCAGCTCACTTGTCTTGAAGGTCGTGTCCTCTGTGCCAAAACAAGGCAGAGAAGGAACAATCACGTCATGACAGAGCTGAATACATTCAATGCACTCAAGCAGGAATGGAAGGCAATAATTCACTCTGCAGCAGGGCTGCCTTGGGATGGTCTGGCACAGCAAATGATTTATATTTAGAGCTGGGCTTGGCAGGTGCTTTTATGGAACAGAAGTTCGGTTTACAATTGTATTCAACCTGTCCCAAAAGTAGTTTAAACCATTCCACTTTGCGGCATGGTCAACTATTAACTAGGTCGGTTGGGAAAGAAGTGCACAGAACTGCCCTCCTCTGTTTCCTGGGAGCTGGGTGGTGCTGGGTGCTGCCGGAGGCGGGACACTGGCATTGATCAGAGGGCAGAGCCTCTTCAGCATCCTGCTCTCAGGTATCTGGGTGGACTGGCAGAGACACGGGGCCAGGAAGGGTTGGGGTCCTCCCCTGCCCCAGCCCTCCCGCTGCTCTCCAGCCCCCCGTGCTGCCGTGGGCGTTGAGAATTGAGAGGCCGCTTGAGGCCACATTTTCCCAGCGCTGTGGCAGGAGGACAGGCACGTCCTTATCGTGGGGCTGTCCTGGCAAGGGTGTCCGGGATGGGTTTTGCATCGGCCCTGCAGTGCCAGCTCGTGAGAGGCTGTGGCCGAAGCTGATGCTCCTGAAGCCGGTGCTGGCCACCCAGCAGGCGAGGCAGGGAAGGGCGTGGAGGGGGCTGGTGCACCCCCAGCCCCGTGCTCACAGCCTGGGGGCAGCTGGCTTGACCACTTCACTCTGGAACCTGGATCCCTGCTTTGGGCTCCGTTAGGCGAGGCTTTGCTGCCAGAGCTGTGGGGATGGACAAGCCTGTGCTGGTGGCCAGGCCAGCATTAAATGTTTGCCTTCATCATGAGACCCTGAGTAAATGAAAACTCAAAAAAAAAAATCGCTCCTGCAAATGTTTCTGCCTTCCCTTTATTCTGTGTAGGAGGATGAATTTGCACAGAGTGAGAAAGGAAGTATCACCTGAACTCAGGGAAGGAGAACAGGTTCTGGGGGATTCATAGGCAATCTCTGCCTGAATTCCAGTGGCCAAGCTTGCATATGGGGATGGAGTCAGGAAAAGGAAAAAAAACCCAGAATGTGGCACAATTCAGAAGCTTAAACAAAATTTAAAACAGCTCTTTTAGTATCATTTAAATCCTGCATCTAGAGCTTTACAAGAACTGAGAAGCACTGGCTTTCCTGCTGGTACTGGGGTGGAAAACCACGAGACTGAAGCTACGTGCAGAGATGAGATATCACTGGGCATCTCCCACTGATATCTGGAGGGGGTGTCAGAGGGCGTGGCATGAGTCCGGACTATCTATTTGCCTTCCCCCACCACTCAGGCACCAGAACTTTTGGGGTGCACAGACTACGGCTGGGGCTGTCCCCAGCACGCCTCCCCCTGATGCTCGCACCCTTTCTCTGGGCTGGGGTGGGAGCTGCAATGTCCCTGGAGCACAGAGCGGGCTGGTGCCCGGATTGTCTGCCCGGCTGTCTCCACCTGATAACCTGTTGGCAATGCCTGTGCAGAGGTGTGCTACAGGGCCCCTAACACATCATCCTGAAGCTCCCTGTCAGCCTCTCAGCTCACTCAGGCAGTGACCTGTGTGTGTCCAAGGCCAGAACCTCCGGGAGCTGGAGCACTCAGTGAGCCAGCGCCATCAGGAGAGGCTGGGACAGAGCTGTGTAAAGCTGTGCAGCTGCACCTCGTACTGGGTTCAACCAGCCGTTTAGTAAAGACATAGCACCCATCTGGAGCAGTCAAGAACCTGAGCAATGTGACAGCCTGAAGTTCTGGGTCGCAGCAAAGTGGCGTTTTGCACCCGAGAGGACGATGAAGTGTTGGTGTTGCTGGTGTAGCATTTCCTGCTCTGTGCCTGCTGCACCCACACCACAAAGGGAAGGGATTTCAAAACCACCGTGCGGGCAGTTGCAAGTTGCAAAAGCGTTTTTTCTAGCTGAAAACAGATCCCTCCTCACCCCACACAGCCCACAAGACCTCACCTCTTGCACTGACTTTCTCGCCGTGCACCCACGCGCTTGTGTGATCTGGCATACGATGCTGCCTGTCATGTCCTAATGCACTATCAAAGGCATCAGGGAGAAGTTTTAATTCTTACTGATGAGGTAAGTGAAGTAGGGCTGGGACATTTTTATGCTCTGAATAAGGGAGAGGGGGGTCACCAACCAGTCATGGTTGAGAAATGGTTGGCAAAAGAAGTGTCAAAGCAGGTGGGGTAAGCTGCACCCAGCAGCAGAAAACCTTCCCAGCCCAAGGATTCAGGTTGTGGCTGCCATCTGTGAGTGGAGCTGGTACTCAAAAGGCAAACCTTGCCTGTTGCAAGCACCCCGTGCTCGGGACCCTCCCTGTCCGTGCTTTGCTGACAGGGCAGGACAATGGAGGCAGTTCCGGAAGCAAAAGTTCAAATTCCTCCAGCCAATTACCTCATGGCAGTAAATCTTCCACCTCTCTTTCCCAGTCACCGGTGAAGCCTGTCTATTGTCTGGGGAGCCTGTCTGTCTGCCCCAGCACAAAAGGGAGAACAATCAGGAGGTTTGTGTAACATCCGACGTATTAAAATGCGGAAGAACAAAGCAGGGAAAGGGCCAAGGAGAGCTGGGTGGGGAAGAGATCCCCAAGAGGCTGCTGTGATGCAGGGGTGTCGGGTTTGCAGAGGCTTCCAGCCTGCAGGTGCAGTGCCATTCAGGCTGGATGCTGGTCAGGGATGTGCTGGGGAGGACCGGGCATCCCTCAGGGTTTTCAGAGAAGGGGTGCTGCTGGCCTGGAAGGGAACTGCTGCCCACAGCATTGTCCAAATCCTGTCCATGCACCCTAAAGCTCTCTTCCCTGAGGCAAAGCTGCCCAGTCTTCAGGCAGCTAAGTGGCAAACACCCCCTGAGGGCTGGTAGGTCATCATGGCGGGCATCTTCTGGTTCCCTCTGTGTTGCCCCACTGCACTGCCAGGCACTGGTCTGCATCAGAAGAAAATGGAGAGAAGAAAATATTTTGTGCTAACAAGATCCAGACTTTTGCAGAGAAACCTCTCTCTGTTATTGCCATCAGACCTGGTGGTCCTGCTTATTCCCTGGTTGATTACAGGTCAGTGGGTGTCAGTGGAGGTGCACTCTCCAGCCTTGCAGCTTGCTGGAGCCAGGTATCAGCACCCTCACCTTTCCTTTAGGAAGTTCAAGGCATGGTTCTTCCCAGGAAAGACCAAGGTTCTGGGGGAATCAAATGTCTCCAGCCCACGTTTCACTGGGTGGACACCGTGTGCCTGCTGTGTCCTGCACTGTATCTGTGGAGAGACAAGGAGCAGCTGCAGCAATGTTTGAGTTCTGAGGTGTTTTCCGCAGTCTGGAAGAACCAGGAGCTGCACCTGTGAACTGACGGAGCTGGACGGCCCCACAGTTCGAGTCCTTCCATCTGGAGTCCTCCCTCAAGCCAAGTCATGGCCAGACTCCATGTCCCAGTTCTGCTAGACAAGATTACTGAGAGTACGAGATAGAAGCCCTAATGAAAGAGAAGAATTTCCTTTAAAGTAAACTTCTGATGAGACAACAGAGTGAGTCCAGAGTTGTGCAGACCACGAGAGACTGAGGATAACCAAGCGAGGAGCAGACATCAGGCTTGTGGGAACCTTGGACACGTGGGTGATATCTGACCACCACCTCTTCCTGCCCCTGCTACCCCACCAGACTTGTTCTGCTGACCGCCAGATCTGTACCAGTGCCTGAGTGCAGGAGAGGAGCAGCTCTGTGGGGCTCTGGGCGGGCATGAAGGGCACATCCTTGGTACGTGTGTGACAGGGCACATCCCACGTGGTGCGCCCTGCAGAGCCTCGCTGTGTGCAGGAGGTGGAGGCTGGGCACAGGACTGTGGGGCAGTTGCAGGACAGCACAGGATGCTTTTCTTGTTTGTCTTCTGGCACCGCTGCACTCTCCTCTGCTCAGTGCTTTGACAGGCACTGGCTGCAGCGGCCACCTCTTGTCCTCTGTAGCCCCAGGGCAGTACTGTGCCACCTTTTTCTCCGTTTTCTCCAGATGATGTACCCAGTGATGCTAGCAGGCACTTTCTGTACAGCCTAGGCCAGGAGGGGGTTCACCTGTAGCCCAGAGAGCAGCAGAGAAAGGGGCAGCAGGCAGGAGCTGGATGCTGCAGTGTGGAGGCACAGCAAGGTCTGGCTGCATGCTCGCCTCCAGACGACTCCTCTGCCCCGTTTGAGTGGAGCTGGCCTTGGACACAGAGACTGAGGCATTTGTGTGGGTAATCCAGGGAATGCTTTGGGGTTTGACTGCCTTCCCACTCCGGATGTGGCCATGCACCTTGGGATATGGGCAGACACCTTATCATGGTTGGAACAGTTGCTGGCAGCCTGATTGTTGTATGAACCATCTTTAGAGCCATGGCTCAACTTGCTTCAGGTCCCTGTGGTTCTTTAAGGTGGAAGGAGGCAACTCTGGATGACAATGACACAACCAGCATCACCCTACGCTGGTCCAGCCCTCTCATCCAACTCCAGTTTGCTGTTTTTATCTCATGCAGTTCAGTTGTGCAAATGTTTCTGGGGGGAAACAGTGATTGTGTTATTTCTTCCACACATTTTGGACTTGGCTGTGGGATCAGAAGAGTTTCATTGCCCCAACAGACTTAGGCACAGAGAAAGACAAAGTCTCCTACACTGTGCTTAGAGCTGACACAGCTACCATGACCCACCCAGCTGTTGAACATTGTGGGAGGAATCTGAAACCACCACCACAGCCCCAAAGTGATGTTTGAAGCCAGTCTGTTCTGGTGAGTGATGGATGATGGCTGATGTCTCCTCAGCAGCCTGCACGGGTGTCCACTTGTGAGCCAGCTGTGCCCACACCATCTTGAGCTGTTTCTCACAGCCACAAACCAAAGGGCAGTGTCCTGAAGTGATCCCCACACTGCTCCTGGCCATTGGCAGGGCTGGATCAAGCTGCCTTTTGTGGATGTTTTAGTGAAGTGGGGCTGGGGGTGTGTCACAGCCTCTCCATCCGTCGGTGCTGCAGCAGAATTACAGAATCACAGAATCCCCGACTGGTCTGGGTTGGGAGGGACCTTAAACCTCATATAGTTCCACCCCCTGCCATGGGCAGGGACACCTTCCACTAGCCCAGGTTGCTCAGAGCTCCATCCAGCCTGACCTGGGACACTTCCAGGGATGGGGCAGCCCCAGCTTCTCTGGGCACCCTGTGCCAGGGCCTCAGCACCCTCACAGGGAAGAATTTTTTCCTAATATTCAATCTGAACCTACTCTCTGTCAGTGTGAATCCGTTTCTTCTTGTTCTGTCACTCCAGGCCTTTTTTAACAATCTCTCTCCATCTTCCTTGTCAGCTCCGTTCAGGCACTGGAAGGCTGCAGCTGGGTCACCCTGGAGCTTCTCTTCTCCAGGCTGAACAGTGCCAATTCTCTCAGCCTTTCCTTGTAGGAGTGGTGCTCCATCTCCCTAATCGACTCGGTGACCTCCTTGGGACTTGCTCCTGCAGGTCCCTGTCCTTTCTGTGCTGTGCAGAAGAGGTGGGACCCCCATCTGGCACTGCTCACGGCACCAGGGCCATCTCTACAACTTCTCAGTGCTTGCAATGAGAAGCCTGAGCTGGAGGTGGGGTTCTGGCAGCAGAATGAGGCAATCCAAGCATCATGACCCCTGAGCAGTGGCTGAGCTTCTGCCATCACGCCCAGAGGATGGCAGGGACGTGGACTGTCACTGTCAGCAGAAACTGGGAGAGCTGCAGCCTGCTCTGGTCACTGCCTGTAGTCCAACCCCTGGCACTGGACACTGAGCTGTGCCACCACGGGACGCATCCGACGGGTGCCCTGGAGCCGAGTGGGGCATCAGGGAAAAGGCACAAAATACTGCAGGGGCTGGCGTGAGGGGCAGGCCCCAGCCATGAGTGAATGCTGCTGCAGAGCACTTTTACAAGGTTAACCCCGTATTCATATCTCAGACAGAAGCAGCAAAGCATGGGGGAAGGAATGAAGAACATCTCGAACGCTGTTACTCTGCACTGGCTGCTGCAGATGTCTCCTAACGCCAGCTGGAGCACAGGGAGTGGTGCCCAGCGCCCGGACAGCAGATGGGAGGGAGCACGGAGTGACACGCTGTGGTCACAGCTTGGGCTGGCAGTGAACACAAGGCTTCATTCATGGCTCTGGAGCCGGGCCTGCTGCAGGTAGTGACAACCTTTGCTCACAGCTGCCAGGGGTCCTGGTGCCCCGACACCATTTTTAAGTGGATTTCTGCTTGGAAATGCAAAGGAAAACCACAGGACACAAGTTGTTATGAGCACTGAGTCATGCTGAGACTACAGTACTGAGTATTCCGGTGCAGATCTGCCTGTTCAGCTTCTGGAAAAATCTGGAATAGGTCTACTAACTTAATATCCCAATAATACTTGGACTCCAGGCAGTGCTCCAGTTTTCTGTGCTCCATCAGATAGTGCATTCCTACCTCCTTGCCATATCCACTTGCATCAGTGCATTCCTGTCACAGTAGTGCAAACAATTCCAGTCTTGCTTTTGACACTAGCGATGTCCATCTCCAGCCTTCCAAGGCCCCATATGTGTGCAGAATGATGCATATATTAATTTATCTTAAAGAGACATCAGATTTTCAAGGCAATCATCTCAGTGTACTCCAGTTCCCTTCCAGCAATGGCTGCAGTGCAGGTTCCAAACACATCCAGTCTCCAAAAGTCAAGCCCCTTTTAACAGCCAGGTGTGAGAAGCACCGTCCTGATAGCTGCTGCCTGATCCCGTGGGGGAACCTCAGACTGAAAGCTGTGGAGGGGCAGGATTTGCAGAATCAAGTCCTGGAGTCAGGCTGCGAGTGGTGGAGCTCGGCCTGGGAGACACTGCTTGATGACAGAGGACAGGACATGGCCCAAGGTTTTTTGGGCACGGAGGGGCAGCTGTGGGATTTTGGAGAAAGGCTGCTGGTGTTTGCTTTGCAGTGAACAGGGGAACAGGCCCCAGCTTGTGTTCTTGGTAAATAAATGAGATTACATCAAGCCCCCAACTCCTACGATTTTCATCCCAACAAAACCAGGCCTTCGTGACTCTGGTACTGCCAGCTTGCTTGGTGAAAAGAGTTAACAATGAAGAATACTTGGTTTCTATTATTTGCCTTCTTTGAAATTTGAACATTTAGAGACCCGGGAAATATCTTTTTCAAAGAAAAGACGCTCATTTCACGTGATTCCAGGAGCTGGTGTCTGCTGCGAGCTCTAAGTGCGAAGGTTTGACACCACCCCCAGTCTTGTGCGTGCTGCCTTCTCTGCTCCCTAACCAACACCTGCCCAGTTCCTTGCCAACCCATCCTCCAACAAGTGACCTGGGACATGGATATTTGGCTTCCAGGAGACAATCACTGGCAACTCCCTAATGCCTGGTGAGAGTGGGAGGCAGGAAGTGAGCACCCAGGGCTGCTCCTGTGGTACCCCCAGACCAAACAAGCAGAGGCCACGTGGCCAGTCTGTGACACGCAGAACACCTCCCCTGCTCTTTCTCCAGCCTGCCCTCCCCCAGCCATGCTTCCAGCAGCGTCTCCCAGAGCCAGGGAGCTCCCTGGGACCAAGAGAAATGCAGACAATCCGTGCTTGGTGCTCAGGATCTGCACTCTGCTTTTCCCTGTTCAATGAAGAGCCCTTAAAATGACACCTCTGCCTTCCCTGCAGCACAGCTGGGAGCCAGGCAGCTCTCAGGGGTGCTGCACACGGAGTGCAGTGACCGTGTCCTGCCATGTGCAGGGTGTGCCCTCACCTCCTGTGATACACGTGACAACATGGGCTTTACAGGCAGGTGTGCTGGGGAGAGCTGGCACTGGGGAGGTTTGCAAGTGGGTGACCTCCCTGATTCCAGCTGTGCCACTCTCTCTTCATGGGACGCTCAAATAGTCCCTTCTCTTGTTTGGGCCCTTGAGATCCGTGAAAAACAAGGGAAAACAGCTTCACCTCTTGCCAAGACCTGAAAACTGGACTGCAAACCCCTGCAACGTCATCGGGTGCTGTCCAATTACCTCCAGCACATTTACATCACCTGGGAAGACTCTTCGTTCTGACCACAAGTTCTCTGGCCTCTGGCCAGGGCAGTCAGTGCAGGAGTTTCAGCAGAAACTGCCTTTTCTCTGGAAGTAGCAGCCCCTGGTGCTGCAGGGTTGAGACTGGCGTCCCGTCTCAGCTGGAGGAAGACTGAGAGGATTTGCCTGCAGGGTGCAAGCCCCAGCCGTGCCAGACCATCCTTCCATTCCGTTTGTGTTTTCAAGGCCTCTGCTCCACTGTTAATACTGCCGCTGCCTTCCTACCCCAGGATGTAACTCCTCCTGAGAGCAGGGGAGAAGAGAACCCCGAGCCCGGCCCTGTCCCACACAGAGTGATTCTCGCTGTGGATGCTCTGGGGAGAGCATGCTCCGTGGGGCAGAGGCACAGAGCAGCTCCCCTTCCTGCTGCAGCTCAGGACAGCCTCACATACCCTCAGCTGGCACTGCACCATCACCCACGGCTGCTTCTGCTCTTAGCCCACATTGTCCTGTTCCCAATTTCTGCTCTGCTGCCAGCCAGTGGGTCTCAGATCTCCTTATCTCTCTCTTCAAAACTGTCCCTGTGTCCCACACCTGCGCAGCTGGCTGTCCTTCTCTCCATGGTTGGAGAGGAACATCTGCTGGGCAGCTCACAGACTGCATCCTCCCCCACAAAACCGTAATTTTCTTTTCTACCACACTCACTAAACAAAATTTCCGCAGCTTTTCCCACATTTGTTACTGAGCTTCCAGCTCTGCCCATGCCCACCCCTATGGAGCCCTGCAAATGTGCCATGGCCCGGACCAGAACCCTCCTGGGTGTCCATCACTGGTCACCAGATGCAGCTGCTATTGATGTTGGGCTGCACAGTCAGCTTTAGGTGTAGACAAAAAAAGCCAAAGGAGGAGCAGAATGAAAACGTCACCCTTGGTTTGCTGCAGAGGAGATCTGTGTAAAGATCTGGACAGGTATCTTAAGACCAGGAAAATTTGTGTCGAGTTACCCAGACTGAGTCTGTCCTAGATTGAGTGATCTGTGACAATCACAGAATGGTTTGGGTTGGAAAGGACCTGAAATCCCATCCCATTCCCCCCCTGCCGTGGGCAGGGACGCCTTCCACTATCCCAGGCTGCTCCAAGCCCTGTCCAGCCTGGCCTTGGACACTTCCAGGGATCCAGGGGCAGCCACAGCTGCTCTGGGCACCTTGTGCCAGGGCCTCCCCACCCTCACAGGGAAGAATTTCTTCCCAATATTTAACCTAAATTTCCCCGTTTTCAGCTTGGCCCATTGCTGCTTGTCCTATCACTACAGATCCTGATGAAGATTCCCTGTTCAGGACTCCCACATGTCCACACCAGTTTCCACCAGAGAATATTTGGGCCATTGGCTGTGCTGGGCTGTCACTGCTGCCCTCTGAGCTGTGCTGGGGTACTCGGCCAGTAGAAGATGGAACAAACAAAGAAGATGGAACCGATTGCAGAGACAGAGGAAAGGTTTTTGACTGATGTTTCGTTTGCCAAATGTGCTTGTAGAATGACAAATCAAGACTTGGCAAATCAGCATCAGGCTTTCTAATTTGTGGAAACAAAGGCTGCAAAACTCTGAAAATATTAAAATGCCCTGTTTTCACGAAGACCCTTGGAATACATTATTCTTCATGCAAACTGACAATAGATTGAATTGCTTGAAATCAGTTCAGACAAAACACTGTCTTCAACTGAGAACAAATGCTCCTGCTTTTCAACTTGTGAGAACATTTGGAATATATTGTTCTAGGATATTGTTCTAGGATTTTTTCCTGTTTCCTACAGCTTGTCCATCTCCATTTACAAAGACCACCAGCCAGGAATCAGAAAGGACCTGGTGAAAGGCCAGCCCATCTGATCAAGGCTGACTGAAATATTCCCAGTATATTTTTCAGAACAACTGCAAAGCTTGAAATACAATATTTGCTTTCTGTTTTCTACATAGAGAACAGTTCCCCAGCAGTAATGTCTTGATCACATCACAGACACTCTGGGGGTCCAATTAGGAAACCTGTTAGCAAGATTATCTGAGCTACAGGTCCAAGCAGGTGCCTCCCATTACAGAGTTCAGTGTCTTTTTGAAGTCAAACATGGCTTCGTTGGACCCAGCCCGGTGCTTTGACTGGGCACTGGAGGACGCCAGTTCATGATTCAGCTTTCCCAATGGAAATTTGAGACGTTCTGGCAAACACCACTCTGTTCTGAAGGAAATATTCAATTTGAGGACAAAGGTGCATTTTGCCATTTAAAAAAACTCTAAGCCAGAAACTTCCCTCTCCCATTGAGCAGCTCCTGTGCAGAACTTGCCTGGAGAAACAGTGCCAGGAGCTGCTTGTTTTGGAGCCAGATTTTCAGTAGGCACCTCAGTACAGTCTGGATTTCATAAAGAAGTAGCACCAGCAGTACCTGTTGACACAACGACTTCATTTTTGAGCACCCCAGCACCAAATATACCGAGCACTTAAAACCCAGCTGTCGTGGGCTGACCCTGGACGGATGCCAGGCACCCACCAAAGCTGCTCACTCACTCCCCTTTGCAGCTGGACAGGGAGAGAGAATTTAACAAAGGGTTCATGGGTTGAGATAAGGACTGGGAGAGGTCACTCATCAAAAACTGTCACGGGCAAAACAGGCTCTAATTAGAGATACTAAATGAATTTATTACAAACAAAATCAGAGCATGATAATGAGAAGTAAAATAAGCCCTTAAAAACACTTTCCTCCTACCCCTCTTCCTTCCCAGCTCTACCTCCTACCCACGTGGTGCAAGGAGATGGGAATGGGGGCTTTGGTCAGTTCATCCCCCGTGGCTTCTCCAGCTGCTCAGGGACAGGAATCGTTCCCCTGTGGCACTGTGGGATCCCTCCCATGGGAGAGTTCTCCAGGAACTTCTGCAGTGTAAGACCATCCCATGGGCAACAGGTCCCCTCAAACTACCGCAGTGTGGGTCACTCTGCCGTGGGGCCAGTCCTTCAGGGACAGGCTGCTCCAGCCTGGGAGCAGGGCCCCTCTCTCCACAGGTCTCCCGTGGGGTCACAGCCTCCTCCAGGCATCCACCCGCTCCTGTGTGGGCTCCTCCAGGGGCTGTGGGTGGATCTCTGCATCCCCATGGATCCCCAGGGGCAGCAGGGGCGCAGCTGCCTTGCCATGGTCCTCACCACAGGCTGCAGAGGAATCTCGGCTCTGGTGCCTGGAGCACCTCCTGCCCCTCCTTCTCCACTGCCCTTGGTGTCTACAAAGTTGTTCTTCTCACATGTTGTCACTTGGCTGTTCCCTGGCTGAAATTAAAACTGTGCAATCAACCTTTTCGTTTCTCTTTCTTCTTAAATACGTAATCACAGAGGCGTTACCACCATTTCTAATTGGCCCAGCCCTGGCCAGCAGCACGTCCATCTTTGGAGCCACCAGGGATTGGCTCTGACACACACGGTGGAAGCTTCCAGCAGCTTCTCACAGAAGGCACCCCTGTAGCCCCCCTGCTACAAAACCCAGGCCATGTAAAACCAGTACACCAACCTAGACAGAGATCCTTCAGAGGGACCTGGGTCTGTCTGACCCGGGATGGAGCAGGAGGAAGGAAGCAGAAGACACGGTTCCTGTGAAGTTAATGATATTTTGGAAAGGCGGAAGAGTCAGAGAAGTGTAGTATAAGATCATATACCTAGTCTGTATCGTTATCATGATGGGGTCAGTAACCCATGCTTTCATCATTTCATTTATACCAATTCTGTATTTCAGTCATATTCACGTTTATAATCATTTCACTGTCAGTTCACACATAGTGAGAGAACACTGCACCCACAACAGGCTTGAAAACTTCTTCTGAAGTTGAATTTTTCCACAAAAGTGCTTCACGGCGTGGGAACTTGCTCTGAGCAGCAAAGGGAGGAAAAGCCTGGCAAAATGAACATTTTCCTAAGCTCCTGAGTCAAAAGCATGTGAAGCTGGCTGGGGCAGTAAAGCAGGACCTGCTGGAGTCAGCAAGGGAAGCAGGGATTTGAGAACAGTGCACTGAACTGATTCACGGAGATGACATAGAATCCTCTCTGCTGTCTCTTTCTTTTGCCGTGTCCTTTGTAAGCTCTGGATCCTGAGCCTACGAGATATGTATTTAATCACAGATCAGAAAGAGGGTAGGCACCACCTCTGGTCATTCCTTTTGAATTCAGCAGACCTACTACACAGTTTTATAGATTATAGACTAGACTTCTATAGACTAGGTCTGGTGTAGCTTCCTCCCATCCCTGAACACCTGCCTTTTCGATCGCCCCGAGGACCAAGCTGACACATTTATCAATCTGCCTGCTCTGCCTCCATGAACTGTGTCTCAGCTGGCCATAGAACACCTATGCAGCCCTCTGCTGTGTGCACACAGGTGCCAGTTTGGGTTTCTCAATCCTGATTTTTCCCTCATCTGTTCTCCTGGCAAAGTTCTGGCATGTGGCAGAGGCACAGATTTCTGTGATACTCTCCCAGTTCTTGGTTCCTCCTGCCTTCTGCTCTCAAAATGCCCACTGATTCTTTTCTCATTTCCTTTCTCTGGACCAGTGATCAGCCCACACCAACTGAATCCCTTTAAGAGAGTTTGATGTGGGCTCATTTTGGAGACTCTGTAAATTCAACCACTAATTTCTGTTGGAGCAGATGCCTGTTGGCACCTTCAATGAATGCTTTCCTCTTCTCAGACCCTCCTCTTTTTATCTCCTACCACATTTACCCTTTATAATTTAGTCTACTCTGTTTCTTACTTCTACCTTCCCTCCATCTGATGGGCTTCAGGGTCTGTGATTCCTTGGACTGCCCCTGCAGGCTTTTGGAAGCTGGTGTTGCATTTGTCCCCTTGCATTTTTCAGGCAGCAGAACTGGTTTAAGCAGTGGGCTAAGAACAATGATTAGTAGGTCAATAGTCTCAAATTTGGATGCCTTTAGGAGCTGCGTGAATATCACCTGATAATTTTTGTTATTCATCCCACCCATTTGCTTTCAGATTTGTCCACATTAAGAATGACTTTGAGGGAAGCACCCACAGCCTGTTCTCAGGGAACAACAAAGAAAATTATTTAATTTTATGGTGATGGCCCCGTGTTTGAGCAGCTCTTCCCATCCCTGCCACCTTTTGGCCTGTTGGATTGCCTGCGTCTTCTGTGTTAGAAATGTTATTAGTGGCTGCAATTACATAGAAAGAGTAATTAGCTATTAAGAGTTGTCTGGCTCATTTTCCCCATTTCCCAATCATGTGAAGGGGTACAGGGGACTGACTCCCTTTGCACAACGCTAAAATTCCTAAAGCCATTTGGAGTAAGGGGATAACATTACTCATGTTTGATTTTTGTCTCCATCAGTGTGTCAGAAGTGATGTCATCCCAGTCAGGATCTCGGGAGGAAGGGCTCTGGCACTGCCCCAGCCTGTGTGAGTCAGACAGGTCCTTGCTGTGCCAACACAGGACTTGGCTGTGGAGACACAACGCTGCTCCTCCCACCTCTGGGCAGGTGACCACACTGCCCCTGGCAGCCAGATTTGGGTTCCTTTATCCACTGTCAGACCCGCATGAAAGCACCTGGAGAACAGCTCTGAAAGCCAGAGGGGTTGTATGTCCCTCAGCTTCGCCCCACACTCTCTTTGTGTGCAAGTAGGATGGTTTATTTCCATTGTACATCAAGGTTTGGGAAACCAGGTAAGAGTTATGAGAAAAGAGAGCATTACTCTTGATCTTGAAAATTAGATTGTAGAGTATGTCTTTACAAAACTGCAACTCAGAGACATCTGAAGTTTGGCAAGAGAATCCTCAGAAGATAAAACAAAAATTATCTTTTGGACCAGAAACAGACTTGAGTGTTTGGTGATGCCCTTTGGCCTCTGTAATGCTGCAGTTACCTTGCAAAATTTTTAATTATGTTTTTTAGAGATTTACTAGATTCCTTTATAATAATATTCTTGGACAACAGCATTATTCTTTTCACAGGACATGAACCAACCTGAGCAGCTTGTAAAATCAGTCCCAGAGTATTTGAGTTGTCACAAACTCATATGCCAAATTAGACAGGTAAAATTCTGAAAGGTCTTCCACTGAATTCCTGGGCTGCTTCAGCTCCCCAGAGGCAATGGAAATGAACTCTGAGAAATCACAGACGTGGCCACGCCAAAGACAGTTACTAGGTTTAGGTGTTTTCTTAGCTTCATTAGCTTTTATCACCAATTAATTAAAGACTTCACCAAATAATCTTCCCATTTCTGGGCTTATTAAAGAGGGGGATGTTTGGATCTCACCACCTCAGTTTAGAAGCCCACGATGTACGTGTCTATGTCTGAGCTAGACTCTGGATTTCCTTTCTAGTCGCACGAGGAGAAACCAGTCCTTTCACTGTGTGATTCACACTGCCTGTTTCAGATGTGCTTTTTAGGCGGAGATAATTCACACCCTGCTTGCTGAGGAAATACGGGATAATTTTGAACAGGTTGTTGTAATTGTCCCATTCATAATACCCACAGACCCTTCCCGTCAGGTCATTGTGAAAGCAGCTCTTTCTCACTGCGCTGGAGGAGTGGTGGTAGTCAGGTTAAGACCTTTCAACCACAGCTTCCTCCCTACATGAGCTATTTTTAGTGATGACAGTAGCTGAATTCAAGAGAATTAGCTGCAACTGATGAGCTGCTGCAGCAGAGCCACTCCTGCCCAGCCGGGATGGGAACACCGGGGAGGATAAGGCACCATAGTGGCAAAACTCAACCACAATTAACCCACTCTGTCTCCTGATTATCGTCCTTCTTTTCACCATCTTGCTTGTTTGCCTCTTGGAAAGATGCAGAAAGTGGGCTTGGATTAAGACCAGCTCTAGTCTGCAGTCCTGGAGGTCAGATTTAAAACCACCTGGAGTTTGTCAGTGTAAACTGTTTAGCCACTGTAAAGAAGATTTTGCAGACTCACGGCTCACGGCCTTCAACCAAAGCCAGGTACCCATGCAAGACACCCTTCAACGTCTTCATAAAGGACTCGGATGCAGCAATTGAAGGTATCACAAGTAAGTTTGTTGGTGACACTAAATTGGGAGGACAGAGGGCCTGCAGAGACACCTAGACAAATGAGAGGGCTGAACAATCACAGAATCATAGAATGGTTTGGGTTGGAAGGGACCTTAAAGATCATCTCATTCCCCCCCTGCCACGGGCAGGGACACCTCCCACTGTCCCAGGCTGCTCCAAGCCCTGTCCAACCTGGCCTTGGACACTTCCAGGGATGGGGCAGCCACAGCTTCTCTGGGCACCCTGTGCCAGGGCCTCCCCACCCTCACAGGGAAGAATTTCTTCCTAATATCTAAACCTACTCTCTGTCGGTTTGAAGCAGTTTCTCCTTGTCCTGTAATCCAGGCCATCATAAACAGTTTCTCTCCATCTTCCTTGCAGGCTCCCTTAAGGTACTGGAAGGCCCCAGTTATGTCACCGCCAAAAGCCTTCCTTCTCCAGGCTGAACAATGAAGTTTAACTAGGGCAAGTGCTGGATTCTTCACCTGGGATGGAGCACTTTGGACGTGTGGGCATGCTGGGGAGTGAGAGGCTGGAGAGCAGCCCCACGGGAAGGGACCTTGGGGTCCTGGTCCGTAGCAAGTTGAACGAGTCAGCAGTGCCCTGGAGCCAGAAGGGCCAACCGGGTCCTGGGGGGCCCCAGGCCCAGCATGGTCAGTGGGGCCGGGGCAGGATTGTCCCACCCTGCTCTGCTCTCGGGCAGCCTCACCTCAAGTGCTGGGGGCAGTTTTGGGCACCACAATATAAAAAAGATCTAAGTCTCTTAGAGAGATTCTAAAGGAGGGATGCTGGGATGGTGAAGGGTCTGTAGGGCTCACACGAAGAGCAGCTGAGGTCACCCAGCTTGTTCAGCTGGAGAAGAGGAGAGCTCATCTCAGTCTACAGCTTCCTCCCAAAGGGCAGCAGAGGGGCTGCTCCGATCTCTGCTCCCTGTGACCAGGGACAGGAGCTGAGGGAAGGGCTGGGGCTGTGTCAGGGGAGGCTCAGGCTGGAGATCAGGGAAAGGCTCTTCCCCCAGAGGGTGCTGGGCACTGCCCAGGCTCCCCAGGGAATGAATGGGCACGGCCCCGAGGCTGCCAGAGCTCCAGGAGCGTTTGGACAAGGCTCTCTGGGATGCCCAGGGTGGGATTGCTGGGGTGTCTGTACAGGGCCGGGAGTTGGACTCTGTGATCCCTGTGGGTGTTTCCCAGCTCAGGAGATTCCATGGTTCTGTGGTATGCACACATCAGCCTGCTCACCCTGGCTGGGAGACAGCTGTAAGCCCATAATGGGATGCTTGGTTCAAGGTACGAGCAAGCCACATTTCTGACACAGGAGGTTGTTCAGGGATTAGAAGCTTCTCACCCTATTCTTTTTGACCAGCCTAACATGCCTGGGGACAGCCAGAAGTGTATTTTATAGGCCCTGTAAATAGATCAAGGCTGAGGAACTGGAGATGCCTCTGCATCTGTAATCGCACCAGCTCTCTTTAGCTTCTGTTTTGATGTAAGCTTACATTTCCTACCTCCAGGGAATCAGAATGGCTTTTTTTAGGCCTTATTAATCAGCTTAATTAAGACAATACACCTTCTTCTGTGTACCTACCCTCCTAATGTTAAGGAGCAGCTCAGCTTTTCTTAACTTGTAAACTTGCTGCCTGCTGGGATTTCTCACTGAAAGCCTCAGATTTAATCCATGTTTTGGAAAGAACTTCTTATCGTATCAGGAACAAAAGAGTTATTCACTGCTGTGTATTCACTTTAAGGGAATGGGTAAATATAGAAACTAAACTAAACTCTGGGATGATGGTTTGGCTTGTACTGTTTGATTGACCGGGTGTATTTTATCCTGCTTCCCATAGCATTCCTCCTTTCATTTATCTGCACAATTGTCTGGACTGACAGGTTGAGGTCTATCAATTATTTCACTCTCTGTTACACAAAATTACAAAAGACCAAATTTCTCACCTAGGCCAGACTGTGCCTTCCGTACCCTTCTGTCTTCAGAAGGGTTTACAGTCCCTTCTGAAAATATCAAAGGAAGTCTTTAAAGCCCAGCCAGATTTTCATTGTTGGGAGTCTCCAGCTTCATCAAAAGAAGAGACAGTCTAGACAAAACACCTACAAACTTCACTCTCATCTAAAAATGTAACTGTTGTTTTTGTGGCGAACCTTTCACAATTTCTGCCCAGACCCACCCAATAAATTACATCTTTGCTGCTTTGAGTTCTTCCTCTGTTTCACGAATCCCCATGAAGATACATTTGAAAAAGCACTGCCCTCCCTCTCATCCACGTTGGTGACCCTCCAGAGTGTCAAATCCAGGAAATGGTGGATTATGAGGGAGCTCACAGGGCAGCATTTCTTTGCTTTGAGAGTTATGTACATTGGAGAACTCCTGCAAAGCCACTGAAAATCTCATGAAAATTTGCCATCCATCAGACACTGGGAAATGCAGGACACACCGTGGTAGATGGGTATGGGGGCCCATGTCCAGGGAAGCCCCTCGCCAATAATGTCACACCTACAAGATAAATAATGGACCATCTCCAAAGCTTCCTACACTCAGCTGCCAACGGCTCCTCAAAACTCTGCATCTCTTAATGATTCCTGCTTTGAGCTCTAATCCAGCCTTTTCCTAACCCATTGACCTTATTTCTGTCTGGAAAAACATCTCTGTTTCTGTTCTGTTCTGGTTTCAGTGGTTGCTCCAGCACAGTCTGTGAGTGTCAGATGGGTTCTTGTAGGCGTTTTTCCCTTTCTGTGTTCTTGTAAGGAAAACAGACTAGAAACATCTAAAACGCTTGGAAAGGAGGGATATGAAGAGCCAGCTGCCTACACAAGCAGTCTCCAGCAAAGCCAGTCCTTGGCCAGGCCCAGGCTGCCTCGTGAGGGCCACGAGCTCCTGCACCTTGACAGACTGAATGAAACCAGGGGGTGGCCGCCTTCTGCCCCTGCATTCCCCAGGGAGCCAGGCTCTGTGGGCAGAGTGAGTGCAACACAAACAAACCTGTCCCGCAGATAAAAACCCACCTGAGGAATAGCCCTGACACAGTCACAATCCACTGAGGAAATCATGGCAGTGACTCACTGTCGTCTCCAGGACAATTGTGGATGAGACGGACAGTGAGGTGGGAACACAGTGCTGGAGTAGATCCACCCAGTCAATCTTAGGCTGCCAAAGGACCATGGTCTCTGTGGCCTGTTGATGCCGACAGCTGGTCTGAAGGCTTCACAGAACTCAATTTGGTTTGGACACAGTTGACTTCTATTTGTGAGAAAAGCCCATGAGAAGAAAACAATCAGCTTTGCCCAGGGAAGTGTAGTATCAACAGAAGTACGGAATCCAAAACAATAGAAAGAAAAAACAGCAACACACCCGCACCTGTTATTTTTCTGAATGTCTGAATGCTTATGCTACAGGCAACCAATAATATTATATTGTAGTTAAATGATAGCCAGTGGATCCATTGTTGTGGTTTAGTAGCCAATGAACTTTTAACACGAATGATAGCATAGAATAGTCTCTAAATATGTGTCCTCCTTGAAATAAAACGCTTTTATGCCATAAATCCAGTGCAGTGTCCGTGTTCGTGTGTCGTGGCCACCCCAACAGCGACAGTGGCCGACAGGTCTCTAGTGTCCGTGCTGGAGCGCTCACACCTCCCTCACCAGAGCACAAGCCAGACCCTGATGGGATGAGTGCAAACGGCATGAGAACAACCTCCCTTTAACACTGTTAATAGGTCTCCTTGCTCTGTCCTAGGCACGGTGCCCTCCACGCAGAGAAAAGAAAGCTATTCCTGGGACGCAGCTGCCTGCTGTGATCAGAGGATGCTGTTCTGCCTTCCCTCTGGAAAACCCAGCTGCAGCCCCACAGGGCTGTGCATCCACCAGCCCACCCAGGGCTACCCATCCCTGCGTGCCAGCACGGACACTGGGACAGTGCTTACCTCCACCCATCCGGGAACCTGCTCCCACACAGGTGCAAAAGACAGTTTTTTGAAACTGAGGAAATTCACAGGCAGCATTAAGCAAAGAGAATTCTGGGGGGAAACAGAAGCTTTTGACAGCAGGACTCGGTTTGAGTGCTCACACTTGGAGGAAGTTTGGAAGCTCATGTTTTGACATCCCTGCTGGTTGCTGTGGTGTGAACAGTGAAGGGACCCTCAAGCAGAGTGTTTCTAATTCCTTTTTTTTTTGACAGATGCGGTTCAGTGCAAATCCACCTGGCTGCATTACCTGGAAGCCTGTGATGTGGAGGATTAAGAAGCAGGTAATTGCCAAAGATTTAGAGAGCAGTACCTGGAACTATTAAATCACCAAAGATGATGCAGATGAGATGGGTTCACCTATTTATATCAGTCCCCACATTCTTGCAGGAGCAGCAGAGCCAGAGGAATGCAGAGCCTGCACACATCACTAATAATGAATTGCCCCATTGTGACTTGTAATGGGAAGGTTCACTAATTAGAAGGAGTTTTTAAACTGCGGGGGGTTACCCTGGCAATGGCCAAGATCTATGGGCAGGCCCAATGTTCCCTGGTGCTCTCCCGGATTGGGAAATCATCAGCAGAACTTGTGCAAGCTCCCCACCTCTGGCTGCCGTGTGTGGGACCAGTGCCTGGGTGCTCAGCACTGGACTGACCCAGCTCTCTCTGGTGCTGGTGGCGTGAGCAGCGGATGGGGCAAACTGTGTGGGACAGCAAGGGGGGCAGAGAAGGGGTGGGAGGCAGGACTGTGGGCTGAGGCAGTCTGTGCCTAATCCATGCTCTGACCCAGAGAGGGGAACGGGACCTCCTTGCTGGGGCTGTGTCCCAAGGTGCCTAATGCCCCATGCAGCTGCTCGGGGTCTCCAGAGTCCTGGCCATCTTCACGGTGCCTGAGGGACACTGCCACCACACACAGCCAGCCAGAGATGACCTGCAGGGGCTCTGGGGTGGAAAGAGCTGCCAAGGACCCTCCCTACCGCAGGATCAGGCTGCTCCTGCTGTTCATTCCTCCCACAGCTCCAGGTAGGCAACTGACCCAGGCATTCCTCATGAATGAGAGAGGACATCCCACCAGTCCCTTTTGCTCCAAGCTCCATGGCAGCTGCAGAATGTGGGAACCTTTGCCTGCTGGCAGTGGGTGCTGCTCTGGTGGAAAGCCCTGAGTGCCAGCTCTGCTCCCTCCCTTTGACACAGATCGATGGCCCGAGGAGCCCAGAACCTGTGGCCTGGCCTCCTGGGAGAAAGGCAATGAAGTGTGCGGGCCACGTCTGGAAATCAGATGCCCTGTGGGTGATTCATTGGCATTCCCTCTGCTCAGGCACCAAAAGATCATCTGTCCTGTCCAGACAAGTTTCACCAGAGTAAGCAACAGCAAAAGCCAGCAATATTCCAAAATGACAATATCTGAGAGCCTGGAGCTGACAGGATCCACCTGTGGGAAACAGCCCAGAGGTGTTCTCAGGGAACATCTGGTGGGCACCGTTTAAGGAATGTGAACAGTGAAACACCTTTCCTGGCACAGAGAAAGCCATCAAAGACCATGGCGGGCTCCAGGCTGATGAAGGTTACACATTCTCCAGCCTCACCACTCCAAAATCCATGGGGCAAACAGCTCTGTTCACACCTGCTGAATGCCAGGTGGGGAAGTCCCAGTAGAACCTGGCCAAGGGAAGGTTAAATGCCAGGCACACACCACCTCCACCACTGCAGATACCACCCAGCTGGCTGAGATGAGGAAGGAGGGCACTCTGCTGCTCCCCGCACCTCCTGTCCCCATGAGCTCCTGCTGCGCTGGCCTCAGGGTAAAGATGTCTGTGGCCATTGCTCAGCCTCCACAGAGGCTCCTTTCCCAACAGCTTGGGATCTGCATTTTGAGGAGGATGCTGGGCAGGTGGCTTCCCTGCTCCCTGTTCCCTGAGCAGGCAGTGTGTGCTTCTGGCATCTCCAAGAGCCCTGGGGAAGGGCTTCCAGCAGGCAGCTTGTGGCTCTCAAGGTGACCTGTCAGGTGAGACTGTCATGGTCTGATCCCCCGCCCCCCCAGCTGCTCTGAACATGTGCAGTCCATGTCTGCTTGAGATTCGGGCACCTCCAGTGCCTCACAGAAATCTCAGTGCTGTGCTGGGGCAAAACCAGGTCTCCTCTAAGCTCTGCTTGATCGCAGAATCATGGAATCATTGAGGCTGGGAAAGGCCTCTGAGATCAAGTCCAACCATTCCCCCAGCACTGCCAAGGCCACCACTAAACCATGGCCCCACGTGCCACATCCACACATATTTTGAACAATTCTAGGGATGGTGACTCCAGCACTGCCCTGGACATCTTGTGTTAGGGCCTGACCAGCCTTTCAGGGAGGAGTTTTTCCCTAATATTCAGCCTAAACCACCCCTGGCACAACTTGAGGCTGTTTCCTCTTGTCCTGTCCCTGTTCCCTGGGAGCAAAGCCCAACTTCCCCTGGCTGCCCCCTCCTGTCAGGGAGTTGTGCACAGCCACAAGGTCCCCCCTGAGCCTCCTTTCCTCCAGATCCCTCAGAGCTCCCCCAGATCCCTCAGCCACTCCTCACTGCTGCTCCAGACCCTTCCCCACCTCGATGGTGCATTGTTGGGTGTGCAGAAACATCTCTGCTTGTGCTCTCTCTTCTGAGGATCTCAGTCTCACAAGAAAGCACCTGGAGCTCTGTTTCAGAGAACACAGAGAGCAGTGGTCCCAGCTCTGGAGGTCTGGCACATATCCAAGACCTAGCCAAGATGGAACTTTAAAATAAGAAGCATTGTGAGACAAATAATGGGTGACAACAGGGTAACAAAGCTCCTCCAGTACAACTCTGGCCTCCCTCGTGCTAAGAACTGCAGTCATGCAGGTGGGATAGGTCACCCCCAGCCGAGATACCTCGATGTCTCAGGGCAACAAAAAGCCCTTTTATGTCTAATCATGAACCTGGTGGGTCTGGTGAAAGTTCAATCTCTATCAGGAATCGCAAGGACAGGCCAAGGAACCTTGGAAAACTTTTGATGTCACCCAGTCAGACCTCAGACACAAAACTGCCCAGATCCAAAACTCCCTCACATCTGCCAAGCAGAAGAATGTAATAACTAAACATTAATTTTTATTTGGACCTTTAGAAAAATCATGGTATGGCTGGGCCCTGCCCCAGAAGGCTTGTGCTGTTGTGTACCCAGGTGTGTGGGACTCTGGGGAAGGCTGTGGGCCTGGAGCTACAGGACATCAATATCACCTTTCTACCCCCAAACTGCTGTGAGAAACACAGTCAGAGAGGATGTCACATAACTGAGGAAAATCATTACAGGAAGAACTAGATAGAAAGTGAATAAATCAGATTGGTTTATCAGAATTGGATTGATTTATCAAGATTGAGCAGAATCCTGCCCACAACAGCAACAAGCATCTACACCCTGCTCTGGAAGATCAAGGCCAACAATGAGATTAGCTAAAGCGTGATTTACTCTGCTGTGGCCATAAATAAACACGGTGATAACAGGATCTGGGAAGAGAGTCTTGATCTCCACACCAGCCTGCAAAAACCTGCCAGGAAGAAGTATAAGCAGCTGGAGCTGGGCAAATTGATGGAGGTGTGAACTGGTTCTGGCTGGGATGGAGAATATTTTCCTTGTAGCAGCCCGTGGGGTGCTGTGTTTTGGATCTGTGACTATGCTGATAACACACCAGCGTCCTGGCTGCTGCTGAAGAGTGCTTTGCACAGCAGCTTCCCCCCTCTCTGTCCCCACCAGGAGTGGTCTGGAGGCATGTGAGAAGTGGGGATGGAACACAGCTTGGACAGCTGTGATCTGAGCTGATCAAAAGGATGCCCCACATGCTATGACATCAGGCTCAGCACTAAAAGCTGCGGGGAAAAGGGCAGCGAGGGGGCACATTTGTGGTTACGACATTTGTCTTCCCAAGGAGCCATTAGGTGTGACAAAGCCTTGCTTCCCTGGAAACACCTGACTGGCCTGGGAAGCAGTGCATGATTTCCCTGTTTTGTTCTTCTTGCACAGCCAGCTTTGCTCTACCTCCTAAACTGTCTTGGTCTTGACCCATGGGAGTTCTCGGTGTTGCCCTCCTGATTCTCTCCCTGCTCCCACTGGGGAGAGGGATCGGGCAGAACTGGGTGGGATCTGAGCTGCTGGTCGGGAACAACACGCACAGGCTGCCTTGCAGGGCGGCTCTCTGGGCCAGTGCACAGCCAGCCTTGGATTTGCTGCAGCTCATCGAGCGTCTCGTGCTTTTCTCTGGATGGCAACACAGAGTGAGAGCCGGGGTGTCCTGTTTGCTGATCACCTCTGCTGACAAGTCCCAACCCACACCATCTCTTCTTTTTCTTGGACTGTAGCACAGTGACCCTTGAGGAGCCACTCAACCATCCCAGCCTGCCTTCCTTTTGGGGAAACCTCATCAGCATGAAGTCCCTAATCTTGGGCTGCCTGCAAAGAAAAGCCCAGGACATAGAGGGAGAGACTCTCTCCCCCCCTGCTTCATCAGGCAATATTTCCTGCTCCTACAGTCTCACAGATACTCATGGGCTTTATTCCTTGATTTTCCCACCTAATCTGTTGCCCTCTGCTGCCATGACTTTACCAGCCAGCACCATTCTGAGCTGTGGCTGGCCCTTCCTCTGTGAGCTGAACTTTACTGTGGAGCGAAGCACAATCCAGCCAGCTCCATAATGTTACTGCACCCACACAGAGCTCGGATCCTGGGCCAGAGCTGCATTCTGCATCTCTTTGGAGGTAACGGAAACAGTCCTGGGAGAAGGGACTGTGTTGGGTGACAGAGATGGATAAACTGCTGGGATCCCAGGGGATAGCTGCCTGCAGATATTTGACTCCTCTTGCAGGAAACTGTAATGAACAAGGAGCAAAACACAGTTGTTGACACTGTAAAATGGAGAATAGCATTTTTATCAGAACTGAAAATTGCTGGTGGTTTTCAGTCATTTTTGGCTGATAATTATCTGTGTTCAGACCAAAGACTTCCCAAAAGGAAACATTATGGCTGAAAGCTTTTGAAAAATGCCTTTTGGGCTTCTGGTCTTCGTAAGAGGACATTTCAAAAACAGCAGCTGTGAAATTCAGCCAGAAGAAACTGAGGATCCAACCCAAAGGATGCATCCTGGTTATGGGGACACATGGCAGACGGGATCCTGTCATTCCTTCCTTCTGACGCAGCCCACGCGGGCAGACTTCCCTTGCGGTACCAGTGCTGACAATCCAGTCACTTCTGAACACTTCCCCGGGGAGCTGCCGATCCTGCCAGCACCTAAACCAGAACAGCCTGGGTCTCTGTGGCCAGCAAGCATCCAAGCGCTGCCTCCCAAAACAGGGCATGATTTATAGACGAAGAGTCTCCGAGCATTTGCGACAGCAGAGGAGGAGAGCGGCTCCATGCTGTGTGATACTCGGCGTCTTGGCTGGGACTCAGAGTCGAAGGTAGGAGATGAATCCCAGCTGCATTCCTCGCCATGCTCGCTGCCTTCTAAGGACAATGAGATGCCTGCAGGGATTTGGGCTGAGGTGCTCTCCAGCCAAGCCCAGCGATGGCCTGGCAGCGCCTGGGAGCTCCTCAGGAGGCACAGGCTGTGTTTCAGAGATGCTGAGAGTTGGCTCCTCTTGGTGATGTCTGCTAAGCCGAGGAACGAGCGGGTTTCCACTAGCGGTGGCAGACTCTATGGTGTCACCAGGAAGCCACAAGGCATCAGAGCTCTTGCTTTGTCTTGTCCTCTGGTGGGTGGTCCCCACGGACCGAGAGCAGCCTTCCTTCTGCTGTCACGCGGCTGACGAGCGTCTGCCCGTCTCCAGCACACGCTGCTGCCGGAGCTCCTGGGCCGCACGGTTCTCACTGCGGGTGGCGAGGCACCAGCGCTCCCGACTCCGCCGGGGAAAAGCTCCGCTGAGCAGTGCAGCTGGGAAAGAGCTGGGCAGGGCTGGGGAGCCGAACCCTCCCGCGAGGAGCCAGATCGCTCTTGTGGGAGTTTGGCAATGGAGAAATTGCTGTGGATGGACCTGACTCATCCCCCCCTCCTCCCCAGCGTGAGTCAGCTATTGTCTGTGGCCCCTGCGGTTCAGGTAGAAAGTGAAACCCGATGCTCTGCAGAGCCTGTGTCACAGGAGAAAATCCCCACGGAATTGTCCTGGGGAGTCCTGCTCCAGTGCCTGGCTTCACTTACGGCTCCCCTTGTTGAGACATGGGTGCAGAACAGGGCAGGACAGCGACGAGAGGCCGATGGCAAAGGCTGTGCAGATCCACAGCAGGTACAAGGATCAGAGCTGATCCCGGATTTCTCCATGCGCTGCATCCAGGCTGCTCTGGGAGAGAGGTGGTTGGTGGCTGGAAGGAGGATGGGGAGTGCAGGATGCTGGGCCTGGGCCCATCTCTGCTGGAGGGCAGCAGGACCAGGGCACAGGAGCTCTCTCTGTGCCCAGCGGCGCTGGGAGCCCTGCCCAGGCTCCATTCCAGCCTCTGAGCCCTGCTAGGACGCCAGTTCCCAAACTCCTCGTACCAAAAGGCTCAAACACCAGGGACTTATTTTGTGATGGCTACGGAGCAATCAGGTTCTCTCATAAAGAGTGGTGAAAATGCCTGATCTCACTTTTGCTGCTAAAACTGCTCTGGAATTGCTCCTACTGGAGACACCCTTCCAAAGGTCAGAGAAACTTGGATTTGGGAATCATGCCCGCACACAGGAATTCTTCCATCAAACCCCAGAGCTGTCAGTGCAGCGGAGCCAGTTGGCTCCGCTTGTCCTGTGTAGACAAAACCTAATTCCAAGCTGAAATTTCCTTAAGACACATCTTGTATTTCAGGATCTTTTGGTGCTACTTTCATCTCCAATCCACATATTGCAGGCCTATAATAATAATAATAGCAATAATAATAGTAATAATAATAGTAATAATAGTAGCAATAATGATAATACCTTTTGTATGTACATAGCACCTTTCATCCAAGGATCTAAGTCACAATTACAGCCCCACACATTCCTGTACATTACAGCCCTATAATTCTAAGACTGTTCAAGTATCCAGACTTCAAAGGGAATGTGGATTTCCCCTCCAGCCCAGTCATGGTGCCCAACATGCTGGAGATGTTTCAAAGGTGTTTCAAAGGTGCCTTGGCAGTAGCCAGAGGTAGTCAGAGGAGCTCTCTGAAGCTAAAAAGAGCCTTCATGGATTCTTTCCTTCCCTCTCCCAACCCCTCTTTAGTCTCTCTGGGAACTCAGCACAGCCCTGGGATGAGGATGATGCTCCCGTGAGACCTTTGTGTCTGTGCAGTGGGAGGTGAAAAGACAGAAACAGTGTTGAAAGGAAAAGCAAGTGACAGCATGAGCTCAGCTGCATGACTGTGACTTCCAGGTCAGGTAGCACCCACAGCGTTTTGGTCAAAAGTGAATTCACAGAAAAATTATGTTCCCCTCAAAAAACCAGTGAGGCTGGGGGGAGATGGTGGAAGTTTTCATTGCAAGATTTTTTTTTTTTAAAGGGTTTAAAGATTTTCAGGTGACTCAAAAGAGAAAGTACTCTGTTTTGGGTCAAAGCAAAATGTTTTGGGGGTAGTCAGAGAAAATATGTTGTGTTTTGGTTTGGTTTCGTTTTAATTGCCTGGGAAACCTGAAAAGAACACCCCTATTTGTTTAACCCAAGCCAGCCTTTTCCCTCCTTTTCAGGTTCGGCAAAGAGCTGAACTAGCTGTCATTTACCCCCACCCATTCAGAAAGAAGCGTGCTGAAAGTAAGGGAGCTTCCTACAGAAAACACAGTTGGCGTTTACAGCATCTCTGGCCAAGCTGACGTTTCCCAGCTGGGTTCATTTCCTCCATGGAGTTCTCCAGTGCTGCCCAGGAGCTTTAAGCAGCTGCTGCCTGTGGCTGTGAGGAGCGTTTCAGTAGCTGCTCTGACTTGTGGCTGCTCCGTGAGCGAGAAGGGATGAGGTCAGCGGACATGAAAGGCAGACACCAAAACTGAGAATTCAGTCCTGCTTTTCTTCATGTGGTGGCTGAACAAATGGAAACCTCAAGAACATTTTAATAAACTTTTAAAAGGTGTTTTAGCTCGAGAGGTCCAGACATGTGGCTGGAAAGTGCAGAGAGCCTCCAGCGCTTCCGTAGCACCAGTTTGATCAATTGATCTCAAAGCGTGTTGGGAAGGGTTTATTTGTAGTGCTTTAAAGATAGGGGGACTGAGGCACAGGAAAAGAAGAGGGCTTTGGGGTCAATCGTAAGGCTGGGACAGAGCTAGAGAGCCGGTTCCTCGTGCTGCACTGTCCTTTGTATCTCCCACCTATACCACACAAGGGAGCCAAAGCTTGTGGGACACCTGCCTGTTTCCAAAGTCTGAGCCCTTGTGTCCCTTCCCCCAGGAGAAACCCTTTCCTCAGAGCATCTGTGAGAGGGTCAGGGTAAAGTCACCCCCTGGAAGAGGAGTGGGTCCACGCCACAGTCTCGCCAGGTGAGCCTGAGCTCTCAGTGGAGGAGCGGGGCGGTTTTCACAGCGCGTGCGAGCTCACCTCAGACACACCACAGTAACCAGCATGGGCTGCAACACGTTTCCTCTCCCCCTTCTTCAATAAATCACGGCTTCCAGCATTCATGCTTTTGTCACTAATAAATCTTCTGCTGTCTTACACCACATGAAAGCACAACAATACCTAAACTGGCAGGCACTTCCCTGCACAGGACGCAGCTGCAAACACAACCTGCAGCACAGGAACCTGCTGCTTGGCCCTGAGCTGAGGAGAAGTTACAGCCAGCATGCATAGGAAGGCTGCTCCGTGCTCTAGAAAGCCCCACATGGTGTTTCCAGGGCACACGTAAAACCACTCTGTGCCACAGGACCTCATTAATCTGTGGAACACATTGCCACAGGAAATGAGTGCAGCAGTACAAACCTCACTCACACCTATAATCAAGGTCCTGTCCCGGTTGTGGTGCCTTTGGTTCTGCCAATACCACACACCTGACCCTAAAGGTACATCTCTGTCCTTTGGTACGTGAGGAGACCTTCCAGTTTTGGGGCAGGGCCTTGGGACAACACCTGGGACAACAGCTTGGGATGATGTCTGACCACTCCCATGGCCCTGTGTCCAGGGAGAAGAAAGCCACAGAATGCAGCCCCATGGATCTGCACCTCACTCTTCCCTTGGGAGCAGTGAGCTGAGCAGCACAGAAGCCCAGGTTCACGTCCTTAGCCAGGATGTCTCAGTGCTGCCTGGGGAGTCACCGAATGCAACGAGCCCGGAGGAGGCCTCTAAGCTGGTCACAGGGCTGGAGCCCCTCTGCTCTGGAGCCAGGCTGGGAGAGCTGGGGGTGTTCACCTGGAGAAAGCGCCAGGGAGAGCTCAGAGCCCCTTCCAGGGTCTAAAGGGGCTCCAGGAGAGCTGGAGAGGGACTGGGGACAAGGGCCTGGAGGGACAGGACACAGGGAATGGCTTCCCACTGCCAGAGGGCAGGGCTAGGTGGGATATTGGGAAGGAATCCTTCCCTGTGAGGGTGCTGAGGCCCTGGCACAGGGTGCCCAGAGAAGCTGTGGCTGCCCCTGGATCCCTGGAAGTGCCCAAGGCCAGGCTGGATGGGGCTTGGAGCAACCTGGGATAGTGGAAGGTGTCCCTGCCCATGGCAGGGGGTGGAACAAGACGAGCTTTCAGGTCCTTTCCAACCCAAACCATTCTGGGACTCTGTGATTCTACAAAGGAAACGCTCACATGGCCGTTTCCTTTCTCAGCCCCCAGGGGCTGGGGGGCTGCTGGGGACACTTTCAGGGATGCAGAACCAGGGATAAAGCAGAACTGCAGAGATTGTTTCCTGCAAGCAGAATTTTTTCTTGTGTTCTCTGGGAAAGACAGAAGATTCATTTCTATCTAAAAGTGCAAATGTCTTTCCTGCAGGTTTAATGCAAAGATGAACATTTGCTTTACTGAGGTTAAGAAATGCCCACAGTCGTGAATCCTCTCGAAGTTTCACGATGCAATTATACCCAGAGCCGTCCCCACATCAGGTAACATCCTCGGGAAGGTGGCTTGTGCCTTCTGATCCTGCAGGTCCCTGAAATCCCTGATGCTGGCCACACGTCACACTGCCAGCAGCGCCCATCGCTCCACGCCCGTGGCATCGCCAGCGCCGGGAGGTGGCACCGGCCAGGGGGAATGTCCCGGGGGCCGGTGCTCTTCAGGGCTCAGTGTCACATTACAAAGCCTTTCACCCTGTGTGCGGGGCACCCTCCCAGCAGCCCCCGTGCCTGCACACCCCTGGTCTCCCCCGCCATACTCGGCAGAGGAGGCCTCATTTCTGCTCCCCTTCCACCCCTGCGGTTCCCACCGTGGCACATTTGACGGGATGACACGTGGTGCTTGGGCTTCACCTTCCCTTTGAACAAAGGGAATGCTCCTAATTGGCGCCCCACGGGGATGTTCAGTACTGGAAACCATCCTGTCTCCCGGGCTCTCTTTGTAGTGGGACCTGTGGCTGCTCACAAGAAGAGACAGCATGTCCCTTGAGCGTGTCCTGCCCTTACAGGTGTGTTCTACTCGCTCCACTCCCATGGGGACTGCTTTTCATTTGCAAATCCTTCAAAGAGCTTTAAACAGCTACAGGAAGGCCTGCAAACAAAGCAAAGGGAGACAGAGAGCTGCGGATAGCTTGAGACACTTGTCATCCATGGAGAGGAGGAGACCGGGAGCTGCCCTCCTTCATCGCTGCCAGCAAAGCCTGGTGCATCTGGGAATGGTTTTACATCAGCCCTTTTTGGGCCCTTGATGCATCCCTGCAGGACTGGAGGCACCACCTGAGCTTCCCTGTATCCTCCCCCTGCTCTCCATTCTGGCACGGCTCCTGCCTCCACACAGGCTGGAGCCTGGCTCTGTTTTGACTGGGCTGCAACACGGTGCTTGTCAGCAGCTTGGTCCTGCTGCTCCTTCTGAAGACCGTTTCTGATCTCTTTTCTGCTCCTACTAAACTCGAGCCATTCTCCAAGACCCCAGGCTCCTTCCAGCCCTGACAGCCCTGCCCTATCCCTTCCCACTGCCTTTCGGAGCGCTGCGTGGTGATCCCTGTCCTGTCCTCCGCTCCGCTCCCTTGGCTCCTTGTCACACAGGCAGGACCCCGTGCCTGGGAACCAACCCAGCTCCTCGGAGGAAGAAGGATCTGGGGGAGCAGCGTGTTCCACAGGCACGGAGGCATTTTGGCATCCCGGCTGGAGTGTCTGGTCTCCAGGGCAGCAGCAGCCACTGTCCGGCTGTTGGCAGAGGGGTGGCAGGGGTCCCTCGGCTCCCGCTGCAGAGCTCTGGGAGCGCTGCGCTTCCCCTTCCCTCCCCCGCCCTGCTGCTGCTCCCTGACCCAGGCAGGTGCAGAGGGGGAGAGGCATTTGCAGCCCCATCGCTGCCTTTTGGCACCAGAGCCCCTACCAGAATCAAAGAGCTTTTCAAAGCAAACCTTAAAACTCCTTTAATCGCCAGCGAGAGCTCCTCCCACACAGATCTAAGGGCCATGAGCTCAGTGTTTTCGTTGCCCCAGGCAGATTTATGAGCTTATTCTTCGAGAAAGGGCGGGAGAGAGGGGAGGCTGTGGCATATTGCTTAGCCCGGGGGGCGGGCAGGGAGCAGAGCGAGGAGCGAGGCTTTGCGGTGCGAGGACGCTGCAGAGCGCTGGGCGGGGACGAAAAGCGGGACGGGGCTGAGCGGGGCCCCGCCTGCCGGGCTGGAGCCCAGGGCACGGGGCGGGCGGGCAGCAGCTCCCTCCGTCCCCCCGGCCAGGCTGCGGGCACGGCGCTGCCCGCTGGGAGGGAGCAGCGCCCGGCCGCCCGCGCCTCGGCGGAGCGGAGCGGAGCGGAGTGCGGCATCCCGCACAGCACGAGCGGAGCGGCTCCTCCAGACCCAGCCGAGCCTTCCTGGGAGCAGTTTGCAGAGGGAAGGAGGAGGGAGGAGGCGTGCTGGCAGTCCCGCACGGCCGTCCATGCCCGGCACAGCCGCAGCTCTGCGCGCAGTGGCTCTAAGCACCCCCGGTGCTGCCTTCCCCCCGCGCTCCCCATCCGTACACCTGCTCCGTTCTGCCAGGGAGCGCAGCGCTTGCTGCCAGCAGTGCAGCGAGTGCAGCAAAGGTTTGGCTGCTGCCTCTCCTGCAGAGCGGCCTGGGCACCAGCGGGTGCCTTCGGGATGGGGCAGATCCTGCATCTCCCCTCCTGCATCACCCCTCATGCAGGAGTCGAATTCAACAAACCTTTTGGGTCCCTTCCAGCTCGGAAGATTCCGTGGTTCTATGGTACTCTGAACGTGCCCCACCAAGAATCAGACATCTGCTCACTCCAGATACGTGTTACCACTTCCCAACAGCCCTGCAGGAGATGCCTCTTTCCTTCGGAGCTGAGATCCTGGGGAGGTCTCAGCCGTGATGGCACTATAGGCACGGCCCTCTGCATTGTCACCTGCAGCGCTGCCTGTCGAGGCTGGGAGGATGCAACCCTCCTTCATGGACCATTTCCTCGAGACAGCACAGCATCCCGTTAATCCCAGCAGTATCCACACCAGGAAAACAGTAAAGTGAACACTGGTGGACCCAAAGCGCTTCTACCTCATGACATCAAGAGCAGAAAGGGAGCAGAGCCTATGAAGGGGCCTGGGAGATGATGCAGAAGGAGGAAAAGTGGAAGAGATGTCATGAACCTCATTGGAAATTCAGAGATTTCTGAACTTCCTTTCCCTTGAACCTAGAACAAAGAGCCAGCATGTCAACATTTAGCACAGAACAAAAAAATCAATATACAGTGTTTTAAAAACAGCTAAATGCTTTGCTCTGGTAGTCTTGAAGTCCCGCAATGTGAATATTAAATCACCTGTGGGTAAATGTAGCACCAGCAGGTGAAAATATGTAAATGGAAACTTTTCTTTAGAAAGACACCATGAAGTGAAAACATTGAAATAATCTCTCCTGATTGAACTTGTTACTACATTTCTACCATTTACAGTCCCATGAGCACTGTCCATTTTCATTACGTTTTTCCTTTTCAATTAAATGAGATATTGCTTGGAAAACCATCCCACCAAACATGTTCTTCAGGCAGCTCTAGGACTGACCTCACTCTTAAGGCAGGCTGAGACATCTGGGACTCAGCCTGGAGAAGAGAAGGCTCTGGAGAGACCTTAGAGCCCCTTCCAGTGCCTAAAGGGGCTTAAAGAAAAGAGGGAGAGCAGCTTTTTACATGGGCAGATAGTGACAGGATAAAGGAGAATGGCTTCTCACAGACAGACAGCAGGGTCAGATTATATGTTCATAAGAAATTCTTTTTGAGAGGGGGGTGAGGCCCTGGCACAGGGTGCCCGGGGAAGCTGTGGCTGCCCCATCCCTGGAAGTGTCCCAGACCAGGTTGGACGGGGCTTGGAGCAGCCTGGGAAGGTGGAATGAGATGATCTTTAAGGTCCCTTCCAACCCAAACCATCTTGTGGCTCTGTGATTAATGGTCCTGCAATTCTGGCTTTGCTCTGAGCACTCCCACCCATCCCTCACTCCCTCCCTCACCGCTATTTTGTCTGCTTGCTGTGGAGTTTGGTGTCTTCCCCCTGCTCTTCCCCGAGCCTCGAGTCCAGACACACAACCATGAAGCATCTGCAGAATCACGCTCATCATCCTCATTGCAGGGATGAAGGCCCACTGAGCACTGCTGTGGGCCAAGGGACTGGGACATTTCAGCTCTCGGCTGGGCTGGGAGTTCCACCTTGCCCAGGGGACACAAAAAGCCATTTGGAAACACTTGCTCAGGATCTGTGCTGTCTCCTTGTTGCTTTCCAGTTTCTCTCACGAGCCACTCTCCAAGCTGTGCCTGATCCCAGATTTTCTCCATTTGGTTTTCTCCTCCTCGCAGGCTGGGGAGCACAGGATGGGAATTACACCGTTTCTGGACAGTGCTCATCTGCCTGCTCCGGAGGGAAACACCAGCCAGAGTCTGGGCTGGATTCAGCTCCAGCAGTTGAAATCTGGGGCTCGGGCAGGTCCGGGTTTGGACCAGCCATTCGGGTATTCCGAAGTGTCGTCATCCATGAGGGCTGGGAGATGTTCCCCCCTGGGGGCCCTTCAGAGCACCACGCCAGCAAAAAGCTACTGTCAGCCACAGGAGACCCTGAGCTTGTAATCGAGGTGCTGGGCAATTGGCATTGAACCCAGGTGGCCTGCCCTTAAAATCTCTGAAATCCTTCTGGTGAGGCTGCAGTAAGGATGCAGAGCACAGCTGTGCCCATGTGAAGTGCCTGTATAGAGTCAGCAGATGGACTTCGAGGAGTCCCTTTGAAGGAACCCAAATCCCTGACAGTAGGAAACCCTTGTTAGCCCTGATATTTTAAATGTGGGGAAAAAAAGTTCCTCAGAGCTGATAAATGGTGAATATAAACCTGTGACTCCACTGCAGTGTGCAGAGCCCAGCTCTTCAAGTGCCTCTCACCAGCTTTATCTCCCTCATCCACGACCCCGAGCCCATAAACATTTCCTGTTGCTCCTGCTTTGGCTGCCCTTCTTCCAGGCATTCTGGGCATTCCCGAGGATGAGACTGTGGACTTCGGGCTGTACAGGGCAGGAATGGCACCTCCTATTGGTCTTCCAGCAGGAAAGAAGGTCGAGCAGACAGCAGCCCTTAGTCTGCCAACTGATAGTAGCATTTGGTAGTCCTGGCTGCTATCATGGCTTGAGAAGTGGAAGGGTCTGGGATTGTCTGCACCTTTGTGGTGTGTTTGGATGGGTCCTGGTGCAACGCTGGGGCTCCTGTGGTGACCATGGCACGAGGAAGCAGCTGTGGATGGGCACTGGGCAAGCCTCAGGCACAGGATGGGGACTCGCTGGTCTGTGCAAAATCACCTGGGGCAGGAGAGCAGCACTGGCTCCAGGAAGGACCTAATTTACAGTTTGCATTGGGATTTTTTGCTCTCTGCATTTTTGGCTGCTCCCTCTTTCTCCCTATGGTGTGCGACTGTCCCAAAGGCACGCAGAGGTCCCTGTCACCCCTGCAGGAAACCTTGTCACCCCTTCAGCCCCACAGCTCCCCACAGCTGTCCTGCCTGCCCAGGCTTCTGGACAGGAGCCACTTGTCCTGTCCCTCCCACTGGTGTCCCACTGCTCTGGCAGCTCCTGGGGTGCTCCCCATTGCAGGGGGTTGTGGTGGCTGTCCTTCCCAGAGAGGGGGCTGCAGGGGGCAGATGTTGGCACATGGGGAGGGATTCGGGCTGAGGGGAGCTGCCTTCAGCACTGCTGCTTGACTTGCTGCAGGCGGCAGCTACGTCCTGAGCCTCCAAAGCTGCTGCCTCACCTACCTGCAGTTTTGTGGGTCTTTAGAAAATGCAAATATCAAGAAAAAGACATCCTTCCCTCACTCTGCCCTATGCTGGATCCAGCACAGTGTGACCTGGGAGGTGTCTGCTCAGCTTCAAAGCATCCCTGTCTCCCTGTCAGGGGTCCGTGTGGCAACTGATTCCAGGGGGTAGCTCAGAGGAGAGAGTGGGTGATGCAGGGCCCCAGACTCCCAGTGGGATGCTAAATTCCAGGCAGTGTCTCAAAATGTCTCTGCAAGGTGAGAACAGCGCTGAAGGCTCCTGGTCCCATTCACCTCAAAGGGAACAGTGTGGGGAATGAGAAGCTTTCTGTCTGGAGAGCCTCACGAGATGCCTGGTGATACCTGGGAGCAGCCAGGCTCTGCTGCTTTTCCCTCCCCCCAGACCCTGCTGTGACAGCAGCAGCCTGACAGCCTCATCAGTTGTGTCCTGCCCCAGGTCTGTGCTGGTTTCCCAGGGCAGAGAACAGCCCTGCAGGCAGTGGCCTGTGCCTGGCTCCACGGCAAGGTGTGCAGGGGCCTGGGACAAGAACACAGCAGGCACCGGTGTTTCTGGAGATGGGGCACAGAGCAGCAGAACTGCCTGACCCTTCTGTGGGGCTGGGGAAACCTGAGACCCTTGGGAAGTGGGGGATGGCTGAGCTTTGAGCCGTGGTGCCACTGGTGTCTGGCACCCTCCAGGTCTGCGTCCTTCATCCTCATCCCTTCCCCTGCAGCATCTCCATCACCCCCTCTCCCACAGGGCAGTGCTCCCCACCCTGCCCGTGCCCCACACACTGCTCACACCAGTAGGTTGGATCAGCCTTCACAAGAAAAGGAGGAATGAAGGAGTGTTGCTGCTCTTTTAACTATTGACTGGAAGGGTGTAGAGAAGCTGGAGCCAGCGTGTCCTTGGAGTTGTGCAGGGGAAGGATGAGAGGTAATGGGCACAAGAGAAACCATAGGAAATTGCAATTAGATATTAGGAAAAATGGGATAGTAAAAAACGGGAAAAAGGTGAGGGAGTCTTAGAGGTACTACTAAGATTTTCTAGTAGGTTTACCTACTGGACAAGATCCTGACCAGCCTCACAAGATGGACCTGTCTAAATGCAGATAAGAGACCTCCAGAGGTGTCTTCCAGCCTAGGATGTCTGGGCAATCCTTCCCATGTACGCTTAGTCCAGGCTGGGGATAAGGCACTGCAAGCTGTGTCGCGTCCCTCTACACCTGCGCAGGGTGTGGGGCAGTGTGTGCTCCCTGGCCAGCTGCCGTCCACACGTGGCCATGGCACTACTGCTGCTGCCTTTCCATCCCAAGGAGGATCCATCTCCTCTGCTGAGACAGACTCTCCGCTCCTTTCCTGCAAGCGACAGTGGGACAGGCCAGCACTTCCCTAGGAGGGACCTGGCAGGCACAAGCAACATGGTGTCATTTTTGTTTTGGTGAAAGAGGAGCAACCTCGGCAAACTGAGAGCATCCCTTCACCCCCAGCATTGCCACCTGCCCCCCTTGCAGGGGCTGGTAGCCAGATACATGGGGGTGAGGGGCTCAGGATGCCATCCTAGGGCAGGGAGCTGCACTGAGCACCTGCACCCGACTACGGGCATCTTCCCAGTGACAGCCATGGGGACAGCTGGGGACTGAACTGCACCAGCCCAGGTGATGCAACATTTACCCTGGGGAGTCTGAGGTGGGGCTGCTCCACCAGCTCACAAACAGGCTGTGCAGTGGTGCCAGGGATCACAGCTAAGATAATATTTTAAGCACCAAGCAGCTTTTCCCATTTCCCCATCCTCCTCTGAGCCCCTTTGCTCAGCCTCTCTGCTGCAGAGAAATCTTCCCCCGTGCAGCTCCCCTCTCCTGCACCCCCAGCTTGCTGCTGTCCTGTCCAGGGAGTCCCCGGTAGCTCCAGCCACTTCTGCTGCAGCCCCAGGTCAACTCTCTGCCACACGCTGAGAGACAGAGATGTGGTGTGTGACACACGACTGTCACTGGCACATCAGCTAAAGGGGAAATCTCTCCCCTCTCCTTGACCACAGCTGCGATTTCGCCAGCGATATCTCCACTGAAAACACTCGGCTTTCAATGGGTGGGATCAGGGTCAAGTTCAGAGAGGTGCGGGAGGGAGAAAGGACAGGATTCTTGCAGAGAGACAGGCACGGTGGAGGCACAGCACAGTCGGGATGGGGCATGGACACCAGTGGTGAGGCAGTGTCTAATCAGAGGTGATTACGAGGATCCTTTATTCTGCTCCGGAGGAAGTCCTGATCTCCGCAGTGCCAGTGACTTGCTGAGCAGACAGGGCATGGAGCAAAGAAGCTGGAAAGTTTTGCGAGCAGATGCCCACCAGTTCCGTGCTCCTGCTGCCATCCCAGGGCTCTCTCTTCAGCCTGTGTAGCTCTCCAAAGCAATCTGGCATTTCTTTACGTATTTGAATGTGGAGTTTAAGCCTGTATTTCCATTAAGAACTTCGATCGCCAATATCCATACTTTCTACAAAATTTATGCTGATTTGCTTTGACAAACCAGCCCTGGCTGCACACTTGTACCTGGGAATCTAACCTCACGTAACTTGCTAACAGCAGTGACAGAAGCAGGGAGAAAACCCAGCTCTCCAGTCCTCCTCCGGTCATTCCCAGTTCGTCCTGACTTCCTCCCTCCATCGTATCCGCTCGCTCCCCTCCCTGGCAGGGTTTAATGGAGAAGCACCGAACGAGTTGGTCTCTCCAACACCCCCCGGGCCCGCCCCCCGCACGGTGCAGCCGGAGGGTCCCCCCGGCCGGGCGTGCCCTGCGCTCTGCCCGTGCAAAGCACTGTCACTGGCGCCACCGTGTGAGCCACGGGGAGCGGCCCCCGGGCAGCGGGGCCGGTACAGACACCGGGCAGCGGGGCCGGTACAGCCCATGGGGAGCGGGGCCGGTACAGCCCATGGGGAGCGGGGCCGGTACAGCCCATGGGGAGCGGGGCCGGTACAGCCCATGGGGAGCGGGGCCGGTACAGCCCATGGGGAGCGGGGCCGGTACAGCCCATGGGGAGCGGGGCCGGTACAGCCCATGGGGAGCGGGGCCGGTACAGCCCATGGGGAGCGGGGCCGGTACAGCCCATGGGGAGCGGGGCCGGTACAGCCCATGGGGAGCGGGGCCGGTACAGCCCATGGGGAGCGGGGCCGGTACAGCCCATGGGGAGCGGGGCCGGTACAGCCCATGGGGAGCGGGGCCGGTACAGCCCATGGGGAGCGGGGCCGGTACAGCCCATGGGGAGCGGGGCCGGTACAGCCCATGGGGAGCGGGGCCGGTACAGCCCATGGGGAGCGGGGCCGGTACAGCCCATGGGGAGCGGGGCCGGTACAGCCCATGGGGAGCGGGGCCGGTACAGCCCATGGGGAGCGGGGCCGGTACAGCCCATGGGGAGCGGGGCCGGTACAGCCCATGGGGAGCGGGGCCGGTACAGACACCGGGGAGTGGGACCGGTACAGACATGGGAGAGCGGGGCCGGTACAGCCCATGGGGAGCGGGGTCGGTACAGCCCATGGGGAGCAGGGCCGGTACAGACACGGGCAGCGGGGCCGCGGCCAAGGGACCTCACCAGCACCATCCCGAAGTGCTGGGTGCTGCAGGGCTGTCCCGAGGACCCAGTCCCAGTGGAAGCCAGAGCTCTGCCAGCAGCCGCAGCAGTCACCGGCCGCACCCGCACCGGGCCGGAAGCACCTCCAAGCATCCACCCGCTGGGGTCCACGCACAGGGATCCGTGTCCCAGAGCTCTGTGGCCCTGTTCCAACCACCGTGGCCGGGGTAAACGTGGCACTGAGCGCCAGGAACACCGTAATGTCCCCGGGTTCATGCGGGCAGCTGTGCAGCTGCCAGCCCAAGGGACAGCTCTGCGGGGATGACATGCAGCGTCTTCTCCGCAGAGTGGGAGCAGCGGGTGCCGCATCCTGTGGTACCTGAGGGTGAAGTGAGTGCCTGATGGGGCTGCCCCTTGTCCCCACAGAAGCATCAGTGCTGCAATGTTCTGCAGCCTCCCACATGCTCCAGTGACTTTTCACTCGTGGGCAGCCGGTTCCAAACCAAGCCCCAGGGACAGTTCTGTGCAGTCACACCTCACGTAATCAGTGGTAAATACAGTCTGCATTACACATTTCTCTCATCTTTCATGGTCTCCAGTGAGCATCGTCCTTTCCCGTCTTATTTCTCTCCCAGCTAACCCAGTACAGCTCTGGCCATCCAGTGGCTGGCACAAGTCCGTGCTCCTCAGGAGAGCGGGAGAAGCAGAGAAGCCCTTATCCAGCTGTGGCATCTCCCACCTGGCTGTGCAAAGCCCTTCCTGAACGGGTTTGGGTGCTTGGCTCTGACAGCTGAGCACCTGCATCTCAGCACAGTCCAGGAACGGCGCGAAACCGACACCGTGGTCTGTATGCCCCTGCCAGCCACGAGTCCCCTCTTAGCACAGCGAGCACAGCGTGAACATCCCCAGCACTGTCTGGGGCTGCCAGTGGTCCGTGATGACTGTGGCACACACGGCTTCCCTTGGCAGTGCCCTAGCTGCATTCCGAGCTGGGAATGCCACGGTCCTTCCCAGCCTGTCTGCCGAACAGCTGTAGCTCGTGGCTGCAGCGCCGCGTATAAACCCAGGAAGCATCTTCGGCAGGGATAACTTGTCTCCCTGAGAGAGATGTTTCCTCTCCTGGTTAAACCCTGAGATTTTTCCACAGTCGTTTGTCAGGATCCTCGGTCATCACCAGTACGAATGCACCGAGACCACCTCTGGGGCTAGAAATGAACGCACCGGTCTCTGTCAATTAACCCTTTGGGGCATTAACATCAGAACGGGTATGAAACATTCAGATAATCAGGAATTTTTAAATAAAATTAATACATAAATAATCAAAACACAACACTTACCAACCCCCCAGACCTCTTACAAGACTTTAATACTCATTTTCAAAAGGCAACTCGGACAGTGCTGGTGGCCAGCACAACCCAAACCCCGCAAAGCCCCGAGTTATTGCAGCTATTGGAATGCTTGACAGAAGGATCCCAGCGCAGTTTGCACTAATTGCTGTCTAAAAATACTCCATTATGTGCTCAGACAATCAAAATCTACCCAGCAAGTCAGTTCCCCTGGTCCGCTTCAATCTCGGAGCAAAACACAACATCGCAGTATAAACAGCGCTCGCAGAGGGGCGCGGGAGGAGGGGAGCTTGGCAGGTCCTGCCCAAAGAGCTGCCTTTTTTTGTTGTTATTTTGCTTGGTTTCTAATTTCCACAGGAAATTTAATTTCGGGAATATGTGGCACAAACTTCCAAGCCGGAGGAAAGCTGCAGCTGTTGAAGGGGTCCAGGGGAAGCACTGCAAAAGAAGCAGCAAGGGCTGTACTTACAGGTAAGCGGTGAGAGGGCTCAGGTTGGCAGGGACCTCCGACAGCCCGAGCTCGGAGCAATCCACCGAGAGCACGATGCCATCCTGTTCGCAGTGGCACTGGGGCGGGCAGGGCGGCGCAGCACCTGGCTCCGCAGGCAGAGCCCGGCAGCGGGCAGAGGACGCCAGGAGAACGCCCCAGAAGAGGAGCGTGTCCATCCTCGCCCTGGCTGCGGGGCCGGGGCGCGGTGCCGCCGGCCGGCTGCGGGCGCGGGGCTCGGCGGGGCGCAGCGGAGCGGTGCCGGCGCCTGGCACGCAGCGGGCACGGGATCCCCGGCTGGTCCCGGTGTGGTGAGGATGCAGCCAGGCAAGGGAAGGCATTGCTGAATGGTCTTGGTTATTGGGTTTCAAGGGCTGGGCAGGGGCGTGAGACACTCCAATGGGAGGAGTTAAACTTTCTACTCTTTCCCTCTCTCTCTCTCTCTTAGAGCTGGCAGGAATTTCATTCAAAGGGAAGAAAGGGGAAAGAAAAAAAAAACAAAAGAAACCTCAACAAATAAAGACCTGTTCATAGCTCCAGGACCCAGGCTTGTTTTGTAACCATGTTTTTGTGAGACAGCAGGGCAGGGGAAGGCAGAGCTGGCTCCGACAGGGCAGAGGAGAGTAAGTAGTGAGGCAGGAGTACCCAACCGGCACTTCAAGGGCTCCAGACTCTGGGACGCTGAAATATAACCCCAGATAAAGGACTCTGTGTCTGTGCTGGCTGCTAAACTCAGCTGTGACTGGAAAGTCAGGGTGCAGCTGGGGAGAAGGGGCTGAGGAGCTCAGGACAAGCTCTTTGCTGGGAGCGACCATGCCCAAGGCTGACTGTCTGTCTGTCCTGAGCTCCAGCCCTCACTCTCCAGCAGCCCCGTTGCTCTCCCCTTGCACCAGGCAGGGGCTGGGGGGGCATGCAGGGGGATGGAGCAGCAGTGTCGTGGTGCCAGGCTCCATGGTGGGACGTGGTGCTGTTGGTACAGTTTTGCCCAGATCAAGGGCATGCGTGAGCTGCGTTTGCAGGAGCTTCCCAGCACCGATGCCGGGAGCAGGGGGCTGGGTTGCTTCAAGAGCTCTTTCTAACCCTGGGTAAAGTGGCCAAAGCAGAGGAATAATCCACTGAGTGGCGCTTGAAGCCATGTCAGCTGGACCTGTGCCGTGGTCTGGCTTAGCAGGGGCCACTGCCTAGGCCAGCCCAGGGCCTCACAGTGTCCTGGAACATGCGGGATGTGCATCAGAACAGGATTCTGTATCAAGCGGCTACCGAGTTCTGGGGCAGCACAAACACCTGCTTAGCAAAGGGTGCTGGACCTGCAACAGGAGAAGGCTGCAAAGGACAGCTCCGTGTCCTCCGTGTCTCATGACAGCCACTGGCTGCTCAGTGTCACTGTGATGCCCTCAGGTGGGGTGACTGCTGTCATCCCATGGCAGTGGTTTGAGGGATAGGGGCAAGCCTGGCCCCACAGCTTGAACCACACCGAGTCTCTCTATAGAGCCAAGCATCTCGTCTGTAACAGGGACAGGAGCTGAACTTCGGCCTCACACTGAAGGCAGACAGCTCTCCATGGGGCTTTAGGTGGATCTGGACTCCCAGTTTGTTCCTCCCTCTGCCCACCCCCCCAGCCATGAATGGAGGAGGTGAATGAGGCAGAGAAAGAAGGGCAAAGGTTTGGGTGGCTGCAAAGTGCACCCACAAAGTCATCCCTCCCACTGTAACCATGCTATGGCAAAGTACCACGTGGCCAAAGCACAGACTGGGAGATGCTTTCACAGCCCTGCTTCCTCTGAATGGGCCTTTCCTTCTGGCAAAAGAGTTTCCTGATTGATATCCCCATGATCGCAGGATAAAAGAGGTGGAAGAGTTCTCTGGGGTCAGGAAGGTGAACCAGTGCAGTGGGAGACTTAAATAGCTCCAGCTCCCCAGGGTTGGGGTGCCTTGAGGCCTGTGAGTCAGAGCGGGCATCTCCTCCCCCCAAAAAAGTGCTCAAGATGGAGTTCAGGGTTCAGGGCTGATGCACAGACTCTGGCTGAGGGCTCCTGGCTGGGGTAATGCTGGATCTGAAACTGCTCCACTTGCAAAGTGCATTCAGGTCCCACAGTTTCAGGACTCCCTGTGACTGCTGCAGTCATGGAAAGATCATCACCGAGTGCAGAGGAGTGAGAGGGTTTTGGTCTAGGAGCAGGAACTGGTTATATTGGAATAAAGGCGCTTCCATCATGAACAGTGGTGGAGATGTCGTTAATTAAACACTTGCAATGTCTTTTGACAGCTCCAAATGTAAAACACTGCTTGGTGGGGAGACAAGGAGCCCTCCTCACAGAGATGAGTCCCCTCAGCACGCTTCCCCTCCAGCTCTGACGCGGGACACGTTAGCAGGGCCCAAAATGGCTGGATGTGCTCTGACAGCAGCCAGGAATCTGAAGTCAGTCTAGAGAAAGTGTCAGGCCTGTCACTCCTGGCTGCAGCAGCAGCAGCTCTTATCTGTGATTCCTGTTCCTCTCCCTCCAGCCTCAACAGCCAACGCCAACCACATTACCACCTCTGGACAATTCCTCGCTCAGTGAATTGTCCTCAGGAACCCAGGGCTCTGGCTGATCACACTATTAATAGAGTTCTTGCAAAAAATCTCACTGAAGAGGTTCCTGTTGAAAACTACCATTCATCTGAAGCAGAGCTATTTCCTCAGGAAGGCACTGACTGCAATTTTCACACTTTTTTGGAGCAGCATGTCCTGACGTTGGAGAGCTTTTCTCCATGTGCCTCGCTTTTACTTTTCTGTTTGCTTTTTATCCCAGGTCGGCTGTGGTGGCTCATATCCATGTCTCATTTCTCTGAGATCGTATAACAGCTTATTCCAGCGTGTCACCTGGCTCCTGGCAAAACTAAGAGTCTGGACACCAAGCTGCTTGGACCAGAGAGCTTTGATGTTCCCATGGTACACCCGGAATTTCTGAAAAAGTGCCTCAGGGATGGAGGTGTCACTTTCCAGCCAGCTCTGGCTGAACCTGCAGCTCGGTGGGAGCAGTGTGGGCCGTGCCATTACCACAGGCACGGAGCTCCAGAGGCAGCTCATCGCTGTGGAGCCGAGTGGATGTTTCCCTGCAGGCTCAGCCGTGTTTGTGTTGTCCTCTAGCGGCAGGCTGCGGTCTGGGAGAGAAGGAAGGAGAGCGCTGCTCCACAGCCACCCCTCCGCTCCCTGCAGGGCCCCGGCAGCCTCCGCCGCACCCCCTTCTGCTGAGACTCTGGGGACCAAACACTGGGGATTTGGCTGAGCGTGATTCTCAGCGGCAGGTGACATCCCAGGTGATGTTTCTCCCGCTGCCTCCACACTGACAGGTCTTCCTACAGCTTGCTTAAAAGCAGGAATTTAAAAAACCTTTGGGGAAATTTAGAATACAGCCTAAGCGGAGAACAAGGTCCAGTTCTTGTGAGCTGCAAGCATGGCCGTGGGCTCAGCTGGCCAGGGGCACAGAGGGGCCAGGAGTGGTGGGAGTGGGCTGCATTCCTCACGCCAGCACATGCTCCAAGCGGGTCTGACTCTGGATTGCAGCCTTGCACCTGAGGAGAGCCAGGACTTCGTGTACCAGCACTGGCCAGATCCTCTCTGTGGGCCAGAAATGAGATGCCAAAGAGGCTTTGGCCTGAGGATTGTGCCTGGCAAGGCTTTCTGGAGCTGGTGGCATTCAAAGGCTGACAGAGCTGCTGTGGAGCTACAGCTGGGGCGGGGCACAGCAACACCCTGATGACAAGCACTGATGCCCCCTCCTGCAGAGCCAGAAGATCTCTGTGGGCCCTGATGCAACAACTTGCGGGACCTTGACCGTGTCCCTCAGCAGTGCTCTGCCTGCAGAGTGGAGTGAGGTGATGCTGCTCCTCCAGAGGAGGAGGTGTTGCCAACCACCTCAGTGTTTTTTGGAGACTGGACATCCAGCTGAGGTCCTTCCCGAGCTGGAAAACTGGTGATGCCAGCTGAGTCAGAGTGCTGGAGGCTGTTTGTTTCTGTCCTCAGCACGGGCCTGACGCGGGCCCCTGGAACAAACCACAAATGTGTCTCCTGCCCTGCTCCCATGAGGCAACTGCTTTTGGCCTCTTTTTATTTCCTTCCAGATTTCATAGGGTTCTGGATCAACCCAGTAGGATCCAGTTTGGCTGTTGATCTCCGAGGACAGCCAGTCCATACTGCAGACCTGGCTGATGCTGTGTCTCACTGCCAAGGCTCCAGCAGGGACCGATGTGGTGCCGCACACTGGGGAGGACAGCAGCAAGGCCCTCCCTCCAGAAGGGCTTGCAGGGGCAGGAGAGGATGCAGAGAGCCTTAGGCAGGATCACAGAGCACAGGAACACCAGAGAAAAAATAAGCACCACCAGGACTGGCCCCTGTGTGCCATGGCATTCACCCAGCCCCCTCATCTGACATCTCTGTGAGGGGACACTCACTCCTGGGACATGATCTCTCTTTAGACTAAGGCTCCTCAGACTTGCCATCCCTGGCTCCTCTTGAAGCTGATCCATTAGGTTTTGGGTGGAGCAGGCTGTGATCCAAACCAGCAGGGATGGAGCAGGATCCAGGAGTCTGGTAATTCGGGTGTGTGTGTGAGCCCAGCCATACCCTGTGGAGCCATCCCAGGTCAGGGGCAGAGGCAAAGGCCAGAGGAATGTTCCTGGAGACCCTGCTCCCATCAGGGCCATCCAAAGGCTGGAATAGCACTGTCAGGCTCTGTGTGAGCAAGGACTCCCAAAGGCTTTCCAAAACGTAACTGCAAACACCTGCAAACCAGCAGAAGGTCCCAGTGCCCAGCATGTGGCTCCAGCTGGGGCAGGGGAAGGACAGGGATAGGCGTCCATGCTTCCTGACAGCGGGAAGGACTGGTGCCTGCGAAGTCACACGGAGAAGGATGGTTCCAGCCTGATGCCCGGGGCACAGAGCAGCACAATCTTCAGATGCACTTTAACCCCTTGCTCTGGCAGGCACTGCTTGCAAAAAGCCACGGGGCAGACCTGGGGCTCCATGCCCTGCAGAGAAGAGAGACAGAGGTGTAGAGCCAGGTAGGAGACCTGTTGGGTGGACCAGAACCCTGGTCCAGTGTCCTACATGCTTGAAGACTTTTCTTTTGGAGCACCTGCATCTCAGCTGGGTCAGGGAGCCACAGCCATAGCAAAGCCTGGCGCGTGCAAGTGGGGTGTTGAGGAGGGCCCCTCAGCTCCAGTACTACTCACCTGCCCCTGCAGGAATAAACTAAAACACAAGAAATTCCACCTCAGCGTGAGGAGGAACTTCACAATGAGGGTGGCAGAACACTGGAACAGTTTCCCAGGGAGGTCGTGGATTCTCCTTTTGGAGACGTTCAAAGCCCACCTGGACGTGTTCCTGTGTCACCTGCTCCAGGTGATCCTGCCTTGGCAGGGGGGTTGGACTGGATGATGTCCAGAGGTTCCTTCCAACCCTGTGATTCTGTGAATTCCCCTTCCAGCTCAGACCTACCTTCAATCTGTGCTGGCCCCAGCACTTCCACTCACCAGGAGGTGGCCGACACTAGCAGCTGATGATAGAGGATGCTGGAGATCCTGGGGGCATCCGGCTGCCATCCTGCTGCTCCTGGTGTGGTACAGCTCAGGTGGAACAGACAGTGGGCAGTGGGCATTCCATGCCATGACCGGTGCCAGCACCTGATTTCATGGAGATGTCCAGCTGGGCACGTGCCGGGGTGAAATGGGCTCCCTGTGGTGGGAGCCGGGGCTGATTACCGTGTTGTGCAAAGATGTGGAGCAGCTGGACTCTGTGCCCTGGCAAGAGCAGAGGCCAGGGAAGAGCCTGGGGTAGAGGTCCAGTGCTGGAGAAACTGTGGGATCAAGGAGCTGTGGTGCTCCAGCAGCCACCGTCAGGCTCCCATGGCCATGGATCCCCAGATCTGAGGGGTGCTATCCCTGTCCCCTGTCCCTCGGCAATACCAACCCAGTCTGCCCCTGCTGTGGCAGCCATGGCAAGGGGAGCAGGGAGTAGGAAGGGGGGTCCAAACGGGCAAACTCTTGCTCATCTCCAGTGTTTTGACCTCTGCACAGGGGCTAATGGAGGAGGGCAGTGGCTGGATGCTGCTCATCTGGAGCAGGATAAAGATGAAGAACGACATGGCATGGCCCAGCACTCACTGGGCAGCCCAAGCCAGAGGCTTGTTTTGTTTTAGTGTTCTGTTGTCTTTCTCTCCCCCTCTGGGTTTCATGGCTCTTGAGCTGCAGGGCTGGAAAATTATTCATCCAAACCGCAGCTCCCACAACACCCTCTGTAAGCATCTGCGGCTCCAGACTCCACTGCAGCAGTGGGTGGGAGGTCACAAATTCATCATCGTCACCAACTTGGCCTCCTGTCAGGCAGGACACGAAGCACGGAGCAGAGGGCTGTGCCACAGACACACACTGTGTGGCTGTCACAGCCATGGTGTACTCACCGGGCAAAACCTGTTGGCCACTTTGTGTGACAAATCCCTGTCCCGTGCCTGTCCTGGAGATGAGAAGTTCCCACCACAGCTGCTGGAGAAGCTGTGCTTTAGCTGCAGATGCCTGCAGGTTCACCTTGGCTGCTGGCTCTGCTGTGTTAGCCAGATATGAGGGCTGAGGGATCACTCGCTCCTGGACTTACGGAAGCTCTGCAGACAGCACCACGCCTCCCCCACCATGGCTTTAACTTCCTTCCTTATGTGTCAGGGCCGGTGCCCCTGGCAGCTCTGTGCCACCAGCCGTGGGTGACAGGGCATCAGCCCTGTGCCCTGTCCTGGGACTGCTGTCTGTGTGCACAGACGGGAGATCCAGGAGCACTTTCCCAAGGGACTGCGGCAAGTTCCTGGTGCAGTGCCCATCCGCTGAGGCAGATGGACAGCCATGGGCTGTGCCGAGCTCCAGTGGGACGAGAGCTGGAGTGGGGCAGGTGCCAGCAGAACTCACCCCACCCCTTGCTTGGTCACTGCCATCAGAGTGTGGCCCGGGGTGTGGCCAGGTTGTTCCATGTGGATGATGTTCTGCTCTTCTCCATGAAAGCAATTCTGTCCCATCCTGAGGTTCTCTCCTCTGCCATCAGCTGTGGAGCCAGACCCAGGGCCTCTCCACACAGAATATGGCTTTGAGCAAAGCCCAGGGCATAATGACTCTGAACACCACAGGGTAGCTCTAACTGTGGGAAAACAGCAAGGAGAGGCTGGAGGATTCCTGCCTCTCCTTATCGCTGGCAGCTGCCCATTTTGGAGGAGGCAGTTCTGGCTGGGCTGCAGGGACACCCTGGGAGCAAGGAGGACTTGTCCTGTGGAAGCCTGTGCTACTGAGGGATGATGCAGAGCCCAGAGGGACAATGCTCACTCATCCAGGGGAGGCAGCCAGGAGCACAAGTCCCACACACTGGCTGCCAGGCCCTAGAGAGAAAACCACTGGTCAATCTTCTTCTGTGCCCCTCACAAGGCTCTTGCTACTCCATGGCATCCTCACTGTCACTGTGACTGGCCCTGCTTTGCAGGTAGGGAACTCCACAGATCTTGAAATCCTCTGAGACAATGAGCATCAGGTGTTTTGACATCATAAACCATGTAGGGACATACAGGTGCACAGGCTTGTCGGTGTTGAGTGGAGACTGCATGCCTTGAACAAGAGCCTGATGCTAAACCTCATCTCTACACACGCCTTGGGGACTTAACCGTGCTCAGCACCCAGGATTCCTGGGCCACACAAAGCCAGGAGAGCCACAGGCTGTGTCCAGCAGCACCAGCAGGGTGATGCTGGAGTTGGATCCAGGTCTGGTTCACCTCTGCTCTGTTTGGGGGCATGACACCAGCAGCTCTCTCATTCCTTCCCACACAAAGCCTTCACATGCTTTGCAGGTCAGCTGTGCTGAGGGTGAAGCAGTGAGAGGAGCACTCCAAGAGGGTGGGATTGAGTCTTCAGTGTGAAAGTATCAGCATTTTCACTGTTCTTCTAGGGGTATGTTAGGGTGGACCTGCAGGTCCTGGCAGAAAGACTGCTGTCCTGTAGCACAAGAATTATTTTTAAGGCTGGATGCAGCTGGAGGATGAAAGCTGGACATCAGGGTTGTTTCCAGTGGAGGTCTAAGGAGGATGGGGCTGTGTGCATGTGTGAGCAGGGCACATGGTCTTTGAGACTACGCCTTCTTGGGGCTCTTGAGGTAAAACCCCTAGCACTGGTGAGATTTCGTGCTGCTGGGCAGGTCTAAACTTCCCCACCCTGTCAGCTCCAGACTCTGGACAGACAAATCATTCTTCGGACCAGGCTTGATTTTGCAGCTTGGTTACCTGATGTTAACATCCAGTGTGCACTGGTGTGTCCTCCCGTGGTGGCCCAGACGCACAGGGCAGGTGCTGCTGCTGCAGAGCACGGGGACCTCGTGTGCAGCCAACAGCCCCACCCCACTGATCCTGGCTACGGGGCTGTGGAAACAAACATCGCCCTGTTGTGACCCTCATCCTGCAGCACCAGTGTGGTTTAGGAGTTACTGGTTACATAAAAGTCATAAAGCCATCAGGCTCCCTGTGAGCAAGGGCAAGGGCTGGGCTCCTCCCAAGGCAACATCATAAATCCTTTTGTGCACATGAGAATATCCACTGAGCTTCACAGGCCCTTTTCATGTTGGAAGTATTCACTCACCCTCCTGCAGAGCCCCTGGCATGTTGGCACCTCAGCAGGAGCAGCAATGTAACAAGTCACTGGAGGGTCACTTGTGCAGGCTGAGCAGTGGGTGACGGGTCACATCACACGGGTGGGTGACCCTGGCACAAAGATGTAGTGACATGGAAACATTCCCAAACAGCAACTGGATCCAGGACAATGCAGGTCAGGATGGGTCAGGGTGGCCGTGGGCAACTCAGGATGCTCTGGGCTATGCTGAAGCCAGCACTGCACACACAGCATGTCCAGGGTGGGAGGAAAACCAGCCCTCTATGGGGCTAAGGCTCTGCACTGCCTGGGTTTCCTCCAGCCCAGGAATGCTGCAGCTCAGAGCTGGAAGCAGAGCAGGGAATACACGGAGGCAGAGGGGACGGAGCAGCTCTGCCTGCAGTACAGAAGGTTTGTTGAGTGCAGGAGAGACTGCTCCCAGCCAGCTGTGCCCCACCTGTGGGCACACCTGGGCAGCGGGTGCAGGGGACAAGGGGCAGGACACTCGGCTGGGGGCTGCACAGCTCTGCTGGGTGGTGGGGACGGGTGGTGCACGGTGGGAGCAGGAGGTGCGTGGGACAGCAACTGCCAAAGAGAAACGTGATTTAGGAGAGGGAAAAAAGGATATCCAGGTGCAAAAGAGGTCTCATCCCAGTGCTAGGATGGCTGATGCTGAGGTGCCCTGGGTGTCCCATTCTGGGGGGCAGATCCTTCTTGTGGAAACACAGGGGCATTAGGATGAGTGGCCAACTCAGTCACCCACCTGGGGCTCTCAGCTCCTCATAACAGGGCTTGGGAGCCCCTCATCAGACCTGTTATGTCTCCTCACCCCACTCCAAGGCAGCTGCCACAGGACATGGTAGAGTGGGCAGGAGTGTGGGCCACCCCAGGACAGGGTCACTGCTTTGGGGCTGCACTATAACCCCACCCTGCTCGAAGGGGTGAAGAAGGGTAAACAGGGTGCCAGGTACAGTTTTATCTACACTAGGAATATGCTTGTGAAAACATCTTTTTTTAAACTCTTCCCTCTGTCCTGCACTTGCAGCTCAGTGAACCAAGTTGTTACTTGTGATTTCAGCTTGTGCATGGCCAGCCCTGCTTGCAGAGCAGCCATGTCCCTGCATGGACAACGCAGTTCCCAGAGCAGCAGGACTGCTGGGGCTGCCAGCTGCTTACCAGTATGTCAGCTGAACCAGGTGGCTCTGCCCTGTTCCTTGGTGCTGGGGAGCCGGCAGGTTCACAACTTAGAGCCCAGGCTTCATCTGAAAATGTGTCCCTTCCTCATGAAGCTGTGGGTGGCCTGGAGATGCACTGCAGAAGTGTTGCCTCAGGGGAAGGAGCAGATGAGAGTGAGCAGAAGCTGCTGTGCCGTGGACTGCAGCATCTGGAGTGCCCAAAGGACACTGCAGTGTCCCATGGCTGGGGACACAGCTGCCCTTTTGGGGACAGCTGCTATGCTTAGCCTTCACATCAGCTGGACCCCTCAAAAGCCAAGCCTCCCTTACAAGCACACGCTTTCCTAGGGCTGTTTATTGTTTGTACCTAAGACCATTCCACCAGCTGAGACAAGGCAGCTCTGTCCACAGCACATCTGAGACCTCCACACGCCGGTGCCCACAGGCACGGGCAGACCACGGTGCTCCATGCTCGTGCTGGGCCTCAGGGGCACCGCAGAGCCCCACGGTGTGTAGTGAGGGGGGCTAGAGAACCTTCCAGGCACCAGGAAACCCAGGAGATGTCCAAAGGAGGAGAGCATCCTGCCCACCATGTCTGCACTGAGAGCTGCAGCGCTGTGTGGCAGGACACTGTCCGTCTGTCCAGGACACACCACGTCACAGCTCACACCGCATGGGACACACTGGGGACAGTGCCAGGGGAGGTCACCGCTCGCTGCAGGGCTCGCTCTGTGCCAGGAGTCCCATGGTGCTCTCAGCAGCTCCCAGCTCTGTACAGGACCCTGCAGAGGGGGAGGCAGAAGGGTGCCAGGAAGGGCCAGGTGGTGTTAGGGCTGGTTCTGAGCAGTGATGTCCTGGATGCAGGTGTACAGGAGCATGTACTGGTCCTGCAAGAGAAAAAGGGGGATCAGAGTCAGGTTTCTGACAGAGACCTCTTGGTCACAGATCAACCTTGCAGTTTGCCTTAAAAAATCCTAATTAAGGAACAGTGTCTGATGGCAGAGCAGGATTTGCTCTCCCAAGTAGTCCATGATGGTCCTGTGTCACCACAGTCACCCAGAAAGGAAGAATCAAGCCTGTTATATCATGTTTGTTTCCTCTTCTTTATCCCCCCGGGATGGGGCTGAGAGGAATGTCCCATCCGAGATGGAGAGGAACGATTTCACTGGGCTTCCTCCAAGTGCCCCAGTGTCTTTTGGATGTGCTGTGGTGTTTGGATCCAAAACAAGAGCAAAGAGCAACTCCAGTGATGGGGCAGGGCATGGAGCTGGAGTGCATGGGGTCTGACAGTGACCCGGGGCCATGAGGGAAGGCCTCCGGACCAGGAGTTTCCCTTGGCGCAGTCCCAGTGTAGCAGAGTCAGGTGCTGACAGCAGAACAGGGTAGATGGTTGCAGGCTCACAGAGGTACAGAAAAATCTGTGTGGGTTTAGCCCAGCTGCATTGTTTGTCTCTTTTTAATATCATCAAACTGATCCATCAAATCCAAACATGGGCTCAGAAGTCCCAAATCCCTGTACATTTGATATGAGGTTCTGCCCCAATGCCAGGCCGCTCCAAAATGACACCAGGCTACAAACACCCAGGACTGCCTAGGCAAGATGTGAGGAAGGTAAATGGGGTTGTACTCGGGGCACAGAGCTGGAGGGCAGGGCCAGCCGGCACATGGTGTGGGTTGGAATCACATGGCAGTGGGCAGGGGGGATTAGGGACTCGCAGAGGGGCCCCGACCAGCATTCCCCAACAGCTCGTTAATGCGCTGGCTGAGCCGCAAGTCACGAGGAGCCTCCTCCCTGTGGTGGCGGGTTCAGCCTCACCGGAGGGCCGGGAATGCCACGGATCACACAGCGGCTGAGGCTCCAGGTCACCAGAGCGTGCTTTCAGTGAGTCAGGTCTGATTGTGAAATCTGCAGTGACAGCCCAGGGCTAACTCCAGCCCAGGCACACTCTGTGACTGCCACATGCAAGAGCACATCCCCTGGGACACGCACCACTCTGGAGCTGCTGGTGCTTAATATCCGACAGTTATCCATGGATATCCATCAAAGGTTCATCTTCCCCCTTGCTTCCCCCCGCCAAAAATCTGATGCCTCCAGCACGACAGCAGCCGCCGACCCCGCCAGACATAAAGGGGTGCTGGCAAGCCCCCACAGGGATGGAGGAGGCTGGAGGGCAGCCCCGCTGCTCTGAGGGGAAGCAGCTCCTCTGCTGCCCCCCTTCAGCGGGACAGCAGCGTTTGATGGGCACTCGCTGTGCCTTTATGGGTTATTGTGTCCCCGCAGGGCCGGGCGCCGCGGGAACACAAAGCGGCTCTGAAGCGGGGGCAGCGGACGCCTTGCCCTCCTCTGGCTCCCACCACGCACATGGTTCACATTAATTAAGAATGTAATTAGCTTCTTGAAGGAGGCTCTGCAGCTGGGAAGCCTTGGAGAGATCTTCCCCAGTTCTGCTGTGCCCTGCGGGGAGTGTTTCCAGGGCTGTGCATCAGCTCATTCAGCAGCTGCAGCAACTGAAGCACGTCCAGAGGCACTGGTGCCACAAGCAGGACTGGCACGCCGAGGCTGGGCTGGCACGGAACGGCACCGTCAGACAGTGCTACAGCCCACAGGGCACCTGCCAGTGTGTGTCCCACTGTCCCCCTGACAGGCAGCCCCAGCTGGCACCAGGCTCCGGGGGATGTACCAGGAAAGGTGCTGGCCAAGGGGGTACCCAGCAGATTCTGGGTGCCCAGGCTGACAGCAATGCCCAGGAGCCAGGGGCGAGCAGGCAGGTTGTGCAGGACAACACCAGTGCTCCACTTCCCCGATACAATGGGAAGAGTGCCTTGCACTCACTGTGAGCTCACGTGCAATTTAACTGATCTCAACTCCAGAACTGAGGAGATGGAAAACTCTTGCCTGGGAAAGGTCAGTGCCCTCAGCCCTTGGTGTCTGGCAGAGCCACAGGGTGGGGAGGAAGCATGAAGTAAATCCCTGCTGGGGCTGGACGGGCTCCCAGGCAGCAGGGAGCACCCAGGAGTGGGCAGGATGCTGCCAGCTCCAGGCAGGTCAGCACGAAGCCCTTGCTTCACCCTGCCCACCACCCTTCCTTCCCACCTACCAGAGTCGGGGTCATGAGGCAGCAGCTTCTGGCCAGCTGGAGGGTCACGCCATAGATGTCCACGGTTCTCTCAGCTTTCATCTGGTACAACAGGCAATCCAGCGAGATCAGTGTGCCCATCTGGCTCATGTCACCACTGCAGGGGACAAGGGGGGTCACTGATGCCAGGCCAGGCCGAGCTGAACCTCTTTGGAAGAGGGCACCAGCCCAAGAGGCCATGTGGGCACTGGGCACTGTGAGCTCTCTCTGCGTGCAAGTGAGGATATCAGGGCTGCTCCCAGTATCCCTACAGTTACCCAGGGCTGGCCTGGGCACCTCAGTCAGGGAATGCCTGCTCCGCCCACGCTCCTGGCCCAGCCCAGCCCCTCCCGTCTTCTCCCAGCCCTCAGCAGAGCACTGCTCCCTGTGACCTCCCGGGCTCACAACTTCCACTGGCTCCCGTGGACCTGTATCAACATGCCCCCAGGGCACGGAGGGGAAGGCTTGTTGGTACCATGCCAAGGAGCAGCCTGGCGGCTCCCAGCTCGGGAGGCTGCCCATGGATGGAGGTGTACCCCAGGGTACCTGCAGTGCAGCAGGAGAGGACCGGCTCTCCTCCGGTGGGGCGTGCACCGTCTGACAGCCACGAGCAGCTCCACCAGGCTCTGGACATCAGGCTGCTTCTTGCTGCTCCAGAGCGTGTACAGGAACCTCTGTACCTGCCTCTCCTTTGCCTTCTTCTCCTGTGAGACGACAGAGCTGACATGGATGTTGGGGAGAGATGGGCGAGTTTGGATGCAGAGGGGCCCCAGTTCTCCCAGGGTTAGGCTCCCTGAGGCTTCCCTGAGCTGATGCCAGCTCCTGTAAAGCTGTCCAGACATCTCTGCTGGGGCACTGCCCACCACCCACACTGCGGGTACGATGATTCTGGCAACCTGCTCTCCTTCCCCACGGCACCCTGACTTGCTCCTGCACAGGGAACTGAGAACTGTGTGGGCCTTTTCAAAGGGGTCAGCACGACCCATCAGCAAGGGGTGGCGGAAGCCCCCAGGGCCTCTCCCATGTATCTCCTGTGTCCACTCAGTTCTGGATGCTGCAATCCCGACTCCTGCATTTGTGGACTGCTGGCACTCTGCTATTGCAGCGTGGAGAAGTCCCACGGACCTTTCAGCCCCTACAGATCCCTACAGATCCACCCCATCCCAGGAGATGGGAGCCAGGACAGCCCCATGGACACACACGTGTTTCAGTTTGAGCTGGGTACATCTCCATCCCGAGACAAGCTTCTCTGTGTCACACTGGATGGTCAGCGTCTTCATGCAGAGCGAGTCTCCTTCCAGGGGCCAGCACACCTCACCTGGGACCTGTGTGCAACAAGAAATATGGCTTCCTGTTGAAATTTGGCTTCTCTGTCATATCAGCCACCGTCTTCGGGGTCTGTGGTGGGGCTGGACCAAGAGCACTCCCGGCATCTCTCCATGTCAGTTCATCCCCCACCTAAAACCTGAGGGAGTTCTGGGAACACCAGCAGGGTCAGCCAGCTCATCTGGGAACCCAGAGCTGCCCAGCAGCTCTGCTCAGAGCTCTGAGCTGGAATCTGCTCAGCCAGTGTCTACACCTTGGCCGGGCAGAGCAGGAGCTGCTGCCCTTGGTCCCACGCAGATGCAGCTTCAAGGGCACCAGCTGAGTCCAGGCATGGGGGCAGACAGAACCTGTCTCCCATGACAAGCTGTGGGAGCACCTGGACACAGGAAAGGTCCAGCTTCAGCTAAGTTGGATCTGCACCCAGGACTCAGGAGGCAGTGAAGTGTTTCAAGAGCTCTGCTAGTTCCAACTCCACTGAACAGATTCCCACTGTGCCACGGCACAGGTGGGCACAGTGCCTTACCTCCCCCTTCTCCTGCCATGGGAGAAGTGTTAGGATTGTGTGAACATCCTGTTCCCACACCAGGGTCCAGAAGTCCTCCATGGTCAGCTTGTCAGGGCCGTGGACAGCCAGATAGTCCCTGCCGGAGCTGCAGCCCTGGGTGGGGAATGAGAACGTTACTCTGCTGCTGGAGAGGGTGCTCTGTTGGCCCAGGTGGCTGCAGGAAAGGTCAGGAAGAGAACAAAGCTCAGCAGGTCAAGAGGCAAGGAGAGAAGAGAAAAAGGGAGGGAAGTGAGGACAGCCCAAAGCGGGCAGGCGAGGGAAGTGACGTCCTCAGTCCTCACAATCCCCTCTTCTCCACGCAGCATCACAGTGACAGTGACCAGTGGAGCAGTGCAGGACCCAGGGCACAGGAGCACAGCCAGGATGGGGGACCCAGGCACAGGGGTGGGCATTGCTGCTGGGGTGAGACTCACCGGGACACGCCACACCTGCAGCAGCCCTGAGAAAGGGCCCTGTTCCAGCAGGGAAAACTTCACTCTGGAGCGATCATCTGCAAAGTAAGTGGGAGCTGCAGGGATTCGAGGCAGTCTGGAGCTCCAACAGGTTTTGCAGACTGACTGCCACACAAATCCAGTCCTTCCTTCACCATTTCTTGGCAAAGGCACTCGCTTCTGCAGTGCTCATCTCCAGCCTGTGGATGTCGGCTCCCAAAAGACAGGTCTCTGTCCCAAGCTCCTGTAGTGCAGATCACTCAGTGTCCGAGCCAGCGGAGATCTGCCTCTCTCCAAGGATGGAGAGCCTGCAGGTGCTCTGGGCCTCTGTTCCAGTGTTTGACCATCTTCAGGGAAATTCACTATTCCTCCTGCTGAGCTGGATTACCCTCCCAAATCATCCCCCTTGTCTCTTGTCCCTCCATGGCACACCTCTGAGAAGGCTCCATGTCTTCCCCGTGCCTTCCCATAGGTAGCTGAAAACAGCAATAAGATCCCCCTTCTCTTCTCCAGCCTGAACAAACCTACCAATCCCAGTCCCAAACACCATGTGCTCCACCCTAAACACCTCAGTAACCTTCTGGGGCAGTCGCCAAAGTCTCAAAATACTTTCTTGTGCTGTGGACTACCAGCCCTGGTCCTGCCTGGCTCCACACAGGAGAAAGAAGAACAGGAAGGAAGAGGATGGAAGGTGTCACAGAACTTACACGGCAGGATGCTGGAAGAGGGCCGTGTCTGCTCTTTGCCTGAAGATGGTGATGCAGAGCTGGCTTCTTCCTTGACAACTTCCAGGAGGGCCTGCCCGAGTGGGAGAGAGTGGAGGAGGCAGTGAGCGGGAAGGGTCAGGAGCAGGAGGAACTGGGGCCTCCTGAGGACACCCAGACTCGGCAGAGGGGGGTCACAGCTGCACATGCAGAAGCCTGAGCAGGGAGTGCCACAAGACCAGCTCTGGAGTGGGCTGCCAGGTCTGTGCCATGCTGCCAGGAGAGGGCTGCTGCTGTCCAGGGAAGGAGTGGGTGGTGGACAGACCCTGAGCAGTGCAGAATGCATGAGGGAGCTGTGCCTGGGCATGCAGTGCCACGGAGAGGGGACACTGCCAGAACCCCCAGGAAATGGGCATGGGACTCACTCAGGGGGCACTTACAGGGCGTCCCCCAGCCCGAGCAGGTTCAATCCCTCCCCAGGTCCCCTCAGCACATACAGCCATGGCAGCACTCCCTGCACCTGCCCAGGACACCTCTCACCTCGTACTCCCTCAGGAAGCCCATGTGGGACTTGGCTGCCTTCTGGGCATAGTGCTGGGCAAAGCTCTTCAGTGGGATGGGGCAGGACCTGGGGAGAGAGCCAGGGCCCACGGGTGAGGCTGAGCTCATGCAGCAGCACCCAGGCTGTGTCTGCAGCAGGTGCACAGCGCTGTGAGCAGACCTTCACTCCTCAAATGCCAGGGGTCTGCCAGGTTCCCAGCCCAGCCCTGGCCCGTGACTACCTGCTCTCCCCCAGACAGAGGCAGGTCTCAGGGGTCGCATAGCCCAGGGCTCATTCCCAAGAGGCAGCAAGGACAAAGACATCCTGTTCTGCATGAGGGAGGAGACAATCCGACCACAAAGACAGGTGCACGACCTCCAGACGTAGCCCCAAGACAACTAGATAGGTGGCCAAAGCCATGCCCTGCTGGACCCTGCTCCGTCCTCACGGCCTACATTAGGAGGGACATCCCAAGGCCACCCAGTTGCCACGAGCTTCTCCAGTTTGAATCACAAAATCACAGAATGAACTAGGTTGGAAAAGACCTTTAAGATCATCTAGCCCAACCTATGACCTAACACCTCCTCCTCAACTAAACCATGGCACTGAGTGCCACATCCAGACTTTTTTTAAACGTGTCCAGGGACTGTGACTCCACCACCTCCCTGGGCAGATTCCAGTGCCCAATCATTCTTTCAGGGAAGGATTTTTTTCTAACGTCTAACCTAAATTTCCCCTGGCACAGCTTAAGACTGTGTCCTCTAGTTCTGTCAGTGGTTGCCTGGGAGAAGAGACCAACCCCCACCTGGTTACAACCTCCTTTTAGGTACTTGTAGAGAGTGATGAGGTCACTTCTGAGTCTCCTTTTCTCCAGGCTAAACAACCCCAGCTCCCTCAGTCATTCCTCATAGGCCTTGTGTTCCAGGCCCCTCACCATCCTTGTTGCCCTCCTCTGGACACGCTCAAGCGTCTCCACATCCTTCCTGAACTGAGGGGCCCAGAACTGGACACAGCACTCGAGCTGCGGCCTCACCAGTGCCGGGTACAGGGGAACACATCTCTAGGGCATGCCTGTGGGCTGGGAAGCCAGGGGCTGAGGGAAGTGCCTTCCCCAGCACAGCTCTGCAGATCTCTGGCACTGGCGTACCCAGGAGATGGCACTTTGTTCTGTGCCGGGCTCCCCGTGCTGCAGGGAACAACCCTCCCTGTGCTGACCCCACTCACAACAGGGGGGATGGTTGGCTGGGCTTCCCTGTCCTGTCCTGGAGCCAAGGCTTGCACGGAGGGGTTGTGGCTCAGGGTGGGCAGAGCGGCAAAGCACAGCAAGGCCTTACCTCTCTGTCCCTGATAAATCCAGGAGAGGTTCCTCCAAGATCTTGTCCAGAATGCAGCTGTGCAGGAAAATGTACTGGGACTGGAAGGCAAAGGCAGACAGCAACACAGACCGTCACACTGCAGAGACAGCACGAGAGGGTGGGTACGGTGTCTGTCCTGAAGGGTCATTCTGACACCTTGTCCCAGCCCCAAGGGCTGGAGACAGGAGACAGACTGTGGAGCACCACAGACCAACAACATGGTGTGAGCTAAGAATTGCCTGCAAAGGGCCTGATCCTGCTCCTCAGTGCTTCTGAGTTTCTGAGCCTCCTGGGAGGTCTCTGAGACTCTGGATGTTGCTGTTGTAGGTCTAGCAGGGCATGAAGCTGCTGAAGACCCCCCCAGCAATTTCCACTCCAGCTGAGCTGCTGCTTTCAGCAGCCCGATGACACAGTGACAGGCTGGGGACCAGCCTGGGGGTGCTGGGGCTGGCCAGCCAGCTCATCCAGCTGCCAGCCCTGGAAACTTCAATGGAATGAAGTGAGGGGCCAGGGGAAAGAGGGAGCAGACATCTCACCAGCGTCTGAATCATCAGGTACCGGTTCATCCGCAAGGCGTAAACGACACCGAAAATGTCCACCACCTTCTCCTGCTTCATCTGCTGCAGCAGCCGGTCCAAGGCAATGAAGGTGCCAGTGCGGCCCACACCAGCACTGAGAGCACAGACAGCAAGGGTTAAACAAGGCCTGACACCACAGCCCACGGGCTCCCTCCTGCTACTGGACACGCTCCCAAAGGCTGCTCCCTGGGCACTGCCTGAGCACACCCAGGCGCTGGTCCCAGCACGGTACAGGGCTGGGAGCCATTCAGGCTGCCCTGGGTTGGTGCCGATCATCTCCACCTGCCCCACGCCCTGGGGCAGGCTGCCAGCAGGCCTGTACTCCTCAACACCCGAGCAGGAGACTCCACAGAGCAGCTGTGTCTCCTGGGCACTGCCTTCCCTCACATTCTGTGCACGAGTAGGACCCTCATCCCCCTTGCTCTCTCCCATCCTCCCCTCCCGCCATCCCCTGGGGCAGAGCCTCACCTGCAGTGCACGAGGGTCGGCCCTGCATCCTTAGCGCTCTGGATGTGCTCCCGGACCAGCTCTCGGAAGGTCATGATGGACGTGGTGGACTCCGGGATGCCGTGGTCGGGCCACGCCGTGTAGTGCAGGTGGGACACAAACCGCTCTGCCCGGAGACCCTCCTGCACGGGGATTGGTGATGGGTGTGCAGCCCCTCGAGGCAGGCTCACACCCCGCAGCCCTGGCAGCCCCTGGGGACTTGAGGACACCTGGCTCAGCTGCAGGGAACAGCCAACGTCAGTGCCTGGTGGCTTCTGCTCCTCCATCCTCCCCCACAGCCCCTGCCATGCTGGGACACGGGAAGGTGGGAGGGGGGAGACCTGCCTTTGCCTGCCAGGGAACATGCCCTGGAAACCGCAGGCTGTCCCAGGGCAGGGACATGGAAAGGAGAGAGCAAGGGTGGAGAGCAGCACGACACATGCTGGACACCCCTGTGTCACCCACCTGAAGGGGCAGACTCTCCTCAGGGCTCGGATCTTCTCTGAGCCCCACAAATGGCAGGGAAAGGTGCCACCACCACTGAGGAGAAATGCCAGTGCCTACCCCCAACCCCCGACAGGTCCCCACATCCCCTGGGGTCTGTACTCACGTGCCACAGCTTGAACTCCCGGACGGTCCACTCCTCAGAGCTGCTCTGCATCAGCAAGTGGACCCGCACCTGCCCGTAGGACACTGGGGCAGATTCTGATGGCCAGTAATGATCACAGAGGACCTAGAGCAGGACAGGGTCCCAGTGAGGCCAGTGAGGGACCAGGTGATCTTCTGGCTCCCAGGGAGCATGTGGAGAGCAGCAGCTGTGAGGGGAGCCAGGACAAGCCTTGGGGAGCAGGCAGGGGTGCTTCCCCTTCCCACTGGGAGCTTCACACAGCTCTTCCTCCCTCACAGCCCCTTCATTTGGATCTCAGCCTCCTCCAGAAAAAAGGACCTGTGCGGGTCTCAGCATCCCCAGAGACTGGAGGAACAATCCATGTGAGGTGGCTCACCCAGAGGACATGGCAATTGCAGATTCTGCAGAAATATCTGAGGGTGGTGGGCATGGTCCTAGCTAAGCTCCACTTCTGGCCCAGCCTGCCCCAAGCTACAGCTGAGCTGCACAGATCAGCCTCTCTTCCCCCAAATTGCCTTTTCAGGGAAGCTGTGTGGACTGCACTCATCCCGGAGCCATATGAGAGCACGGGTTTTGTGGAGGACACAGACCCGGCCCTGGAATCAGCTCACACCACCAGGGCAGGGCAGGGCTGGGCTGGGGCTGGCACCGACCTACCCGCCCGTTCTCCATGCACACTGTCAGCATGATGATATTGCAGACGTTCTGCTCCCACACCAGCCTCCAGAAGTCCTCTATGGTTTTCTTCAGGGGCCCCTGGGTGGCAATGAACTCTTGCGGGGATGTGTAGCCCTGAGCAAGAGGCAGACAAGAGCAAGATGAGTTGTCAGGTTGCCAAGGCAGGTGGGTCCTGCCCTGGGACCAGTCAGTGCCTGGTCTGCTTTTGTGGTAGAAGGAGAAATTCCTATTGCCCTTAGCCCACACGGGCACAGTTCCCAGGCAGCTGATCTCAGAAGCAGCTGATTTCACAGGAAGCATGAGTTGCCCGGCACATGCTCTCTACATATTTGGAATAAAGGGACCCACACCATTTCCCTCCAAGCAGTTCCTTATTCAGTCTAACCAGAGAAAGTCACATCTCAGAAGCTCCCTGTGCTTCCCCCTCACTGCTGAGGGCAGGGTGAGCATGCGAGGTCTCAGGGTATTTCTCTGCCCTTGGACACACACGTGCCCCACAGATCCACACAACGGCACATGCATGCTGTGTGCCCGCTGTTACCTGGGAACCTCCCGGATGGGGGATGAAGGCACAGCTCCAGAGTTGTTCAAATGCAGCTGCACAGACCAGAAGGAAAAAGAGCAGGCAGAGAGACAGGGCAGTAAGCTGGGAGGTGATGGAAGAGGATAGACAGTCCACGAGCAGAAAGCAGAGAGACTTGCCAGTCTTCCCACACTCACACCTCTGCATCACAGCATTTGCCATCTGACAGGCCCCATCATCCCCTGCTAAAGGGCACCTACACATCTCCACCTTCCCCCCAGCTTCTCGCTGGCCTGTGCCAGCTGTGCCTTCACCATCTCATGCCCACCAGCCCTCACAGAAGGGGACACTGTGCCTCAACCCAGGCAGAGTTTCTGTGATGGTGCCCTGTGGCCACCTCTCTGTGGGGAAGGCAAGTGGGCACTCACAGGCATGAAGTTGGCATTGATGTAGTCTGAGTGTGGATCCTCCCCCAGCTGGCTCAGCTTGACCCGAGAGTGATCATCTGAAAGAAGCCACACACAGGTGAGCCCCAAGGCAGCCCTTCACCAGGACATGGCCACCTGGGTAACCTGGTGGGAGAACCTCAGCAGCTCCAGCAGGGAGGCTCTGTGCTCTGCCAGGCACCTTCTCCCTGGAGAAGCGAGCGCTGCCTGCCAGCTGGGCTAGCAGGGGACTGGAACACAGAGCTGGGGTCATGAGGCCTGTCAGTGAAGCTCATGGACCCTGTTGGTCTCCTGCTGGGACCCGTACTGAGCCGGGCTCACCCAGCAGCCCGCTGGAGGAGCTGGGGAGGATGGTGGCTCAGCCCTGGCTCAACCATTAAGCCTCGGGTCTCCAGCAGGAAAATGGAAACTGAGGCCCATTTCCTTGAAGGAGAGGAGGAGGAGGCACTGACCCTGGCAGCGATGCAAGGTGAGCCTGTCCTCGAGCCCTGCCCTCTGGGCTCCCACCCCAGATACCAGGGGAGAAGGGAGGGGACAGCACTTACAGGGCAACACATGGGGATATCTGTTCTTGGAGACATTTGCTGGGAGCTCAGCCTCCACCTTCGACTGCTCCTTCCCAACTTCCTTCAGCTCCTGTAGGACAGGGGAAAAGATAAGCACAAACATTCCTCCGGAGAGCTCCTGGTCAGCTCAGCTCCCTGCTCATGGCCAGTGGCTCCGTCTGGAGGGTAAAGAGGATTACAGAGAACTGCTCCACTCCTCCCTCAGATGGTTCGTGCACTCTGAGCCATGGTGGCTTTTCCCACTGCCTTTTCCAACAGCACTGTTCATATTTAAAAGAAAAGCCCAAGAACAAGTACTGAGGGAAAAAACCTCAGAAATCTACCACAAAGCTTAGAGGATCTTCTGCTGAGCAAACAGATATATCTCGTGCTGCATCTGCTTCTGCCCCAGTCCTCACTCAAGAAGTCAGAGAAGGGTGATCTGAGGAGGGTTTGAAATTGCTGATGGGAATTTGAAAGATGCTGCAGCTGAACAGTCCAGAGGCTGCAGATGTTGGCAGTGGGAGCCAGGGGAGCAGCCTGAGGTGAAGCTCACAGCCTGACCCTGGAGGTCTGAGAGTGCCCCTTGACCTTCCCTCTGGCTGCAGGCTCTTTTCTGACACTGTCAGGGTGGTTCTTATCACCACCCCTCTCATCTTCACCTCCAGTCAGGGCTGGGGCACTTTGCTCTGTCCTAGTTCGCCCCACACCACACGTGTTTTGACCAGATCTTGAACAAAACAGGTTTTGAGCAAAGGAACTGTCTGATCATTTGGTCCATCCAATCTTTGGCCTCCAAGGCTGCTTCACAGGGTGGCTGGATTGCTAGAGATGGGTGATCCACCAAGTGGAGAAATCAAGTGTCATCTCTAGGAGGAGTCTCATCTCACCTCAAACTCCTGGAAAAAGGCGTGGTTAGCACTTGCTGTCTTCATCTCATAGTACTGCTTGAAGTTCTGCAGGGGCACTGGCCGGTGGACATTTCTGCAGGAAATGAAGTCCAGAGGAAAACCTGCCTTAGCTACTGGGAGGCCTGGCCAGCCAGTCAGGTGCCACTGAGACAGCCCAGCCGCGAGACCTGGGGTACCTGGATGCACACAGGGATGGTTTATAGCCCACCTCGATCCCAGGGAAGTGGGTCCAACAGTTTAAATACTGGGAGGGATTTCGGGGTGATGAGGATATTCCCCTGCTGCAGAAGACTCGCAGAGGAGGTGTAGACAACGCATTGACTTGGAACAGAGCGGGGCAGTAAATACTGAACTTGGGAAAGACTGATTTATAAAATAACTGAGGAGAGGAGACAGCTGAATTTTCCCTGAGTCAAAGCATGAAAAGGGAAGTAGGTACAGGACAGTGGGAGCTGCAGTGGGGCCATACAGAGGGCAGACTCCAGCACTCACCTCAAGCTGTAGGTCACCATTTCCTGGGGCAGGCTGCTCTTCTTGGTTCTAGAATCAAAGCACAGGAGCTGTTACTTTTGCCTGCAGCGCAGGGATCGATGCCATGAGGTATTGTGTGCCACTGGCAGGCACGCTGCCTTGCGCATGCCTTGCACAAACCCTTGTAGGGTTTTGTGACTTAACTGCACATGGGCAGCTCCTCTCTGCCCTCTGCCTTTGGCTTCTGAGCTTGCCAGGCACAGTTCCACTAGCCCACATTCTAGTTTGTCTAAGTCTCTTTTTACACCTTCTCCCTGCTCTCCTCCAGGCTTGGCACCGAAGGGTGGGTATCTCAGCCTGCACTCAGCAGGTAAGATATGGCTCATGCTCACCTCTTTGCTTTGAGCTGTTTCCAGTAAACCAAAGCAAAAACAGCCGCAAGCGTCAGGAGAAATCCCACAATGATTCCAGCGATTATTGGCATTGAGAGTGGAGCTGTGTCTGCACTGGATCCAGCAGCTGGAATTAAAAAGAGAGAGTATAGAGAAAAGTAAGAATCAGTAAAAATGTTTTTGATGATGAGGGTGGGAAGGCCCTGGCACAGGGTGCCCAGAGAAGCTGTGGCTGCCCCATCCCTGGAAGTGTCCAAGGCCAGGCTGGACGGGGCCTGGAGCACCCTGGGATGGTGGAAGGTGTCCCTGCCCATGGCAGGGGGTGAAACGAGTTGAGCTTTAAGGTCCCTTCTGACACAATCCATTTTATAATTCTTTGATATATGACTGCATTTATTCTATTTATATTTACTATAGCATATGAGCTCCCTCTGGCTGTTCATTACCTCTAACCTACACAGCCAGGTAGGGAAGATGCTCTTCTCCAGCTTACCTGAGAACATGGTGAACGTCACAGCAGGGGCTACTGGGTCGTATTTGGTGAAGGCAGCAATGCTGAACCTAAAGGCAAAGCAGAGTCCTGTGTCAGGGATGGCCTGAGCCGAGCACAGCACCCAGAACCCAGCAGGCAGCACCCAGGGGAACAGGACCCTGCCTCTGTTCTGAAATGCTGAATTGGAAAAAGCTGGTTTTCTGTTATGGATTTAGGGGATGCGTGGGAATGGTCTTTCCTCCCTTTTCTGCCTCTTGGACAAGTTTGTTCCACTGGGGGGAGCATGAGAAATTGTTCAGAAAGCACAAATGGGAAGCAGCTCTCCTCCGAAGGGTTATCTGCAGAGAAAGGCAGTGTCTGGTCTCTTATAGGACACAAAAAATTAAAAACACAGTTCATGTCAGCTGGTTAACTGGGTTGATGGCAAAGAGCTGAGCCCTGTTTGACACGGGGGCATTTCAGCTGGAAGGGCTGAGCCCTGACCCAAAACCTTTCCTTGCACACACAGAAGTGGCTGGTGCATCCTCTTCCCTGTGGAGATCTGCCCCTCGTCCACCTCCTGGGAGCGGGCACACCAATCCCCACTGCTCTCTGCAGAGCTGCTTCCTTCTGAGCAGGTGACTTGGAAGGCCCCCTCCTTGTGCCCTAAATGCAAGCCAAAGCTTTTAAAGGTAGCACTGGATTTTAGCAGCCAAGAGTTTGTTGACTGTGTGTGGGTCCCCTCTGGCAGCATCCCACACCTGGCTGCCAGGGCACAGACCTCCTTTGAAAAGTGAGCCTGCAGATGCCATGGCATGAAAGATGAGGGCTTGTGGATAAATAACTCACTGACGGACAGGAAACAAGAACAGAAATTCTGAGTGCGGATGGGCTGTCAGCTTTTCACCACCCTAATAATCATTAACTCAGAGAGCAGCACAGTCTACTGAGGATATTTATGTCGGATATTTAGGTTGAGTGTTCCATGTACTGAGGATATTTAGGCAGGATATTTAAGATATATAGGTCAGATATTTAGGATATTTAGGTCAAGTGCTGTTTGTACTGAGAACATTTAGGTTGTTTAGGGCAGCCAAACTGAAAGAAAGTTGAGGTGTAAAAGTATCTTCTAGTCCTGAATAACTGGACAGTTCAGTACATGTTATTGAATGATGTTACTGAATCACGGCAGGTGGACTAATGACAGGGCCTGATGTCCCTGAAAAAGCTGCTCCCTCACAGGAGGTTCCTGTTGGAGCGAAAACTGGGAGGTGGGTGGGGCAGGTCCAGAGCCTGGCTCATCAGTCCTGGGTGTGGAGGCTGTCCTGGTGCGATTGTGCTGCTGTTAAAGTCCCCTCGAGGCTGCTGACAGACCCTGGTCTGAGGCCTCTGCCCTGCTGTTCCCTCCGCATCCCCAGCTGACCCTCCAGAGCCAAGGCTGAGGGGTGAAGCAGAAAGTCCTGCCCTGCCACACCTGAGGTGATGCGTGAGCAACACAGAACAGACAGATTTGATGGGCGATCAGCTTCCATCCCCAAGCTTCTGAAACCTTCTGAGACCCCCATGCCAGCCCAGGGAGCTGGGATGGGCATGAGACAGACATGGGATGGGAGCGCACTGTCAGCCATTCTCCTGCCAGGCAGGATAACACAGCACACAGGAACTGCTCTCTGCTCTTGATGACCCCACTCTGGGTGGAATTGCCAAGGCAATGGCTCTCTGGAAACTCCCTTTTTTTTTTCCCTGGGGAAAAAAACAGCCATTTCCCACCTCCTGAGTGTTATCACCAATCTGGGCCAGTGCTGCCCCAACCAGCAGCTTAAGAGCCTGTTTAGCACAGGTGTGAATATTAAACAACTCGGTAAGAATCAGTTAAAGTTTTCCATGTCTGCACATACGAAAAGCAGTGAGAATGAAGAAGGAAGGAAGGAAGGAA
>VZTD01001894.1:394980-409005 GCA_013397725.1 Rhagologus leucostigma
GGAAGGAAGGAAGGAAGGAAGGAAGGAAGGGAGGGAGGAAGGGAGGAAGGAAGGGCCAGCCAGCAGGTCTAACCCCAACACCAGGGGCCTTGGCTCCACTCACCACAACACTTAATAGGCAGATTTAATTCTCCCTTTATTCCCAGTGGAAAGGGCAGCTCTCTCATGCACACACTCTCCCACGGACTTTCATTCTCTTTTCCTTATGCTCTCAGTGACTTTATCACCCATCAGCCACCCTTGCTGCAAATTTCTTTAAATTGAAATGGGATAAACTTCCAGACTCTGGGAGGTCAGAGAAATGCCTGTGGATATGGTCCCCATTTGATGAAACTCTGAGCTGCTAAATTAACAGGACTGACTAAAGATACCATTCTTTATTAGCAGTGTTTCTCCTGTTTTTCCATCAGCAGTTTTAAAGGTACCCTACAAGAAAATACGTACCTCCATGTTCCTGGATTCTATTTACTGTCAAATAAGACTCTGAACTTATGACTATTGGGATCCATGTGGGTGTCTCACAGGGAACTTCGACCTTAGCTTGAGTGTTTGCTACCCCCAGCCTCTGGGCCCCCCACCGAGTAGGCACCACTCGAACTGTTTCCAAATCGGTTTCATTTTTGCACTGTCTGCACATGATTCTGAGTCACACACCAAAGTCCTACAAATAACAGCATCTGTTTTAGTTCCTATCCTGGGGCTGGACATCTGCTCAGCTCCCGAGACAACACACACAGCCCTTGGCAGCCCCAGCTTTCCCTCTGCCTGCCCACTACACTGCCTAATATTCCCTGCATGCCAGCCCCTGCCTTCCTCAAATGCTGCTTGGTGGAGAACCCTTGGGGTCCCCTGGTGGGGATTTGGGGGTGTGAGGTGACATCCAGGGAGCTGATGGCACCTTGCAGGGACATGTGCAGATCTTTTTCTTCTCCAGCCCCTTTCCCTCAGGAGGGATGCTGACATCTCTCACCTGTACTGTTCGTTGTCTTTCAGCTTCCCATTGCACGTTGCCCGGGACTGGCCGCACTCCTCTGTTCCCACTGGCACTCGCCAGGTTTCGGGGGAGCTCCTCTGATGGAAGGGGTTGGGTATGAGCACTGCCAGGTAGGAGTCCTCTGTCCCGTAGTAGTGGTCGTACCATGTGCTGGACATGATCTCCTGGGTGGGCCTCAGCACTGGAGGGGAATGTGCAAGGTGACAGTGAGAGTGACAAAGTGACGTCCAGGGGCCCTGCTGCGCTCCAGGGAGCCACCGCAGACTGGGACAGGCAGGGACACTTACGTGACTCATTAGTGGTGGCAATGACACCGTAGTACTCGATCTGGCCGTTCTCCTCACTGAACAGGTCAGGTGAAATGATAACTGTGGAACTGGCCTCCACTGGGAAGGCATCTGCACGCAGGGGCGGGGGCAGGGCTGGAAGAGGAACCAGCAAGCACACCCTCGCAGTGTGTCCCTGCTCCCAGACCCCCCCTTTGCTCAGCCTGTGACTGGTCCCAGCAGCACTGCCAGAGCCCTGACCCACCGCAGGTCAGTGCAGCCACGTGTGGCTCACAGGCACCTCAGAGAGTCCTCGGCTCTAACCAGCAACACCAGGGGTTTTCTCCTGGGGTCTGTGGCAAGGCTGTGGGAAAGAAGGGGACTCACGCTCCACTGCTGTGCTGCAGAGCAGAGCCACAGCCTGGCTCCTCAGCGTGTTCATGCCCACGGTGCTCACAGCGATTTGGTAGGAGGAGTTTGGCTCCAGCCCCTCCAGACTGGCCTCGCTTGAAGGGATGCTCATGGTATACTTGGAGGTGGGAGGTCCTTCAGAGAGTCTCTCTGTCACCACCTCATAAGCCTCCACATCTCCAGGAGAGCTTGTCCAGTTCAAGTAAAGGCTCCTTGACTCTGGTAGGCACTGCACATTCTTCACCGGATTTGGCTCTGCAAAGGAGATAGGGCAGGCTCTGGACTCACAGAGAAATCCCAACCTCTGCCCCAGCCAGCATCTGCTCCCGAGGCCACTGAGACGAGCAGAGCCAGGCACCTGCAGCCTGGGGGCCTGCTGTGCCATGGGCCACACAACAGTGTGAGTGGGCAGGGCCTGAGCTCATGTCTTACAGGAGATCTCTGCAAAGTCTGCTCTGCTTCACAGGTGGCCAGGAGATCTCTGTGCTGGGCTAGCTTAGGGAGCCGATGGCTACCAGAGGGTCACCTTGCTGGTTTTCCCTATCTCCCACCACAAGACTTCCCATGCCTCTGTTGACACTCAAGGGTTGATCCAGACTTGAGGCCACCCAGGTGTTTCTCCCCCTTCCAGCCTGCCCTGCTCCCTCCCCGTTGCAGCGCGTACCCACCCACAGGCACTGCCAAGGGCTTGGTGCTGCTCCAGTACGGCCCGGCCACGCAGCTCAAGGACACGGAGTAGTTCCTGCCCGGGATCAGCCCCTGGAGGAGGTGCTGGACTTGTCCTCTGCCCAGAGAGTGCCGCCAGGGCAGCGAGCTGTTCCGGGGGTCCCGCAGCCACAGCTGGCAGTCGTCCTGCTGTCCAGAGACACTGCCCCAGGAGATCAGCATTGTGTCGTTCCCTTCAGCCACCGCCGAGAGATTTTGGGGAACTGAGGGGGCTACAACAAAAACCACAGCAGGAAGAGTTACTGGCATGCATGTGCTCTCTTCTGTTCTACAGAGACACAAGCAGGAGATGGGTGACACACAAGGAGACTCGACATGTTCAGTGATAACACTCCTGCAGCTGCTGTTTGCCAGAAATGACCTTTAAACGGCAGCTGAAGAACATACAGAGTGAGGAGCGTGAGGAGATGGATTCTTCTTCCTGCTAATTAGCAAGTTTCATTAGAGACCTGCCCGAAGGGCTCTGCACATGACTCCCCGCACCCTGCCAGGGGACGGCTGAGCGTGGGAGCAGGGACCGCTGGATTCCCCAAGCAAAGTGCAGGGACTGTGGGGACAAGCACATGAAAAGGCTTATTGTGCTTATCTGCATTTCCACATTCCTTAAAAAGAAAAAAAAGCCCATCCTCCCCTTACACCCCATGCCAGCAATTCTCTGAGTGCCTGGAAGAAAGGCAGCAGGAATGGTGGGGTGTCCCCCGCAGCTGTGAGGCCTCACGGTCCCCCAGGCTGTGGGTGTCATCTACCAGAGCAGCACTACTGCCACGGGACCCCGCGCTCCTGTTCAGTCACCCACGCCTGGAGGAGCCAGACTGTGCAAGCAGGGGGCCATGGGCCAGAAGCTGTCTCCTGAAACAGCAGTCGTGGCTGCCAGGCCCTCCCACAGGCAGCAGCACCACCCTGCCCAGCTCTGCCGTCCACCAGGGCTTGCCCAGCCCAAGATCCCATTGCTACACCAGTACATCCCACCCCATCTCATCCCACCCCATCTCATCCCATCCGTGGAAATATTCAAGGTCAGGTTAGACAGGGCTCTGAGCAACCTCATCTAGCTGAAGATGTCCCTGCCAGTAGCAGGGACTTATGACTACTGGGATCCATGTGTGTGTCTCACTAGATGGCCTTTAAAAGGTCCCTTCCAAACCATTCTCTGATCCTACAGCTCCCAGGCAGCAGTCCTGGCTGAGTCCCTGCCCCTTCCCACCGCAGGTGCTGAGCCCACCCAGATGGGAAGGCTGAGCCTCGTGCAAGATGCAGAATCTCCGGCTCTGACACTTACTTGTCCAGTCACTGATGTTCCCTGCAGAGGCTGCATAGGGCCCTGCCACGGACACCACTTCCAGCAGGTATTTGTGTCCTGGAGCCAGGCCAGAAAAGGTGAATTTGCTGGTGCCTTTCCCAACAGAGACATTGGCTGCCACAATACCTGACCCCGAATGATACAGGAGGAGCCTGTAACTGTCTTGTCCTTGGGGTTCGGCTCGCCAGGACGCGCTCAGTCTGTTGGGATAGCCCTGGTTCGTCATGTACACGTTACGGGGTGCCAAGGGGTCTGGAGAGACAGGACGGGAGACACGTCAGCAATGGGCCCGGGGACGGTGCCTGGGTCTCTTGGCAGTGCCATCAGAAGGGAGGCACCACACTGGACAGGGCACTTAGCCTCGACTGTGTGGCAGCACCCACCAGCCCAGAGGCAGCTCAAAGCTTCTGCAAACTTCTCTGTGCTTGTCTGAGCAGGGACAGCCCTGTCCCAGATGGAGCCAGACACCTGGGGAGGGGTGAGGAGGGAACATGCAGCCAGCCAGAGGACAGGTGAAGGTGAACGCCCGTCTGCTGCTCCCTCCTCTATGGCTCTCCCCTGAAGCATGGCTCTGGAGCTCCAGCTGCCCTCACTCAGGCTGATGACAGGAGTGAGCACAGTCCCGCTCAGTGCCATGGCACTGACATGCCCCAGGCAGGGCTTGGGGCCTGCTATGAAGGTCAGAGGGGCCATGCTCTCGGCCATGAGCTTTTGTGACTGCCCAGCAAGGCACACATCCCCTCAGAAAAGGTACTCACATGTCCAGTTGCTGACATTCCCTGCAGGTGCCCTGAAGGGCCCAGCCACAGATGCCACCTCCAGCACGTATTTGCTTCCTGGGGCCAGTCCCGTGAAGGTGAAGTTGTGGGTGTCTCTCCCAAGCGAGGCTGTAGCTGCCACAGTGCCCAGGCGTGCGTGGTACAGGGTCAGTGTGTATCCATCTCTGCCCCCGGCTGTGGCTCTCCAGGCCACGCTCAGCCTGTCGGGGTGGCCTGTGCTCAGCAAGTGCACAGTGGCCGGGGGCAGCGGGCCTGGGGAACCAGCACACCTCATGTTAGGGACCGCACACCGTGTGGAAGGAAACAGACACCCAACGGGTCATTGTGCAGCAGGACAGGCGCTCCCCAAGAGAGGATCCCCTCTGACCCATGCCTCCTCATCCTCACTTTTCACTCTTCCACTCCCATCTCACCTCACCTTTAACGATGCTCACCCCTACTGGTCCCTCAGATGCCAAGCCCTGCTCATCCAGGTTCCCCTCATTCCCAGCCCAGCGGGAACACCTTCGCCCTGCCGTGTGCACAGCTGTGCTCCCACACCCCGCTGCCGTGCAGGTGCCCAGACAGCACCGGCACAGCCTCTGTACTCTGACGAGCCCTAAAACCTTTCTGGGTGGGGACAAGTGCTGGATTATCCCATCAAAGACCCGTTCTCCTGGGAGGACTGTGGAGTGGCTTATTGTACTCCACTGATTAATTTCATGAACCTTTATGGTATGGTGGTTTCTACCTGCGGGAGGAGACTCAGTGAGTGTCCTGTACACGGGTACACTACAGGTGCCCTGTACACCTCTGTGCTCCTGTACACAGGGAATGGGTCAGCACGGGCAGGGAATGTCCCAACACAGGCACATCTGGGCAGCCCTGTTTCATCAGCACGTCCTTGTGCAAGCCTACAGCTGAACACGCCAGTGCCATGAGGGCCCCTGCACTAACTGCTGTGTGTCACACCTGTGCACGGCTGTGTGCACATCTCCAAATCCGTCAGGTCCCCTCTGAACCTCCCAACTCTCCTTAGGACAGCCCAGTGGTGTGACATCTCCCACCCCTCTGCAGGGAACAGTGCTCCAGGTACTCACATGTCCAGCTGCTGATTTTGGGTGCTGCTGCCTGGTACCGTCCAGCCGTGGCAGTGGCTTCCAGGGAGTACTCATGTCCTGGGGCCAGTCCCGTGAAGGTGAAGTTGTGAGTGTCTCTCCCAAGCGAGGCTGTAGCTGCCACAGTGCCCAGTTGTGCGTGGTACAGGGTCAGTGTGTATCCATCTCTGCCCCCAGCCGTGGCTCTCCAGGCCACGCTCAGCCGGTCAGGGTGCCCCGAGCTCAGCCAGCGCAGGGCGGCCGGGGGCAGCGGGCCTGGGGAGGAAACACAGGTCACTGCCAGGAGCCACATCTGGGCTGAGCGCAAGGAGATGCCCCATGTCTGTGCCAAGCCCGTGCTGCAGGAGCTGGGTCAGCTCCGCCAGGTCCCAGGGGCTGGCTGTGACTCTGTGGCAGCTGCTTCCTCCCTGGCTGCTGAGACTGTGGATTGCTGTGGATGGCTACCAAGGGCAGGGTGTGGCACAGGATCAGGCACAGACTCCTCATGCTGCATCCAGCAGGGAGTAAGCACTGGGCGCTTGGACGGGTGGCAGAGGTAAGCAGGAGGGCTGCACCAGTGCGGTCTCTGACTGAACCGGGAAGGCGAGATCTGGTGAAGAACACCTGGCTGCAAGGAGAGCATCACACTCACGTGTGCAGTGGGTGAGGTTGGGGGTGCTGGCGTGGAAGGGCCCAGCCGTGGCCCTCACTGCCACGCTGTAGCGGGTGCCGGGGCTCAGGCTCCTCAGGATGTGACTCCTGGCACCGCCACCCAGCTCCGTGTGCCCGACGGGAGCGCCGGAGGCTGCGTCACCAACATCCACCACGAAGCCTTCTGCCCCTCGTCCCACCACTGCCCAGGACACCACCAGCGCTGAGGCTGCGGGGCTGCTCAGGGTGAGGTTGACAGGAGCCAAGGGATCTGGAAAGCAACAGGGAGAGAGTCAGCCCTCCTGCTCAGCGCTGAGGGCTGGCTGCCGTGCCCAGGGATCCTCCAGGTGGTGAGCAGGCTGGACCAGAGATCCTCTGCAGAGAAGCCTGGGGACAAAGGGCCAGGCAGGGCACATGACTTTGAGTGTATCATCCCTGGGGTCTCCAGCTGGATGTGGCAGGGGAGACAACCAGAGCCTCTGGGGTGGATGGGGGGATTGGCTGTGTGTCAAGGATGGAGTGAGGGCAGTGAGCAGAGAGGTGGGACCATTGCATAGGAGCCGTGGGCACGGCTTGGGATGGGGAAGGTGGCAGTGGGTGCTCTGGAAGGCTCAGGCGGAGGTTCACACGAGCCCAGCTAAGCAGACTCACATGTCCATTGGGTGACGTTGATGGAAGAGGCTTCTAATGAGCCTTTCACAGAAGCGACCTGCACAGCAAACTTGCTGCCTGCCTCCAGGTGAGTCCAGGTGCAGTTCAGGGCATCTGCACTCAAGGTCTGGACCTGAATCCTGCTCTGGGTGCTGAGGCTATACAGAGTGATGCGGTAGTGGTCCCTCCTGCCGGGGGGCTTGTTCCAGGATGTGTACAGCTCTGAGGAGCTGCCTGGGTTGGTAAGACTCAGGTTTGTTGGTGCAGTAGGAACTGCGAGGAAAAACAGACACATGAGTCAGAGAGGAAAAGATCCACTTCTGAACACGCAGCATCTTGGTACAAGGAGGCTGTGAGAGGCAGGACGTGACTACAGGCCAGCTTCACCAGGAACCAGGCCCGGCAGCCTTCCTCCTCCCCTCCTCTCATTTCCTCTCCCCAGGTGCCAACATTGATCCCATTACCGTGGGTGTCACAGATGCTGACCTGTGCAGCTGGTGATGTTCTCAGGGAGAGAGTGGTAGGGTCCAGCCACTGCCCAGATCGCAACAAGGTAGCATGTTCCTGGTTCCAGCTGTGGCACAGTGACATTGGTGCTGTCCTTCCCTGCTTCCAGGGTCCTTGGCGGTGCAGAAGAGCCCTCCTCAAGCACGCTGAGCAGGTATCCATCCCTGTGCCCGGGAGCAGTCTCCCAATGCACAGCCAGAGCCCGGGCCGTGCTGATGGGACTGGCAGACAGGGAACGAGGAGGCAGTGGGACTGCGGGAGAGAAACAGTGTCACTGGGGACAAACCTGGGCTGCTCAGGACTGACTCTAGTTTGGGAGCGAAGCTGGGAGCTGGAGGACTGTGGGCATCCAGACAATGTGTAAGGCTGGTGGGAGCAGGGGAGCTGTGTTTCTACCAGTGTAGCCGATGGCAGTCTGAGAGGAGATGCGGTGAGGCCCAGCCTGGGAAATGATCTCCACGCGGTACCGGGACCCTGGCACCAGCCCCTCCAGGTCAAGCTGGCTGACTCCACGGGGGACAGACACATTCCTGATGATGGACAGGGACTCAGCCACTGAGAGCTGTACCAAGTGATCTCTGCCACCTCCGGACTCCACCCAGCTCACGTGCAGCTCCTGGGGTTTCCGGCCAGGCTGCACGCTCACGTTAGCCAGGGACAGTGGATCTGGAGGAAAGCAGAGCATGGAGACCCGTGAGGTGGTGGAGGAGCCACCTGGAGAAGCCAGGGCACAGCCTGCACGTCTGCACAGGGCTGAAAGAGAAGTGGTGGCACCTGACCACCAGATCTCCTGTTCTGGGGGACATGCAAGCTGCCTGTGTGTGTCCCCAGGGTGCTGCTGGCAGGCAGGTGCTGAGAGCACTCAGCTCCCTGTGGGCTGCTCTGCTCCATGGACAGGGAGCAGCCAGCCTATACAGGTCTCTGTGCTTCCTCTCTCACATCCCCCTCCCACCAGTCCCTGGCTGGCCTTGAGATCACCAGTGGTCTAGGCAGAAGGTTTAGCTTGACTGGGGAAAACCTAAGCTGGGGAAAAAGGTCTTTTGGGGCCGAGCAGCTAGCACACAGCACCTAACCTAAGACACGTGCTCTGTCTCCCAGGACAGGGAGCATGCAGGTCTCACCGAGCCCTCCCTCCACCCAGACAAGTTTGTGTCACTGCTAGTCTTGCAGGCAGTGCCAGGATGTCCCATCCCTGCAATATCCCTGCGAATACTTCTGACTCACATGTCCACTCAGTGGCAAAGTGTGACGAGGATCTGTATGGGCCAGCGAGGACAGTCACCTTCAGGAAGTACTGAGTTCCAGGGGACAGCCCCAGGAATGTGAAGTTGTGGGTGTTTGGCCCCACTGAGGTGTTCCTCTGTGCTGCATGGCCCTTGCTGTAGAGCTGGAGGTGGAACTGGTCCACATCACCAGCAGCCTTGTCCCAGAAGGCTGAGAGCCCCATCGGGCGCCGGGTGTTGGTCAGGGTCACGCCAGCCGGAGCCAGGGGGTCTGAGAGAGAAGAGACACCCGGGCAGTGAGAGATGGGTGTGGTGTGGGGGCTGCACACCCTTGTCCTGGGCACCCTCCACTGCCTGTGCCTGCTCGGGTTGGGTCAGGAGCCAGCCCTGGCACACCAAACCCAGAGCAGCACACATGGGAGCGGGTCCCCACCTCCCCCTGGCTGACATTTGGAAATGTTTTCTGTTCAGTGATGGGTTCCTCCTGCATCGCAGACCCTTTTACTTCCAACATGGCTGAATGTGGCTCCAGTTGACCTCCCGTTCTGTCTATGCACCCCTGTCCCTGGTTCCCCACCTCCCCACACATGGGCCACCCTCACGCTGTGAGCATCCTGCTGTCACGGGCAGGTGGTGGTTGTGCCCTGCAGTAGGGTGAGGTAGGACTGTCACACTCACACGTCCAGTCGGTGGCTGATCGCACAGGGGATCTGTAGGGTCCAGCCACAGCAGCCATCTCCAGGGTGTACTGTCGCCCAGGGACCAGGTTCTCCAAGGTGACGTTCGTCCAGTCACTCCCCACAGTCACATTCCTGACCTGCACCTGGGACTTGGTTTCCCGAAGGGTCCCTGTGTATCCGGTGCTGCCAGAGGAAGCTGCTCTCCAGGAGGCTTGCAGAGAGGTGCTGTGGCCCCCATTGCTCAGGGTCAGCTGCTCTGGGGGCAAAGGGTCTAGAAAAGGAAAGGTCTAGAATCACCTGGCAGAAGTGCAACTACCAGATGTGCTGGGGCAGGAGCCCCTTCCCCGGGAGAACCTGCATCCAGGTGCTTTGACCACTGTCACCCTGCTGACACCCACACACCAGTCCGGCAGGGACTGCGCCAGCACACTTCAAACTGGCACAGAGAAAAAATTGTTCTGGTGCTGGGGGAGACGGTGGGTGGTGGAGGGGGTGGCTCAAGGCAGTGGCAGCCTGAGCAGTGCCACAGGAGAGTGGGCCAAGGAGAAGGAGGAGAAGGGCACTGGGCTCAGCTGCCCCTTGTGCCTGGTGATTGGCAGAGCAGGGTCAGACACGTCGAGCAGCACCTCTGCCTCCTCCTGAGCCTTTTGCCCAGTTATTGGATGAAGCTGCAGAAGACGTGTGCTGTCAGTGCCCTGAGATGTGACATCAGGGGGAAGGGCAGGGTCCAGTGGGAACCCGGGGCTGTGGCACTCACATGTCCAGTTGGAGATGCACCGGGGTGAGGATGTGTAGGGACCAGCCACAGTGCTGACCTCAAAGGTGTAGAGGGTCCCAGGGTGGAGGCCCTCGTAGGTGAAGCTCGTGACACCCCTCAGCAAGGAGCTGTTCTTCACGGGGTTCTCTGCAAGGCTGAGGGCTAGCAGATAGCCCTCCCCCATCGCCTCCTCCCAGCTGGCCAGCAAGCTGTGGGGGCTACCCTGGCTGGACAGGCTCACACCAGATGGTGCTCGTGGTTCTGCAAGGGACAAGGACAGCACGACACAGGGCAGTGCATCAGGCAGGAAGATTGCTTTCACAAGGTATTTTCTGCTTTTCAGATTGCTCTAGGTGACCCTAGAGCAGAGGGATTGGAGTAGATGATCTCCAGAGGTCCCTTCCAACCCTAACAGTTCTGTGATTCTGTGACACTGCAGTTGTCTCCATCCCACAGAGGGGCAGCTGGGCCTGCAGAGAGAGCTCTTAGTGCCCCCAGCACCACGGGTTGGGTGGGTGCCTCCCCACACTGTGTACAGCTCCAACCGTCCCTTCCCAGAATGGCCGCTCTGGGACAGCACCAGCTGGGGCTCCACGAGTCACCCAGGAGAGACTGGGCACAGGGAGATGCTGATCGGGGGGGGCTGGCGGTGCTTCCCTGCCCACCCACCCAGCTGTGGTGAGGGGAAGGGAGGAAGCTGCCTGGAACCTGCCGAACACTGAGTCCAGAAGGCACGAAGCAGGATCTGCTCTTGATTTGTGCCTGACACTTGCTGGCACAACCCCGCCCAGGACCTCTGAGCCCACCCTCACCAGGAACTGTGGGGAGGCAGATTTTGCTGCTCTGATCCACAAGCTGCTCTTAAGACCAGGTGTCACATGTGCCCTGTCCCTGTGCCTGCCTCCCCCCTAGCCTCCTCCAGGCAGCGGCCCCTTCATCAGGCAGCAGGAACGGCCTCAAGGACCACGCATGGGCTTTCTGCTCACCTGTCCAGGCTGCTGTGCTGCGTGCTGATGCCCGGTACGGCCCTGCCACCACCACCACCTGGACAGAGTACTGCTGGCCAGGACTCAGCCCGTGGAAGGTGACGTGATCGTTGTCCCCACCAACGGAGATGTTCCTCGTCGGAACGCTGCCCTCTCCCTCTCGCAGCGTCACCAGGTAGAAGTCCCTCTGTCCCCCTGGGATACTCCAGCGAGCCTGCAAGGAGTTCTGCTCCTCTGCACTGCTCAGGGTCACATTGCCAGGGCTCAGGGGGTCTGGAAGGGGATAGGATTGTGTGAGTCAGGATTATGGGGTACTCTCTACCCCATACTCTCTTGAGCCTCATTCCCGGCAGGGTTACGTCCAGCCTCAGACATCCTTTTGGAGCGTGCCATCTCCACTCCCCAGCACAAGCATTCCTGGACTAACAGAGTCCAGACAAAGCTGGCAGCCTTGCTGAGAAATTCCTGAGAGTCTTCCTTCACTCCACTCACATCCCACCATGAGCTTGCTGATATTCCCAGGAACTGGCCTGGACCAAACTCCTGGCCAGATGCCCCTGGCTTGTGCATCTGGCACAGGGGAATTGTGTTCAGCGGAGCAGGTCAGAGCCACAGACAGCAACAGCAGGGATCAGCCTCACTCCAGAGCAGAAACAAACCAGCTGGAGCTCTGGAGGCCTTCCAAAGTCCCATCTGCAGAGTCAGCAGGGAGCAGGCTGCAGCTTCCCAGGGCTGGCAGGTGGAGCAGGAAGGAGCTGGAGACTTGACACCTGGTGGCACCCAGATCCTCCCAGCATACACCTGACCAGTGTCTGGCCAGTGCCAGGATGAGTCACTGGCCACAGGAGCTCTGAGTCTGCAGCTTGGCACCTCCATCGTTTGAGGACCAATGCTACCTTGGTGTTCAGTGTGAACCTGCTTTGCCCTCTCCATTTGCCTCCTGGTTTTCCTGGAAACATCTGGGAGAGCAAGTTCAGGACTGGAACTTTTTACTCTGCTATGGACATGGTGTCAGCAGCAAAGTCCCCCTCTTCCAGGGCCCTCATCAGCCTGAGGCCAGAGCAGAGAGTGGGCTGGGGGAATGGTGCAATAGTGGGTTCTGGGAGGGCTGCCCTCACTGTTTTGACCTGCCAGAGGCTCCTGGATTCCTTGGCTGTATTTGTACAGCACCCATCATGTTGGGAACGTCCACCACGATGAGGTTATCAGGTGCTACCACAACATGTCCTTGACAGCAATCAAAGAGCACCAAAAATCCATTTCATAGAATCATAGAATTGTGGAATGGTTTGGATTGGAAAGGACCTTAAATCTCATTCATTCCACCCCCTGCCATGGGCAGGGACACCTTCCACCAGACCAGGGTGCTCCAAGCCCCGTCCAACCTGGCCTTGGACACTTACAAGGATGGGGCAGCCACAGCTTCTCTGGGCACCCTGTGCCAGGGCCTCACCAACCTCACAGGGAAGAATTTCTTCCTAACATCTAATCTAAATCTCTCACATTTTAGTTTAATTCACTCCTTGTCCTATCACTGTCTGCCCATGTAAAAAGTCTTTCTTGCTCTTCTGTAAGCCCCTCCAGAGGCCTCTAGTTCAAACCAGCTCAACTGCGGCCCCCTCGCTCCATTTTTTCTGCTGCCCCTGTAAGCCCTGAGGCACATGAGAGCCAAGCCCCAGCAGCACTGAGCACCAGTGGGATCTGCTGCCCTGTCACCCTCCTTCTTGGGAAGAGACCACAGGCTGCTCCCACTGCATCCCAGGGGGAAGCAGGCCAGCACAGGGAATCCACCTGCTGAAGGGATTCACTGGCCCCACTACAGCAGTGCCCCAGAGCTGGGTCCTGGAGCAGCTTTCGGCCAAGTCCAAGGAAAATCACCCTGTGCACCCAAGACTCTGGCAGGAGACCTTTGGATTCAGAGGCTGGACCAGAGGCAGGGAGAAACCTGGGGCCATCAAGTTCATACTCACATGTCCAGGCAGTGGCATTGGGTCCCACTACGGTGTGGGACCCAGCCGTGGCGCTGAGCCCCAGCCAGTACTGAGTGCCGGGGTGGAGATGCTGGAACGTGTAGCTGGTGAGGCCCCTCCTGGCTGACAGGGTGCTGACCTTTTGGGTAAGGAGGTTGCGGAGCTCGAGGTGAAGCCAGGCGGCCCCTGCAGCACCTGCCCAGGAGGCGACGAGGCTGGTGCTGGAACCCGGGCTGAGCCTCAGCTGGGTGGGGATGGAGGGAGCTGAGGGGAAGAGCAGGACACAGGGAGGTTCAGCACTGAGGCTGGTGGTCCCTGAACCCTCCTCTCTCCCCAGAGGCCCCTGTGCCCACAGCTGCTCTCTGTGGTGTGGGGGCTGAAGGTCTGGTAGGGGTCTACTGAGCAATGTCCCTCCTGTGCCCCCTCCTGCCCAGGTTGGGGGGCCCTTGGGGTCCCTCCATATTGTCATGTTCTTTCAGGCTGCAGGGCAGAGGGGCGGCAGAGGGGTAATGCAGCACTCCTGCAGCTCTCAGCAGCCGAGAGATCCAGGATCCCCAGACTTCCCCCCTCCCTTGGGAACACACAAACCCAGGCCGCGGGTGCTGCAAGGCAGGCCCAAGTTTTCCCCTTGGCCCAGACACTCGGCTCACAGTGGGGATGTGAAACACTCCAGCTGTTCCCCACCATACACAAGCTCCCCATCCCAAGCCTGGAGACCTCCTCCCCTCGCCAGCCCGGCACATGTGCTGCACCCTTCCTGCTAAACCCTTTCTACCACCCCTTCCTCCTTGGGCAGGCACACCCATCACTCCCTACCTGTCCACTGGTGGATACTGGTGCTGGCCTGGCTGGACCCAGCCAGCGTGCTGACCTTCAAGGCATACTCGCTACCAGCCAGCAGCCCGTCGAAGAGGAAGGTGGAGGCACTGGGCAGGAGGGACACGTTCCTCACCAGGGTCTGGGAGTCGCTGTGCCACAGGGCCAGGCGGTACCCGTCACGCCGGCCGTGCCCGTGTGCCCAGGCCGCGAGCAGCGAGGCAGAGCTCCC
>VZTD01001894.1:409101-423620 GCA_013397725.1 Rhagologus leucostigma
TTCCCTGCCACTCACCCAGATTTTCCCATTGGCTCCTGTACCCTAATCCCGCCTATGTACTACCCCTGCCGCTTTACCTGCCCCCAGATATAGGCTGAGAATTTCCATCCCCCTTGGTCTTTGGTGCTTGGTCTCCTTCACACATGGGACTCAAATAAACCTGTGCCGTGGAATTCCACACAAAGACCCTTCCTGCCTCTTTGCCGTCGGCTTGTCGAGAAGCTATCTGGAGTGAGTGTCTGCGTCTGTGTGAATGCAGGGGCTGCCGAGTGACTTTCTGTTGGAGTCGGTTCAGGGAGGTCGTAGCACCCCACCAGAACACCCCTCGGATCTCGACACGGCACAGGCACTGTCCGCTGCTCGCCTGGGGGTGCCTGACCTGGCAAGCTGCTCACAGGCTGGTGGAACTTGCCTTTGCCCGGTGAGGTGCTGCCAGCCAGTTTCACAGGACCCAGTCACAGAATCACAGAATGGTTTGGGTGGGTAGGGATCTTAAAGCTCATCCCATTCCACCCCCTGCCATGGGCAGGGACACCTTCCACCAGACCAGGGTGCTCCAAGCCCTGTCCAACCTGGCCTTGGACACTTCCAGGGATGAGGCAGCCACAGCTTCTCTGGGCAACCTGTGCCAGGGCTCTATCACCCTCACAGGGAAGAATTTCTTCCTAAGATCTGATCTAAACTTCTCTTCTGCCAGTTTAAAACTCTTCCCTCTTGTCCTGCCACCATCTGCCCACGTAAAAAGTCCCTTTCTCTATTTTCAAATCCCCTTTAGGTACTAAAAGGCACTTCAAGGTCACCCTGGAGCCTTCTTTTCTCCAGGCTGAACAACCCCAGCTCTCTCAGCCTGTCTCCAGAGCAGAGAGGATCCAGCAAGGATCCCCCAAGCACAGCCCCATCACCTCCCTGACCGCTCACCAGCCTCCCATGGGCTGTGTGGGCTGCACCATCCCCTTGGATCAGTCTCAGCAATTACTCTGAACTGAGCAGGGAGGCTTGGTCAGGGCCAACATATAAAGGTGAAGCCATCATCACCTGGAAGCTCACCTGCTGCCAGGTCCTCTGTTCCTGCCACCCGCCTTTCTGTGAGAACCAGCTTCTGCTTCCGCCCCTGCTGCCTGACACCAGCTCTTCCACTGTCCAATCTCCTCCCTCCAGTTTCACTCTCCTTTGCTAGGTTTCCCACCTTTACCTGCACTGATTTACTCAGTGATCTTCTGGAGAGGTGCAGGCAAGGGCTGCCACCCCCACCTGAGCTGTAGAGCCACCAGCCCTGTCCCCTTCCCCAGCCCTTGGCACAGAGCAAGGCCTGGGGGTGAGCAGTGATTGACAGAGATGTGCCAAAATTGTGGAGCAGATGCTCCTTCCTTGTAGCTATTTCTAGACCTCCAGGCATGACATTTTCCACCCCTCAGCTCTCTGCAAGCCACATCACGGGCTGGTCCATCATTAGCTCCACTATTCTAGGAGGAGAAGATACAGCATGAACCCAGCCCATACAAAGTGCAGGGGCAGGACCCTTCCTCCACAAGGAAGAGGAAATGACCCCTGGGACTCTGGGGACCAAGGAAGGACCCTAGTTCTTGTGAAAGTGAGGAAAAGCCCAACCTCCCCACAAACTAGGAGGACTCCAAACAGCACAATCCAAACAGCACAACACTCTCCAAGGCAGCACAACGATCACTGGTAGGAGCACTGAGATGAGCCCTTACTTGTCTGTGCTGTGATGGTCTGGCTGGTGGTGTCCATGCAGGCCAGCGTGGCTGTCACCTCAATCTCGTAGCGTGTGCCCGGGGTCAGCCCATGGAACCAGAAGCTGGTGGTGTTGGGTCCAGCAGACCCATTCCGCAGCAGCGTGCCTGACCCCAGCGAGGAGAGGGCGAGCAAATATCCCTTGGCACCTCCTTCTGGCTCATCCCAGGAGAGAAGGAGGGAGTCTGACCGGTCATGGTCGCTCACACTGACATTCAGGAGGGTGCCTGCAGAGGCAAATCCGAAACTCTCAGCAGGGAGTGGTGGTGCTGGGGGCCAGCCTGCAGGGCCGGCTCCCAGCCACCCACCCTTGCTGGGGTACACCAGGCACCAGCCACCACCCTGACCCCGAGGGCTCTGAACAGCCTTTGGGAAGCACAAGAACATTCAGAAACCTTCATGGACTCAAGTCAAAGGAAGTTGTCAAAGAGATGCTCTTAAGCATGGAGCATCTGCTCCACTGGAGAAAGACCAGAAGGCTTCAGGTCATCATGTGCTTTGTCCAGAGAGCCCTGGTTTAAGGCAGAGAAGTTCCCTGGCTGGGTATAATCCATTGCTCATCACCTTGGTTAGCTTGAGCCCCCCAAAAAGATGTTGAAGGCTTTGGGTCCACCATGGAGAAGCAAGACAGAGGCCAGCTGGGGCGCAGGATGGATACGGCAGGGGGGCCATTCTGCTCCCTGCAATAGTCTCTGCCTCTGTGTGGGCTCTGACAGAGGAGGGGGCAAAGGCTGCTTTGGGGGGGTCCAGACAACGAGTCGCCTCTATCCTGCCCACTTCAGAGGTGACATGGGAAGAGTGCACACATGGAGGAAATGTGGGACCAGACTGGCCCCAGCCTGTGCTGAGGTGTGTCCCTGCCTTGGCTGTGCTGCAGCAGTGAGGTCAGTGCGCTGGGGCTGTGGGGCCGGTGCTGTGGCATCCCAGTGGAGAGTGTCTGGGGACAGGGAAGTGGCACACAGGGCTTGGCCTAATTGGTGGCTCAGTGGCCGAAACTGCTATTGAATTCCTGTCCTTTGAGCTGCTCAGGAACCACCTACACAACAAGGAGCCAGGCAGAGCCTGTCTGTCAGGGTCAAGCTGATGGTGTGACCAGGGCAGGGTCCATCTCTGCCTCCCAATGTCTCCAGCAGATTGTTACACACCCCCATCCTCAGCCTTGCTGTCAGCCATGGAATCATTCAGGTTGGAAAAGCCCTTTAAGATCGAGTCCAACTGTTTCCCCAGCACTGCCAAGTCCAGCACTAACCCAAGTCCCCAAGTTCCACATCCATGAGCTCTCTATGGCTCTCGGCCTTTGGAAAATGCCAGAACAGCTCTAGTGCTAATAAGACATTTGTGTAATAATTAGCACTTAAAATTTATGGCGTGCAACATGTTATGACAGGCTTACATAGGGTCTGGCACAGGGAGACAGCATGAACCAAGCACAGTGACTGCCCCAGAGGTCTGCCCAGGGGTGTCCTTTACACAGCCAGAGAGGAGCAGTGTGAGGTGAGCCCGGGCAGGGACACCTTTGGCGCTGCTCAGGAGCTGTGTGTGTCTTTCCCAGAGCTGAACACTTTCAGAACTACATGCAACTTCTGTTCCATGCAATGCTGTGGTTTGGAGCCTGCTGCTGAGGGCAGAGGGACCAGAGGACATCAGATGGACACAAAGAGGAGCACGTAGTGCCCCTGGGAAAGGCCATCCCTGAGAATTTCATGTACACGTTTAGGATCAGACTGCTCAGGAAGGGTTAGTTAAATGTAACTGCGTGCCCACAGGTTAGGTGTCTGTACCTGGGCCAGCTGCCCTGGGCTACCCTCGCTGTCAGCAGACACCCAGAGCACCAGGCACAGCTGAGCTCCTCCTGAAGGCAACCCACAGGTCTGTGCCCTGCCTGGAGTTCAAGCAGGGATGGTTTGTTGCTGCAGGCTCTTTCTTATCTCCTGAAGGTATGAGTTCTCAACCCACGTTTCTCTGCTGCTCTTGAGTTTCCAGCAGCTTCATCACCTGCCTCCCTCTGTCACCTTCCTCACATCTCCAGTACCTGGAGCGGGCCAGAGGCCTGTGACCCCTCGGCCCGGGTTCTTCCCCATAGCGCCATCACAGACAGCACATCCAGGTTCACCCCATGCCCTGACAGGTGCCTGTGGATCATCCAGGTGATTTCTCACTGATGCCATGTGGGCACTGTGCTGGCTCCAGGCCCACAGCAGCCGTGGGGCTGCCTTACAGACTCTGATCCTACCCAGGCAAACCCAAGGCTCTGAGCAGGGCACCTGTGGCTGTGCTGCCACTGAGCTGACCTGGTGCTCTGCGGAAGCAGAGAGCTTTGGAGCCTTGTCCATCTCTCACGGTGCCCCCATACTGATGGGACTGACTCTCCCCCTTCCCTGGGCATGATGTGTAGCCTATAGTTAGCCTAAAGCAGAGCATTTACAAAGCTACTCTTAACTCCAAGAATCCTTGTCCAGCACATCTGCTCATCTCACCACTCTAGGTACCAAGACCATCCCCCCTCGGCCCGGGTTCCTGTGACTTACCTCTTTCACCACGTGCATCCAGCCCTGCCTGTGCTGTGTGGTTGCATCCCTCGCCCTGGGGGATTGAAGGTGTCAAGTGAGAGAGGGGCAGGATGAGGGGCGCTGAGCTGACACCAACGCCTGAGAGGAGTGCCCTGTGCCAGGCCAGGGGTCAGGCTGGCCAGGCACAGGTCCCACCCTGACATGGCATGTGTGGGCTGTGACCCCTTTTCCTAGGAGAGCCTGGGTCGCTTCTCACACCTCCCTTAGCCAAGGCAGGGAAACAGACTTGGCAGATGCAGCTTGTGGGCTGCCCTGGCCTTTTGCACGGGTCCTGGGGCTGCAGACCAACATGGGGCCATGCCCACAGGGGAAGAGGCCACCAAACCAGCCAGGGCACAGGAGACGATCTGGAGAGGGAGGCAGGGAGTGAGCTCTGGACAGGGCCTGGCAATCTCATTCTCTCTACAGGCACACCTCCTTCCCACCATCACGGGGAGAGGCTGGAGGGACCACAGACTCCAGTCCACCTGCCACCCCCCAAGGGCAGAAGAGAGCCCCCGGAGCCCCCAGCACCCTGCCCAGCAGTGGGGATACCCGTGCTCGAACAGCCTGCTCCCAGCAGGGTGTGCCCGGCTTTGGACTGGCGTCAGTTCCCCCCACGTTAAAGGAAATGTCTCCTGCCCACTCCCTGTCCTGCAACAAGCCACAGCAGAACCATCATCTTCCTGGCGTTCTTTCCCCTCGGCTCTGCGGGCGGACTCGTTCCGGCTTCCCACCGATCGCGGGGCTTTCGGGAGAGGAGAGCGAAGCGGCTGGGGACCCCTGGGAACAGCAGCCGGGCCACTGCCGGACGAGGAGCGGAGCAGCCACGGCAGCAGAGACACGCTGCGGTCCCGGGCGCTGGGGCGAGGAGCAGCGGGGGCAGCGCCGCTCGGGATGGCGAACGCCGCTGATGGGGCGCAGCTGCACGGCCAGAGAGGCACCCGCAGCCCCGCGTCCCTCCCCGGCGGGGCAGCCCCTCGCGGCAGCGAGCTGCGGCCAAGAGCTGCGGAGCCAAAGCGGGGGCTGGGGAGTCAGGCCCTTACCTCTGCCAGGGTCCCTGGGAGCCGCGGCACCCACAGCACCAGCAGCGGCAGCAGCAGTGACCTCATGGGGGACCTGGTGGCTGCAGATCAGAGGGATGACAAGTTGGGGGGGGGGCAATTTCTTAGCAGTGGCTGTCCCCAGCCAGCCCCTTCTCCCACGGCAGCCAGGAGCCGCGTCCCCACATGCTTTCCGAGCGCAGGTGACAAGATAACATCAGTGGGGACCGGCCAGCGCTTGGCACCTCGGCCGGGCCCGCTGTCCCTGGGCAGGGGCAGAGCTCGCCTCCGGCCCGGGACAAGCCCAGCGGGGCNTTTGCTGTTGTCCCCGCGGGTCCGTGTCCTCTGCGGTGACTCCGCAGCTGGCCCGGAGAGAGCGGCTGCGGGCAGAGCTGCCGGCTCGGGCGGGGGGCTCGCTGCTGGCCGGGGGCTCGGAGGACCTCGCTGCGGCGGGGGCTNGGCTGATGGCGGCCCCAGGCTGGAAGGAGCTCCCGAACCGGCCCCCAGAGCGGAGAGGGAAGGAAAGAGGGAGCGGCGATGGGCTGGGATGGTAGAGGGAGCGAGGGCACGAGTGTGGCCGCGGGGTGCTGTGCCCCTCGGCTCTCTGTGTGCCGCACCTTCAGGCACCCTTCAGCTCTGTGGGCATTAATTCCAGCGCAGGTGCGGCTGGGCAGCGGGGTTTGGGTACGCCGAGGGCAGGGACTGGGGGTGTTTCTGTGCCGTGCCCATGGCTCAGCGGCCGGCAGGCTGCGGCGGGGGGAGCGCAGACTGTGAGAGGCTCCTGGGCATGGCACCTGGCGGGCACCGAGGTGCCCAAACTACGCTTTGCCCATCTGAGGGGGTGTCTGAAGTGAGCTGTGCCCTGTGCCCGGGTGGGAAGGCGCTGTTCTTTGTGGGGTTGCCCCGGGGATCAGGCTGTGCCCCCGGGCTGCGCGCAGGGCCGTGCTCTGCAGTGTCTGTGCAATGCATGGCAGAATGCCAGCTCTCATTCAGAGCAGAGATGCCATTGGCTTCACATCAGCGCTGGAGATCTGGGACAGTGCTGGAACAGGTTCAGCGATGCATCAGTCCGGAAGCCAGTACAGCCTTTGTGGCCGTGGGAGTCTGTCCCAGTGGCCAGCACGGCCACCTATGGGGGCTGTTCAAGCTCTGCTCATTACTGTGAGCCACCGAGCTGTCAGAGTAGGACACATCCCCCACCTGTCCTCCGGAACACCAGAATCCCTCGACAAAAGACTCAGAAGTTTGTCAGGTGGGACTTGTGACAGACAGAACAACAGTATCTGAACAAAGACACGGGAAAGCTCCAGCTCCTGCATCCAATTGAGAGGAGAGGGGGACACAGGGGACCTGGTCTAGGACCCATCTCCAACCCCAGGTCCATACCCCAACCCTTCCGGCAACCCCCAGGCTGATGGAGCCAGCTGGGAAAGGGGACAGAGAACATGAATCCCCTTCCCTTTGCAAGGGCGACAGTTAATTTCCCAGGTCCTGGCCAAATGGGACTGGTGCCAGGAGTCCGGGTCCGTGGCCACAGTCACGTCTCTGCAGAAGTCCCTGCCTGGAGTGGGCTGAGGATAAAGCCCTGGTCCTGTGGCCCAGCCCAGCAGTGAGGGCTTGTTTGTCACTTCTGTCTAGGACTCAGATGTTCCTCCAGCCGAAAGGTACAGCTCTACCCCCAGAGCCTCTTCGTGTCACTCTGTCTCCAGACCTACCCTGTACCCTGAACACAGAGATCAGGGTGGGAGCAGAAGGCAATGCCTTGGCTCCAGCACAGGCAAGACTTTTAACCCTTAATGCCCACAGCTCCAAGGGCTGAATGCCAAAAATGCCGTGGGTGCATCTGCTCAAGTGATGGATGCCCAGGCTAAGAGCTCTGGCTCTTAGAGATCCCCTGATAAGCATTTGGGACTGAGGTCCATCAGCACCCGGGGTGATGAGGCTGACCCATCAACCAGTGCCACAGCTAACTCTGGGGATACCCATCCCTGCTGCTGGACACTGGTGTGATGGGCAGCTGGCCACCCCCACTCACCTGAGTACCAGGTGAGTGTCCACAGGTACTGAAGGTGAGGTCCTCCAGCCCCTGAGATGGAGTACCTCCCCAGAAACGAGATTGCTGCTGTCTCCAGTGGGCTGGGGACTGTTTTTAAAGGCCCCTTTCCAGAGCTGGGCAGCTGCAGCCAGCTGGGAGGAGGCTGGAGCTCCTTGCTGCAGTGAGGGTTTGCCAGGTTTACCCCGGGGGCCCAGGGTAGGATCAAGGAGGTTACAGCTGGCTGGTCCCCAAAACACGTTTGCAAAGAGGCTTTCAGTGGATGTCCCCACGCAGGTCCATTGTGGGGTGCAGGCTGCCAGCACAGGTGACCACACTCTGGATGGGGAGCGTGGGGTTGTTTGCTGCCGTGAGCAGCCTGGAGGGTCACCTGGAGGGTGGCTGGGATAGAGGCAGCGCAGGCAGTGCTGGGGACTCTGGTGTCCCTGGAGTGTGGCAGGTGATGGCAGAGCTGAATTCGAGGAGCCCCTGGCTGATGAAGCCGGGGATGGAGGTGAGGATGGAGGGCCTTGCTGGGCTGAGAATTGTGATCTGGGGATGTGGGACAGGAGGGACCCTTGATTATGAAGGAAAACCCTGGAAGGAGATGTTGCATCCCCCAGTGTCAAAGGCAGTGTCCCCTGCAGTGGTGGCACAGACAGGAGATTCTCCCAGGCTACAGAGTCACGGTGGGGCTCCTGCATCTTCAAAGCATACCAAAGAGCAGCTCCAGGCCAACAAGAGGACAAACCCAGCCACTGGAGTCCTGGGATGCTCCAGCTCGGTTGTGCCTGCCCGGCCCAGCTGGAGAGAATCTGAGTCTGTGCATACTTCCTGCACCTGCCTGGGCACAGCCTCAGTGCCCCTGCACCAGCCCCTCTGCAAAGCCAGCCATCTCCAGCTCCAGCCACAACCTTTGCGGCTGCGGCCCTGCACAGGGGCACAGCTCCCCCACAGAGGCAGTTTCTCTGGACACTGGCTTACCCAAGGACCAAAGGGTCTGTTCTGGCTGCTCTGGTCTCTGGGCTGGGCAGCCAAGCAGGGACTCCTGGAACAGTGTCTGTTCCCTCAGATCTTGCTCCCATGCTGTACCACTGCCCTGCACCTCCCCAGCCCGGAGGAGAGGTAACCTCACTCGGCATGAGGATGGGCTTGGGGGATGCTTTGCTGCACACCAGGATGGCATTGGCCTCTGAGCATGGACCAGGAGACATCCCAGCAGCTTTTGCAGCCTCTGCCTGTCCTGGTGGCACAGTGAGCTGTCACCCCCTGCCATGGGAACACATGTTTATACCAGCCCCGCTGGTTTAACCTCGGGTCCCAGTGGCTGTGCTCAGGGAGTTTGGGCCGTGGCTGCAGTGCAAACAGCCCAAAGCACTGCTGGGAGCCGAGCCCAGGCCCCGTCCCTGGCGCCGCAGGGCTCAGCAGCCTCCACACGGGGCAGAGGCTGCTCATCCTGTGCCAGCACTGCCTCCCCCACGGCCACCCCAGTGACACCCCAGTGACACCGTGCCACCTCAGGTAGGGACACAGAGAGAGAGCCCTCCTTCAGCTAGGGATACCAGATCTCCCCTCCAGTCCCCCCTGACAGTGAAGCCTTCAGCTGTGCCAAACCCAAAGACAACTGCAGAAGGTTTCTCCACCCAGAAGCTGGAACCAGGCCTGGAAACTCAGGGGCTGCCGAGTCATCACATTTTCCGCGAAGCAGCGAGCGCTACCGCAAGGCGCAGGGGGATGGGGACGCCCCGCCGGCCGGGATGGCTGCAGAGCTCGGCTGGCCAGGGCTGGGAGGGAACTGGGGCTGTGCAGCCAAGCCACCGCCTCTGGCAAGGCGCAGAGCCTCAGCACGGGACGTGCTCATGCCCTGTGCTCCAGGGGATTCATCCAGGAGCAGAGGTGGGAAAGGGGACCCCCCACAGCATGCCTGTCCCTGTGGTGTCAGGTCTTGCTTACGCTGAGGTGAGGGACAATAGCCACAGTGCAGTGGCAAAGGCCCTGCGTGGCAAAGGCTCTGGGCCGTCCTCCCGAGCAGAGCCAACCCCAGAGCAGAGCAGGGTGCACCCACTTCACACTCCGTGTACTGGCCTTCTCTCCAGGTGCGCTGGGCACGGAGCTGGCAGCACTGGGTTTGTCCCTGCTGAGGCATCTCCCAGACTTGAGCATGGTCCTGCACACCGGGCGGGAGTTGAAGCCTCCCTGGGAAGCACCTGCTGGGGTGAGGATGGGCAGGGTGGACAGCAGAGTGCCCGCCTCACCCAAGGGTCCCAGTTGTGTCACAGGGTCTGTGTGAGGTGACAGTGGCGGGTGATGCTCCCAAGGCTGGGCATGGGCAGAGCCTTGCAGGACCCCTGCCAGGGGGACAGCATGTGGCTGAGGACACTCCCACAGGGATTCAACCTGTCACTCAGAAGGCACAGCCATGACCTGGTGCTGTGGGCAATGCTGTCACTGCACAGAGGAGCCTCTGCTGCTGTCTGGACATGCAGCCCTGATGTCTCTGTGGAAGCTCTGCCATCCCTCCCTGGGCAGGATTCTGTGCATCCAACCTGGCACCCTATGACAACATATGCCCAGGGGCCCCATTATATGGGGTACTGGTGCCACTGGGCTGGAAACCGCTCTGGGGCTCCTGTCCTGCCCCAGCCCAACAACAACCCTTTGGTCCCTGTCCCTCAGTCCCTCCCAGTGCCCACCAGCACTGTGAACTGCCCCAGGCCACAATTTCTCCCCTCTGCCACTCTGAGGCGCTGAGTGCTGCCCAGGGCTGCGAGGGAGGAACAAGAGGAACAGGCTGCTCCCAGGGCAGAACCTGCAGAGGATGCAGGTGCCCCTGGGACCTCTCGCTTTGCAAGGTTCACACGCCATGGTTCTCCAATCCTAAACCCTAGAGCACTGGGATGCTCCTTCTCCAACCCCGTGCAAGTATTTAATCATTCCCACATGGAGCCCTGCCAGCGCCGCCGCTGCCTCCTGCCCCACGCTTTGATGCTTTGGAGCTCTTCCCATTTTGCAGAGGCGGGAGGGCAGGCAGGTAGTGGGGGACATCACCCCCTGCAGGGCACAGCCACGCCGTCCGGGCTGGGGGACAGCCAGGAGTGGCAGGAGTGACTCTGTTACCATCACCTGGGTGATGCTCTTCGCTCCCCCCACCCGCTGCTGAAGCCCTGGCAGCTGAGTCCGGGATGCCTGCGGGTGCGAGCCCGGCGCCTGCAGAGCTGGGAGTGCAGGGCTGCGGTGACTCAGAGCACGCCCAAAGCCGGCAGAGCCGGGCAGACCTGCTCTGCACCCCCGGGGGTGCGGGTGCCGCCCCTGGGGCTGAGCAGGTTCCGCTTCCCCTGGCCAGGCAATAGGCACCCACTGGGGAAGGCTGAGAGCAGCCTGGACAGTCCCAGCCCCAGACCTACTACGAGTATTGCTGGGGCAGCACCCGGCTCCAGAATCACCCACCCAGTCATCAACAGCCTGTGCAATCTCGTGGGACTCTGCTCCCACCCTGTGATGCAGTGGCAGCACAGGCTGGCAGCAAGGGTGCCCGATGCTGCAAGATGCCATGCACATGGAGCCAAGAAGTAACCACGAAACAGTTCCCAGTGCCCACTTGTGCCGCACCGTGCCGAGGAGCCCAGCACCAGATTCCCCCCGCGCAGGCACAGCCACTGAGTGCCAGGCTCTGCTCCTGGCACAGCCGTGCTCGGAGGCCGCCCATCCCCTGCCGCCCCCCTGGGGCTGTGGCATCAGGTTTGCCCTGCACCTTTCCGCCCTGCACACATCCTGGCTTCAGCCACGCGTCTGGGAAGAGGGAGGGGGACGAGGAATGGGACCCATACCTCAGCTGGTGGGTGTCCCTGGCGTGGTCCACAGCCCGTTCCTGTGCGCCTGGCGCGTGCGGTGTCAACTTGGCACGCTCACACTCGCCCGTTTACTCTGCTTGTGCACAGCCCTGACGTTCAAGTCTGGGCTGGACCGGCGGGAAGGCCCGCCTGGGCTCGCCCAGCTCTCAGCTGCAGGATGCTGGGGAGGAGGGATCAGCTGGACAGGGATGTCTCCTGTGGCCCCTTGAGGGCAAGGGTCTGCACTCTGGGGGCAGGAGCTGTGTGCCAACACTGCAGGTTGGGCATGGCTCGCTCCTCCCTGCACCTTGCCAGAGTTTGTCCCACATGCTGCGGGTTCAGCCAGGTGCTGGGGACCCTTGGTCCTGGTGAGCATCTCCTCGTGCTGCTGCTGCTGCAACTAGGAACAGGGAGAGCCCCAGGACGGTGATGAAGTCAGCACAGGCATCCAGCCCTGAAGGTGTCTGTGGGTTATGATTGCCAAAGGCTTTGCTGCCCTGAGCCCCATCAGACCAGGCACTACCCCAGAGTGAAGGCATCCTGGCCCCCTCAGGCCCTCATCAGGGGGGATGGAGAGGAGCTGGTGCATTGGCTCAGGAGGTGCAGAGCATTCCAAGAGCTTGTCCAGAATGGTACTTATTGTCACACTGGTGAACGGGTGGCAGCTGCTCCCAGGGGGCAAGGAGAAGGGTCTTGCCAGTGGGTTTGGGGGAGTGCTGGAAGCAGGTCCCAAGGCACTCCTACTCCCATCTTGATGGATGCAGCCGGAGGAGGTGCAATAGCCATGGCACTGAGTGTGACGACTCCTGTCTCCTTCAGTCCCAGCTGCAAGCAAGGTCTGGACCTCACAGGTCCCATCTCCTTGCCGGAGGCTGGCAGGATGAGCCCAGCTTAGCCTGGCATGGGAGCAGAGGGTTCCTGCACCGCTGTGTAGCTCATGGTGGAGGAGTTCTGCACCCAACCCTTCCGAGTCCCACAAAGGAGGGTCACACATTTCAGCTGCCACTCAAGGTATTCAGCCTTCCCCCAAAGGGCACCCACCTCAGCTGGGCTAAGCTTTCTGCAGACAGGGAGAGGGACAGCAACACGAAGCCCTGGACACTGCTGCTACACTCAGCAGTGATGTGAAAACCCAGCCTCCAAATTTGGAAAGCAGCTCAGTTTCCAAACACCACCATGAGCTGAAAATCCCAAGTCAAAATGAAACCAGCCCCAGCCTCTGGTTCAAAGTTTCCTGTATAAAAACAAACCTGGAGACGGCTGCATTTGCACACAAAAGGTTTTGTTTTCAGGAGGAAGGTTTCTTTTTCGGAGGAGTAAACACAAAGCCTGCCCATCTTTCATGTCACAGGGTAGGAAGGAGATCTGCCTGGCAGCTCAGGTCACAGGCAGGGCATTGTCCCCTTACTGCCCAGCTGCTGTCCCTCTCCCATGTGCCCTGGCCTGTGCCAGTGGCAACACCAAGCCCCCACCAATGCCACCACCAACACCACCACTGTACCCAGCGGCAAGCCCTAGACCGAGGCTTTTCACACCCGTTCTTGTAGCTGTGTGTGTTCCTGTAGCTTTGAGTGTCCCAGAGCACGGGGATAGGCCTTTGAACTGCAGCAGTCCTGGGAAGCTGTGGCGTGGCACCCGGGGGTGCTCCTGTCCCTGCAGTGTGGCCGCAGCCTTGGCAGCGCCTGCTCATGCAGCTCCTCGGCTTCTCCCTGGCATCTCCTGCAGCCCCTGGTGCCAAACACAACACGAGTCCATCCTGTAGACTGTCAGCAGTGCCTGCTGCTTTCCGCATCCAGCCCCCAGCAGAAGCAGCTCTGCTTCTTCACAGGAGCAGCTGGAGGACCCTTTCCAGGTTCTACTCCCCCAGCCCAGCTGCAGGGAGTCCCAATACCACCCTCCTCAGGCTGAGGCACGTGTGGGGCTGGCACAGCCTGGCTGCTCCCCAGGGCGCTGCTGTGGGCGGTCACACATCCCGGCGGGAGCTGCTTCTTGGGACACATCTTGGCCACAGGCACGGGCCCCACAGCCATTGACTGCCAAAGGCTTTGCTGGCATGTGCTCAGCCTCGCCTGGCGGCTGCTGCAGCTCTGGAGCATGGGTGAGGCAGTCGCAGAGGGATGCAGGATCAGCACCCTCCACCCTTGCCTGCTGACAGTTCTGTCTGTCCTTTCAGCCACAACCTCTGCTGCTTGACTAGGGTCAGTGGGACCATTTACTAGGCCTTCCAGAGTGACACAGAGCTCAGCCTTGTCTCTCCAGGAGTTCCCAGTGAAGTGTCCATTGAACTGGACATCCTGTTTTGAGCCTTTGGGAGCATGGAGCACCTGTGAGGCTTGGATGCCAGACTCTGAGTGCTGGTCCCTACCCAAAGCATTGGCCGAAGCTCTTTTCACCTCTGAGCTGGAACACACCTGCCTTGCCTCAGTTTACCATCCACACACCAGGAAGCAGAGATGCTCTGCTGCTGGAGGGAAGGCTAGTAATGGGGATGCATCAAGCTTTTCCAAGCCTACTCATCTCCTCCTGGGCTCTCATTAGCAGCACGTTTGGCATCTGGGCTGCAAAGCCACGCTGTCCTGCATCTCTCGTGGGTGGTGGCTGGGTTGGGTTGAGCTGGGCTCGCTGCAAGGCCTGGAGGAACGGCCCCAAGGCTCAGAGGGATCAACCGGGCTGCCGTTCAGCTTGAGCCGCTTGGCTGGGAGAGCCTAAAACAACAAACATCGCAGAACAAGGGAATGTTTCGCTCCTTCTTCTGGATGAGTGGTTTCCTGTTTTCTAAGGAGCTCTTCCAGCACCTCTGGGGCAGAGGACTTGCCTGCGCAGAGCCTGGTCCCAGAGCAGACCCCTGTCCGGGAGGCAAGTCCTGCTGCTTGACATCTGGCAAGGAAGAGGTTGCAAAAGATCGGCTGCGACCTTTGCCAGAGACCTGCAGCAGGAGGTTAGGATTTTTCCTTTTTTTTTTTCTTTCTCTCACGGAATTTTGTCCCATTTGTTGCCTAAGAGATGATAACAACCGGTATTTAAGAGAGACAAAAGAAATGGCCGAGGTGGAGGGAAGGGTGCAGCTGGCTACTCTCTTAGCTGGAGGGTTTTTCTTTCGGGAAGGGCAGAGATACCCCGAGATTTTGGCTGGGGGCTCAGGGGCTGGGCTCAGCTCCTCACTCTCTCTCGCTCTCGGATCGGAGGGGAACGGTCACGTCTGCTGCTAACGTGGGGAGAATTCGCTGCCACCGCAGAGTCCAACCCTTTTACTGTTTCTTCCTTACCGTGGGTGAGCCTTTGCTCGTAAGAGTGGCCATTGAACTGAGACCTT
>VZTD01001896.1:17778-44610 GCA_013397725.1 Rhagologus leucostigma
GAAGCCGACGGTGCAGGAGCGGTTCGCGTTCCTCTTCAACAACGAGGTGCTCAGCGACGTGCACTTCCTGGTGGGGAAGGGCCGCGGCTCCCAGCGCATCCCGGCGCACAGGTGGGGCGGGGGGCGCGGGGGTCCCGCGCGTGGGGAGCCGGGAATGCGGGAGGGATGTGGGGTGTGGGGGGACCCAGCCCCATGGCCCTGCGGGGTGGCCGCGGGTCCCGGGCCTCGGGAGGGTCGTGGGGGCTGGCCCGATGGCCCTGGGGGAGTCCCCTAACGCCCCTCAGACTGATAAAGGGAATCGCCCGTTTATTTGACAAAAGTGCCCCTCAGGCATCGCTCCTCCTCCCGTCAGGGATCACTCTCTCATCCCCCAAATTGCCCTTCGAGGATCGCTCGTCTTACCCCCACGTTATCCCCTGAGGGAATTACTCCCTTATTCCCTCGGAGAATTGCCTGCTTATCCCCCTCACTTCCCGTCAGAGATTGCTTTCCTCGCTCCTCTACGTTGCTCCTCAGGAATCACTCTCTTATCCCCCAAAACTGCTTCTCGGTGATTGTTCCCTTTGCTCCCTCGTGTTTCTCCTCAGGGAATTGCCTCCTTAGCCCCCAAAACTGCCCCTCAGGGGTTACTCCCCAGGGAATGTCTCTTTATCCTCAAAACTGCTCCTGGGGGATGGCCCCTCATCCTCTTCAGGGATGATCCCTTTACTCTCCCTCAGGGATCGCCCGTCATCCCCAAAACTGCCCCTCAGAGATGGCCCTGGGAGGGCTGTGGGCTCTCCTGCAACCTCGGGGGGTGATGTGCCATCGAGTGGGGTACAGGAGTGCAGGGTTTGGGCTGCTGCACCTCCCCTTTGAAGAGAGAAAAGGGGGTCACATAACTGCACCCCACATTTCACCCCCTGCTCAGGGACACATCCTGAGCACAGGACCCCCATTGTGGTCAGTCAGTGTCACCCCAGATCTCTCCCAGCCCTTGGGTCAGTGTCATGCCTCTCCTCACGGTCACCAGCCCGTGGGTCCAGGGTTTGGGTGAGAGTGTTTTTTCCAGAGGGATGGCGTGAGTGGGGCAGGCGCGCAGCGTTGAAAACCCCAAATCCCTGGATCTTGCTTGGAAGTAATTGTTGGTTTAGTGGGAAGTGAAGGAGAGGAGGAATAGTCTCCCAGGCCGCCTGATCCCTGCTGACAGGGATCACCAAAAGCAGTGAGAGCGTTGGGGATGGAAATGAAATAACAACCATTTGAGAACCCAAATTTCAGGCACAACATTTTAATTTTAAAATTACCTTTATTGACTCTTTCCCGAAGCCCTGTATTTTGGGGGTTAGTCCACTACCGTAAAGAGCTGGAAGAGCTGTGTTGAGAATGACACCTGGGCCTGAGTAACCCATGGAGGTTAATGCTTAAGGCCGAGCTGCCATGTAAGAATTTGCAGCTCAGAGGAGCTGGGAATTGAGGAGCTGGCAATCACCCCCACCTGGATGATGCGGATCTGATGTGGCTGATTGACATTCGGCTGGTTCCTTGGGGGAGCTCCAGTGCATCCATGTGTGCCACCCTCTTCCCACTACCCTGGGAAGAGCCTCCCAAGGAAGAGCTCAGAGATGGAACCAGCTTTAATTGGGTGAGGGAGGTTCCTTCGTGTACCTGGAAGTGGTGCTTGGCACAGGGAGCCTTGCTCCAAACGGTTTCAAACTGTTGCTTTTCTCCTAAGTGCTCATGTTCCTGGCAGTTTCCCCTTCAGATTTCCCCGTTTTCTCTTGCTTTCAGAACAAACCACACTTGTTCTAGGCTGATTTGAGTGTTTAGGGTGTCAGGTTTGCTCTCTTATAATTTGAAGCTTAATTAGTATTTGGGTAAGCTTGCTCCTGTCCTGAGAACTAGGCTTGCTGGGTGGGGACAGGTGATGTTCAGCTCAGAAATAAATGGAAAATAAATGAAGCTTTGAAAAAAAAAAAAAAAAAATTTGGCCCCAGAGCGAGATGCTGCTTAATTGCTCTGAAATTCATCTGGTGCTCTGGGCGGTAAAGATAGAATGGAGTGTGTCATGGTGTGACATCCCACCTAAGGATTCTAGAGATTTTAGTAAAACTTGTCCGTGTGATGTTACAGTTGGGATATCCTGGTGATTCATGAAGTACTGTGGTTATTTGAGAAATAAGAGGGCTTAAAATAAAACCACCCAGACCCCCTTCTGTGCTCAGTTCTCCCACAGCAGCTCAACAGCAGAAGATACTTCGTGTTGGAATTGAGTTGCAAAGCAACCATGAGTTCTGTTGGAGAGGTGCTGTTTTGCTTCAGTGACCAGGGCAGGTGTTCATGCTTTGTCAGATGTCTGAAATCATAAAATCATGGAGTTATTAAGGTTGAAAAATACCTTTAAGATCATCGAGTCCAACCATCAGCCCAGCACCACCGCATTCACTAAACCATGTTCCCAGGTGCCACATCCACAGATTTTGAACATTTCCAGGGATGGTGATGCCACGACCACTCTGCGCAGCCCATTCCAATGCTTTACAACTTTTTCTGTAAAAAAATTTTCCCTAATATCCAATCTAAACCTCTGCTGGCACAATAGTGCACAGCTCCCAGGTAAGTATTTCTGCAATCTGGTTTAATTGTGTAAATTTTCAGACCAGGCCAGGTACCAAGCGTGGCTGCAGGAGGAGGAACCCCTAAATATAGTGTTCTTGGATAGCTCCTCGTGGTGCCTTGAGGAGTGGTCTGCAGCATCCTACCTGTCATCCTTGATATGACTTCATGGTGTGCTAGGAATGGCTTTGGCAGCAGACTGGGAAGCACAAATAATCTGAGAGATGCAGTCCTGTGGGAGCTGGAAGTGATGGTGCAGGTGATTCCTGGTCAGGCTTCTCCAGGATGGAGCCAAGGGGATGTGGAGGGTTTGTAGGTTGAGGTAATGAAGTGGCGTGTGCCCAGTGAGCACAGGTGATGTTGTCCACAGGTGCTGGTGCCAGGAAGAGGTTTCTGACGTAGCTGTAGGTTCAGGTGTGTTTCTGAGTGTGCCTGGCAAATTCAGTTAATGGCCTTAATCTGAAAGGAGGGGAGGTTTAGATTAGCTATCAGGAAGGAATTGTTCCCCGTGAGGGTGGTGAGGCCCTGGTTACCCAGAGCAGCTGTGGCTGCCCCTGGATCCCTGGCAGTGTCCAAGGCCAGGCTGGACGGGGCTCGGAGCACCCCGGGATAGTGGAAGGTGTCCCTGCCCATGGCAGGGGGAGGCACTGGATGAGCTTTAAGGTCCCTTCCCCCCCAAACCAGTCTGAGATTCTGTGGCTCGGCAGTTCATATCGAGCCGCAGAGACAGACAAAAGAAACCTCACAGAGAAAACTAAGAGCAAACATTCATTTTGTGTGTGAGAGCCCAGTTTGTAGATAAGGGTGTAAATGGGTTTGACTGAAGGGTCACCTCTCCAAGCATCTGCAGCCCTGAGAAGATCAGGTGTTTTCCACCTGGAGGAGGCTCCAGACCTGGTGGAAGTTCCTTGCCTACCCTGGAGCAGGCCCTGTCTCTGAGCCTGGAGCTCGCTCCCTCTTGCTGCTGAATCAGCCATGGAGAAGATGGGATGGCCTCAATATTTTTCAATGTCAAGGCTGGGCCGAGCAGCTGCCTTGAAGCTTCCCGGCGCCAGCATGGCCAAGGTCAACACATTGATTAGACCCAGCAGTAAGAGGGAAGGGTTTTTTGTCTTTTTCCACATCTGCTTCATTGAGCACAATATCAATGAGATTAGAAATGTCTAAACCTCATCAGCCAGGAGCTGCATGGCTGTCATAATTAAACTTGTTAATTGGCCAGAAAACAGGGCCTGAGAGTGAACAGGGCAAACGTGTGGGGATGCAACCCTGCGAGTGCTTCAGCCTGGGAGATCTACAGCCTGAGGACAGCCTGAGTAAGATTTTGGCTGTTGTTTCCAGGGGTCTCTTCTGGGCCCATCCTGTCTTTTCTTGGACATGTATTCACTCACAGTTCCTGCAGCGTCATGTGCCAAGGTGTCCAATGGCTGCTGCTCCTGCCTCCTGCTCCTTTCGCCTGGGGTCTGCATCCTCTGCAGCCAGCACCCCATCATCATCATCATCATTATCAGTTTCTCATCACCTACGGTGTCACTGAGCTCCAGCACATCACATCTTGCTCTGTTCCTGTGACAGCTCTACCGGAATAGATATTTTAAGGTTTCTCCGCAGTGGTGCGGATGGAGGAGGGAGCTGGTGCAGCAGCAGTGGGGTAGTTGTGGGTTTTGAGTGGTTTCTTTTATTATTGGTGTTACTGCAGTGCCTACAAAGGGAGCAGCGCTGGTGGGTGTGCAGATGAAGCCAGGTGACAAGCGGAGGTGCCAAGGTGAACGTGAAGCAGTGAAAGTTGTGGTAGGAAGCAAAATAGCAGAAGGAAAGACATTTTCTTGCCTTCAACAGCCTGTGGAGTCAGCTTTGGATCCTTTTGAAGACAAATCAAATTATTCACCTTGAGGAAATTCCTGTGACTCTTATTGCTGAAAGTCAGTTTACTTTGGCTCTTCCTGGTGCAAAGGGAATGAGAAGAAATCAGGTGTTGCTTTCTTAGTTCTTCTGTTTCTGCTGATTTCTCTGCCTCCTTTCAGTAGTCCACTCTGTTGTGGCCACTAAAGTGTTTAAAAATAACCCTCTGTTGGATTTTCCCATCTGAAACAAACCTCATCTCTTCCTTCTGCAGACCTACGTGGTTGGGGAAAGCTGGTGGATCGTGTGGGAGGGATGGTGTGGGTCCCTGGTTTTCCTAGAGTGTCTTTAGAGCAGCTTTAAATGTTCATTTTAGGAAGAGTAAGAAAACACTGGAGAGAGAGGGATTTTCTTATGTTAATTATGTTCTCGTAATGTTTTAAGGGAACTTCAAATGTGGAGTCCTGTGTTTCTCTGGCACCTCCTGGGATCCTATTAGGGCTCAGCAGTTTACAAAATCCAACTGATTTGTCCCTGACTGAAATGGAAGCAAACATTTGAGAGTTTTTTTAAATGAATGCCCTTTTCAAATAGCTTCTGAAAGCTCTTGCTCAGTGAGGACCTATACTGTGCTGGCTGTGAGAATGAAAATTTGAGAGTGCAATTAATATATGTTAATTTTTAGTATCAGACAAAGACAGTGATTGTTTTGCCACCATCGCTGCTTTTGGAGGAACAAGGATTTTTGTTTCGTCTGGCAATTCTGGTATTGTGAGGAAGGTTTTTATTTGTTCTTGACATTTTTCTTGAGAATGGTTTGACAGAAATATGCATGTGTGTACTTTTTTGTAACCACTGTGGTTTGTCCCGAGCTCCCTGAGCCCATCAGGAACAATAAGCCGGCTCGTCAGCCAAACTCTGTCACAGCAAACGAGCCTGGCACATCCATGGAGCTTCACTCCATTGTATCCCTGGGAAGCCTCCTCTGGATGGGAGGGGAGTGAAAAGTGAGAAAATGAAAACATTGTTTAAATGGAAATTTCCTACTTTTAAAAGGTCATTTCCTACTAAATCTGACTGAAATTCCCCGTTAGTGCTGGACTTTCCTTGGGCTGGAGGTTTCTGCCCCACGCCTGCTGTCTTGTATGGATTTCTGCCTACAGTTCTTGCTGCTTCTCTGGAAGTGTGCATCACACCACTGCAGCAAGAGCCTGAATTATTCCAGCTTTTTCCTTTTCCTAGTTGGTGGAGAAGTGGTTGTAGTCATCTCCTGCAGCCTGGGCTGCTCTGCTTCCCCACGCTGCTGAGCTGTGACCTTCAGTTTAACTTCAGGGAGCTGCATGGTGGCAGACATCGGGAATCCTTCATGGCAAAAGCTCATCTGTGCATTTTTGAACAAGAAAGTTCTCAAAATGGCTTTCTGAGTCCTGTGGCAGGTACAGCAGCTTAAATATACGCAGGCCCCTCAGCAGCCCAGGCCTGGGCCTCCTCCTAAAACAGGAGATGTTGTCTATCAGGAAGGAATCATCTTGTTTGCATGGGAGTGCTGGGATATAATTTTTGGTCTCAAACCTGTTTCGTGCAAGTTCCAGCTTCCAGTCTTATAGAGCCGATAATGTTCTTTTCTGTGCCAGTAATTACCCTGTAAGCTCCCAGCAGTGCTGAAGGGTTTATGTGCACCTCATTGTGCTGGTTTGCTCCGAAGGAGGTTTGTTCTTCCCTCTGGGCTAAGCCCGGAGCAGGTTATCTGTGGCAGGACTCAGCAACGTGCCTGGGGAGGGCAGCTCCCGGGCCAGGGGTTGGGATCTGCAGCTCCCGGTGCTGCTGCTGGTGCAGTTTTGTGTTTCGGGATCTTGCTCTGCCATCACTGGAGACGTGTGCCTGGGTCTGGGGAAGAGGATGGGTAGTGTGCAGTGACAAGTTTTCCATAAGTGTTTCCAGTAGGTGACTGTGGGGAATTGCAGCAAGACTTGGGCTCTGTTTACTGGAAGAACTTGAACTCCTTAACTTTGCTGTTTCTTTGCTTCTCAGCCTCGGGATGATACATAGGCTCCTACAGGGACTTTGCAAAGCAGCCATGTGTATTCTATTCCATAATTCCCAAAACCTGGCCTTTGGGGAACCATTACTGTGCTGTATCCCAGGACACAGCTCAGAAGGAAGTTCCTTGCAGCTTTGGTGCTTTGCAGTTCAGGAGCAGCAAGCCTGACCCTCCCTGCTCTTGCAAAACACTTTTGCTTTAACTCCACAAATGATTTGCTTTCCCTGAGGGTGGCTTTGGGGATTAGCAACCAGCCTGGGATTTTTTTGGAATATAAATATGATTTAACATAAGGTTTTATTTGCATGTTTGTTTTTTCCACGTTAGGTTCGTGCTGGCCGTGGGCAGCGCCGTCTTCGATGCGATGTTTAATGGTGGGATGGCCACAACCTCCACAGAGATTGAGCTGCCTGACGTGGAGCCTGCTGCCTTCCTAGCTCTGCTCAAGTAAGCTGCTTCTAAAGCACAGGATAACTGGGATGCACAGATTTAGTGTAGAAAAAAAATGTTTTTAATGAAAGCAGGGAAGTATTTGTAGAGCAGAGATTGTTAACTTCCAAAATAAAATGCCTCTTTGATCTGTTCAAGGGTATTTAAATGCTGGTGTTAAATCCCTGTTTTCCTGGGTAAGTAGTGTAGTGTAGCTACTGTATAAACATATATATATATGTATCTCATATTGGCCATTGTCTTATAGATTCTTATTCATTAATTGGTTTGGTTTCATCCAAATGCTCTTTGAGAGAGGAGGGGAAAAGCGATCCTCTGAAAGCTCTGTAAGTTACAAATACTTGGAGCTTGTTTAGGTTATGAACAAGTTGTAACAGGTAAGCAGGGATATGTAATAAATGTCAGCCATTCCATGTGGTATCACCCTTTGTGTGGGTTTTATTCCTCTTTTGGAGAGCTGGATTTGAATTTACATTTCCAGTGTGTGTTGCAAGTCTGTGTGCTGGAGGGGGAGGAGGAAGGGGCTGTAACGTCCTATTCACCGATTCCTTTAAGCTTGGCTGGTGCTGTACAACATCCAGCAGCAATCCTGAATGGATGCTGGAAAGTCATTGTCCTGTTTCTATAGGATTTCAGTAACCTACTTCCAGGGGTTTCCAGTCCTGTGCTCTTGACATGTTCCCCCCTTGCTTCCTATTGGGAGCAGTGACTATATATAGCTCTGGCACACTTTTTGCTTTACCTTCAGAAAGTGCTTTGGTCATGCCTGTGCTATCTTGGAATATTTTAAAATTGAGCTGGGCTAGAATGAAAGGCCAGAAATAATTGGGAGCCCCGAGCCCCCTCCCCTTTGGCTCGCTTTAAACCAGACACCAGCACATGGGGAATCCCTCTAATTGGGGTGTGCCTGTCAGCCATGTGGATCTCTCTGGAGTGCAGAGCTTGTAACTATCTTTAAATCTTAGTGAGGCCCAAATATCCAGTGAATTAGAGGCATAAATCCTGTTGTTTCCCTGACAGTGCTGAGATTTCAGCACTTGATTAAACAGAGGGATTTCAGAAGAGACACGTCATCTCAAAAGACAAAGTGATGAGTTTAGGTGGATTTCAACAGAAATATTCATATTTTTTTATGGAAGAAGTTGTTGGTGGATTACCTCAGTGCCTCAGAGCTTGCAGTTGTGCTGCAGTAGCTGTGCCCATGGTCCAGTGACATCTTGGGTGCTTAAATTTAGAACTGAACTTTTAAATTGCTTTTAAAATGCTCAGAGCTTAAATGTGCCAGAGGAAGTTTGGGCGCTGCTTTCCAGGAGAAAGCTGACCAAGTATGTGGTATGAGTTCCTGGAGTAAAACCAGTCCCTCCAAACACTGATCTGGAATGGCAGCTGATCCTTACATATGTCTCTGGACTTGGTCCAAGCCATGATCTAATGCTGTAGGATCAGGAGCTTATCCAGGGACAAAGTGCCCATCCCTGAATGTTCTGCAGAAGGTCCCATCTGGGTGCGGGATTGTGATGGAGTTTGTGTGCTAGTGACCTTTAACAGGTCTGCTGTTGAATTGTGAAAGAATTGCTGTGAATTGTTGAATTGTGTAAGAAATTCTTTTTCATTCTCATTATTTGCATGTTAACCCAAAGATAAGAACACTTCTGATTGTCTGGCTTTACAGTCTAAATGTTCTTTTAAATTGATACTGGGCTTTTTCACAGTTTGAGTCTCTCTTGTTGTCCCTCTTAGCACACACTGGACTGTGGTAAACAGAAATACTGACACAGTCTCTGCAGTAAACAAATAATTGGTTTTAGAGCCACTGTGTTCTTTTAATCTTGGAACAGAAAGGATTGCTCAGTGCAAATGGGGCTGGGAAGGGATGTGTGCAAAATACATTGATGAACCTGTGGCCTGATGCTGCTATTGACAATTGCCCTGGAGCAGCACAAAAGCCTGCTTTCAGCAGCGAGAGTCCTTCCCTTCCTGTGGATCCCAGTGTTGATGCTTCCCTGAATGGCATCCTGGTCCTCTCTAGCTGGAGGAGCAGGAGTTCCTCTGCTGCAGATGGGAATGCTGCCTGGCATCCCCCTGGAAGAGCCCTGCTGCTGCTTGAAGCTTCCAGGAACAGCAGCCACACAACCTGCAGCTGCTGTGTCCCCTTCAGAGAAGTGCAGAGCAGGGAATTGCTGCAGTTTCCGAAATATCCCGTGGAATAGGAATGCCAAGCACAGTTAACACAATAACACATCTCTGTGCTTTGTGCCTTTGAGATCCCGACTGGCAAACGCTCCACTGGTTAAAGGAAATACAATAAACAAAAACTCTGCGTGGGCTGTTCAGCCTGGAGAAGAGAAGGCTCTGGGGAGAGCTCAGAGCCCCTTCCAGTGCCTAAAGGGGCTCCAGGAGAGCTGGAGAGGGACTTGGGACAAGGGATGGAGGGACAGGACAAGGGGAAATGGCTTCCACTGCCAGAGGGCAGGGTTAGATGGGATACTGGGAAGAAATTCCTCCCTGTGAGGGTGGGGAGGCCCTGGCAGAGGTTGCTCAGAGCAGCTGTGGCTGCCCCTGGATCCCTGGCAGTGTCAGGGCCAGGTTGGGCAGGATTTGGAGTAACCTGTGGAAGATGTCCCTGCCCATGGCAGGGGCTGGAACAAGGCAGTCTTTAAGGTCTCTTCCAAGCCAAATCAGTCTGGGATTCTGTGATAAGGACTAACACCAGTGTGTCACTGGTTTTACTCATCTCAGCCTTTCAGTTCCTGCTGTCTCTGGTCAGTGAGTTCAGGTATGAGGGGGTTCAGTCAGGTTTCCTAGGAAGACCTTTGTTTTTCAGATCATGAATCTACTTCCTTGTTTTGGCCTAACAGTGAAGGCTGGTGCTTTGCTGCAGTGTGGCAGTCCTTGTTTTTCACTGCAATTAACTCTTGCTTTATGCTGAAGTTACATTGTGAGCTGTACTTAAACATCTGTGCCATGAAATGAAACAGTTCAATCTATAAAGTGAAGAGATGAGAAAGGGGAGTGTGGGTAAAGCACCTCATGTGCAGTGGATGGATGTGTCTGAGTGCTTCTCAGCACTTCTGAATTAGTACTGTAAAATGGAGTTTCTCTTCTGAGGGAGGCAGGCAAAGTTGAATTTTTGTCCTTGTTTATTCTAATTGAACAGCCAAAAATATGAATTTTAAGAGGTACACTTGGCCAGACTGTTTTAGCCCGGTGTAAGTGGCAGGCTAAGAGCTCACTGATGGTGGGATGCAAGGCAGTTCCAGCTGCTTCAGTGGAAATCCCAGCTCTTAAAAGTTACACTGTAAAATGTCTGTTACAAAAGAAAGAAAAAAATCTTCTTCTTGGTAAAGCAGAGGCAGTGGAAAGGATGTGAAAACCCTTCTGTCTCCCCGGTAGAGGAAATGGACCAGGATGACTGGCAGAGGCACAAACATGTTTTTTATGAATTGCAGGGTTTTTACCCTGTTACCTTAATTCACCACAGCAATGTTTGTTTGCATGTTTTCAGATTTCTGTATTCAGACGAAGTTCAGATCGGACCAGAGACTGTTATGACAACACTTTACACAGCTAAGAAATATGCAGTTCCAGCCCTTGAAGCTCATTGTGTGGAGTTTCTTAAAAAAAACCTCCGAGCAGACAACGCATTCATGCTGTTAACTCAGGTGAGTTTGTGGTCATCTGCCTTCAACAAGGTGCAGCACAATCAGAAAATGGGAGTTTTCTGGGTGTTACAGAGTTGATCATCCAAAGTGGAGCAGTTCTGGGTCGTTTTGAATTCTTCCTCACAGGAGTCCAGCACTGCCGAGCAGGTTCTTACAAAGAGCAATAAAATACAGCAAACGTTGCTGCTGTTTCAGATCTTTCTGTTTCACTGTGGCAGGTGGTTCCTTCCAGAGTGTGAGCTGGGGATGGAGTTAACAGGGTGGAAAGATTTCATCTGCCAAGAAGAAAAGTGGAATGAGAGGATTTCCGTGTGTTACAGAATCAGGACTGGTAATGCTGAGCTTTCTCTCAGTGCTGTGTCTGGCTGCTCAGCCATTCCTTGAAGGACTTTTTTGCAATGCTTTCCCTGAAGTGGGGGTGAAAGAAAACTTTTCCATGAGTGCTTTGTTTATTTTCCTGGGAGAGGAGCAGGGTGCTCTCTTCCTCAGCCTGTTCCAGCTCTGCCTCCTGCACTGAAGGCTCACAGACCCGGAGTGTCAGAGCAGCTGTTCCTTGGCCCTGGGTCTGATCCAGTCTCTGAAGGTTGGGCTCCTCCACCTTCCATTTGACTCTTGAAGCAGCAAAGTAGGAGACAGTGTTCACAACTGCTGCTTAGTTTGGAAAAGATCAGACTTTGCATCCAGGTTGATTAAATGAGCATCACTGTCCTTTCCATTTCCCAGCCCTATCTTCTCTCTCTGGTTCCTGCCACTCTCTCGGACAGCTGATGCCATGTTGGTGACGTCCACAGTGCTGTCACCTGTGTGTTGGAGTCTGGCACTGCCAGGGACACCCTGTTCTGGGTGCTGTAGGAATAAGAAGCACACAGGATTGTGTGTGAGTTTCTTTCCTTTAAGGAATGGGCAGACTGGTCTGGCTCTGGAGAGATATTTCTGATCAGCCAGCTCAGGAAAGGTGCTGTGATGTCTGATGTCACACAGACCTTGCAGAGGAGTTTCCCAGCTGCACTGAGTTGGGAACCAGCACACTAAGGTGCCCCTCTGGCTCTGAGGGATTGCCTGTCTTGCCCAGCATTCCTGTCTGCTGGATTTTTCCCCCTTGTCAGGAGTACAGGTATCTCAGGCTCTGGCTGTAGGTACCATGTGGGTGGCAGTGGCTAGACCAGCAGTTTTGCAGATTCTGAAGCAGTGCTGGCCTGAAGCGGTCACTGCTGAGCTCTTTGCTCGGGATTAGGCTGGGATTTTTTTTTGAGTTTAAATATTTGGATAAGTTCTCAAAGTAGTTCTGTGTCACACTGCTGTTGTAGGCACTTGTCACTGCTTGGGTTCAGCTACCGCTGCAACACTCCATGGCCTTCTTTACACATCCTCTTTAACCTGGCCCTTTTCCACGTGCTGTGAACAGATGAGGCAGCCCCTGGGATGTGGGGGGATCCACACTGCACTTCCCAGAGGCAGATTCAGGACTTGAAGGCTCTTGATTGGGCAATGGCAGCCAAATCTGTGCTCCCATCAGATGCATGGTAGGACAATTGCAGCTCCTTGGCTGCAGCTCTCCTGTTCTTTGGGTTCAGCAGCTGCAATCTGAAAGATCAGGAGCCGTTAGCCAAGAGCTGGGAACAGATCTTTCCTGTAGGCTGAAGTTTTGGGGAGGCATCTTAGGCTAGCCGTTGCCTCATGATGGGTCAGAAGCGTTGGCTTTTGGTGGTATTTCTTATGCAGAGACTTTTTGTGGCTTCATGTGTCTCTGCACTTGAGTTTGTACTTTTGGCAAGGTAATATTTAGGTTTATGGTGACTTCCTTACAGGTCACAAAGGTCTTCTTTTGGCGAAGGAGGAAGGTATCCTTGTGTTTCAGGTACCAAAACCAAAACATTGCCTGGCACTCTTGTCAGAGCCACTGAGGCAGGTGAAATGTCAGATGGGAAAGGCTTTCATGATTCCTTTTGTTTGTGGCTTGTCCATTTTGATTAATTATCACTGGTGATTCCCATCTAGTTTAATGTCCGCTGTTGCTCTGTATCAAGTCTGAGATGTTTGAGGCAGGTGTTGTTTGAGAAACGTGCCTGATCTCAATGACTGGTTGCACCTCACTGAAAGCATCTCTTCTCACAACCCTCTTGTTTCTGGTCCTGCAGTGTGAAAACCTGCCTTTTTTCTGCTTTCACTGCATCAAACCAACAACCTCTTCAGTAAATTACAGACCTGAGATATATATTGTACAAGGCATTGCCCAATAGCCTTAAGATCATGGAGATCCCAGGTAGAGCCCCAAACCTCCTTTTGTGTGTGTCTGCCCAATCTGCTGGTCCAGCATCTGTGTCACTGTCTGTCTCAAGCAACTGCTGATCAGTGGCAGAATATCAGAGGCAAACAGCTTTCCTAATTGATTGTGCCTTGTAGTGAACCGTGATCCTCTTTCATGCCAGACATACATCCAAGTGTCACTTTGATCAGCAAGGAAATAAAGCTTGCCTGGAGCTGCTGTGGGGGAGAGCTCTGCGAGCGTACTGAAAGTCCTCACGTGTCCAAAGAGCCACTACAGTTGTAAAGTCTGAGTCAGTCACAGCTCTTGATGCCAAGAGTGCAAAGGCACTGGCAGTCCTCCAGCCCCTGGAGCAGGTGACAACTGCTGAAGTTTCCCTGGGCCCTGAGAAATTGTTGTTTCAGCTTCTTGCACTTGAGGTCTCAGCGCAAAGATTGGCCTTGCTGAGCTCTGCACCCCACAAGCAGGGGTGAAGCGGAAAATGCTTGAAGGTGCCTCCTGAGTGATGGAATTCCCAGCCCAAAACATGAGTTTTAAACCTTACCTGTGGCAGTGAGTTCAAGTCCCGGTGTATTCTTGTTAGGTGTGATGTCAAGGCAGTTCCTTCCTAAACAACAAAACCAAAGCACTGGAAGTAAGAGGTTGTTTAGTGTTTTTTGTGTGTTCCACCCCATTTCTGCTTACGCTGGGCACAGGGCTCGTAACGCGTGGCAGTCCAGGGTGATCTGAAGTTGCAGCAAAATTGTTACAAGACTTAAGCTGGGCAGAGAAATTCTGAGCAGCTCTCCAGGCTGTGTGCAGGCTTTGCTCGGAGTAGTAACCTATTTTGGAACAAATTCTTTAAGGTAACTGGATTAGAGTAGCTGTTTCTGTGCAAAACATGGAAATGCACTAAGCAGGCTGTGTACCCTGTAGGGCTCCCCAGGACACACAGGCACTGCTGCTACAGCTTTTTTGCTAATACACGAGATCAGTGTGGCTGTTCTTACAGAATAAGCTGCCTCTGCATTATTCCTAGAGCAAGCAGGCCTGGAGTCACTGGGCAAAGCTTTCTTGTAAATAGAAAAATGATGTAAAAATTGCCCGTGCTCAGCTGACAGAGTCAGTATGGTGCTAGAAAGCACGATCGGTGCCTGCACCCAGGCCGTGTTAAAACAAAGACGTGCCTGAAGACATGCACAGCTGAACCAAGGCTGCTGCCAAACACAGAATTTTCTAGTGTTTGCCTTGTCATGCTTAACTGCTTGTGAAAGGCCCAGTGGATTCCTGGTGCAGTCAGGCATGGTATTGCTAATGAAGATGGGCTGTGGCAGGGGAAGGGGGGGTTCTTAGTGTAAACTTTAAAATACCGTTTGTTAATGACGCTCTTTCCTGCCTAGGCCCGGCTGTTTGATGAGCCTCAGCTGGCCAGCCTGTGCCTGGAGAACATAGACAAGAACACCTCAGATGCCATCAATGCAGAGGGGTTTACAGACATCGACCTGGGTAAGCTCTTTTCCACCCCTCCCTCTCTGTCCCTGCTTTCATAACCAGCTTGTCTCCAAAGTTGTTACAGGTTAATGCTTGGCACTTTGTGGCTTGGCTGTTCTGGAGCAATCAGTTGAACAGTCTCTGGCACAAAGTGGCTGGAGAGAGGGAATTTGCCAAAGAGTTTGCTGCCTTGCCTGCAGAAATACCCTGGAATCTGCTTACTTTGGTGCAACTTGAGTTTTCTGGGCATGACACAAAGCCTGTTTCCTGTGTTGATGTTGGCAGGTTTTGGGTGGGTGTAAACTCGCCTTTTTTTGTAGAGTTGGCTTTGTTCCCCAAGTCTTTGTCAGGTTTTGGAGTTAAAAAGGTGTTGTGTTTTTGGAAGCAAGAACTGGCTATTTTAATTACCGGCTGCAGTTTCCAAACTTGCTGGGCACAGTTAATGAACATTAAAATTCAGGCTTTAACCTTCCTCTAATGAGATGGGCTGTGGAGGTAAGGCACGGGTCACCTTCTGGCTTTCATGCTGCTTGTTTCATCCAAATTTGACGTCAAGCAAGTTGCAATTCATCCTCCTGCACTTGCATTAACATGCCAATTAAATGGGCTCTGTTTGCTGCTCCAGTGAGTTCCTTGCTGATGGAATATGCAGATAAATCATCCTCAGAGGCTGCAGGCAGCACTTTTGGGAGATGCTGTTGGTTCAGCCGCTTCCTCTTTTACCTTGGCTGTGCGCGGGGTACTCCTGGCGAGGTGAAAGGGGCTCTTTTGGGATTAGAGCCTGAAGTTGTGCCTGTTGTCCTGCCCTGCAGACACCCTGGTGGCAGTGCTGGAGAGGGACACCCTGGGGATCCGGGAGGTTCGCCTGTTCAATGCCGTGGTGCGCTGGTCGGAGGCCGAGTGTCAGCGGCAGCAGCTCCAGGTGATTCCAGAGAACAAGCGGAAGGTTCTGGGCAAAGCTCTCTCCCTTATCCGCTTCCCACTGATGACTATTGAGGAGTTTGCAGCAGGTAACTCAACAAAGGTGTTTCTGGCAATCCTGGTCTTTGCTTTTCCTCAGCTACAGAGAGTCAAGTCACATGAAAGAGGGTTTTCTTTGTGTATCCTGTAGTAATTTAAATATGAGATTCCCCCACATTCTTCCCCATTCTCCCCCATCCTCCCCCTAAAAGGGGCTTACAAGAAGGCTGGAAAGGGACATTTCATAAGGGCCTGGAGTGACACGACAAGGGGGAATGGCCTCCTGAAGGAGGGCAGGGTTAGACTGGATATCAGGAGGAAATTCTGTACTATAAGGGTGTGAGGACCTGGCACAGGGTGCCCAGAGCAGCTGTGGCTGCCCCTGGATCCCTGGCAGTGTCCAAGGCCAGGCTGGCCGGGGCTTGGAGCAACCTGGGATGGTGGAAGGTGTCCTTGCCCGTGGCAGGGGTGGCACTGGATGAGCTTTAAGGTCCCTTCCAACATTGTGCTGTGATTCTGTGATTACAAAATCTGCTGTCTAAATGCCATTTTCATCCATGCCCATTCACTCATTTTAAAGCCTGTGGTGCTCCCCTGGGAGGAGCAGGGGAATCATAGCTGTGTTTGCTCTCATAGTGTGGTTGGGTGGTTATTGCCTCATTTAGCTGAGAACAAAGATCCAAACTGGGGTTCACCTGCTCCCCTTTCCAGCCATCCTGAGCATTTAAACTTCACAAAGCTAATGGAGATGCAAATAGTTGGTGTTGATCGTAGCCTGTTCCCAAGGAGAAATGGGGACGTTTTTCTCCATCCTCTGCCTGGGGTGGTGTTGGCCCTCTCTTGCCAATGCTGTTCAGAGCAGAGCCCCATATCTGAAAAACTTTGAAAATGTTCTTTGAGCTGAAGGCTTGGTGTTGTTTAGTCTGTGTCTCAAAGCATTTTTCGAGTTTACATTAAGATCTTGATCTGCAGAGATGTCTAACTCATTTCACAGCTTGGGCTATAGATTGCCTTGTTTTCTTTCCAGTGCCTGTTGTCTTTCACTTCATCCTCTGGTGATTCCCCAGGGACTGGAAGCTGGCAATTGGCTTAAATAGTTTTCATGCTAAAAAGACACAGTGGAGCCATTTTCCAAACTGCAGCTTGTTTCAGGCTGCAGTGCTGTGTACACAGAAGCAAACAGGGGCACTGACCCCCTTCCTTTGCAGGTCACTTACTCAGGGCAGCGCTGGCATCAGCTGGTCACTCCTTAATGTCCCTGTTCCCACGTGAGGAGGGCTGTTAGCAAGGAGAAAATCTGTGCTTCAGACTTGGTCCCCACTCTCTGTTTGTCCTGTCACAGCTGTGATGTGGCCTTCGGGATGTGGATTTCTTCAGAAGGGGCTTGCTCAGTGAAGCAGAGATCTTTGCATTTTTCTACAGATCCCATTTCTTTCAACCCTTCCTTGCGACCTTGTATCGTTCTCTCACTGGAAGGAAAGTGTTCATTTTGGCATGTTTGGGTTGAAGGCTTTGAGCTGGGAATGCCAGTGCCCCTCCCCATGTTGTCTGTCACAAACTGCCTGTCCCACTTGGACAGAGAAATTCTTATGTTGTCTCCATCCACTTTAACGTAAAAGATGAACAAAACCCTCAAACCTGAGGAACTGCTATGATCAGCTGTTCCTTAAACAAGGAATTAACATGGAATTCCTTCAGCTTTGTCCTTCTTCTGAGTTTGAGTGACTCTGATTTCTGTGGTGATCACAGCAGAGGCAGGAGAGGGAAACCTTTCCCCTCCACACCCCTCTCTCCCAAAAGCCAAAAAAAAGGGAATTTTACAGCAGTGGTTTCACCAGTTTATTGTATAATCTGGTATCAACTGTGGGGTTTTGCATGAAGATGTTTTAACTGGCAAATGTGTCCCTCCCTCCCCTTAGAGCAGGTAATTTGAAACATTGCAGAAGTGAGTTGCAGCAGCATGGGATAAGTTCAGACACGATCAGTGAGGCTGATTTTTTGCTGAACAAAGTATTCAAAAGCTCATTTACCTTTGAGGAGTCTACTTCCTTGAGTTCTTGAGTCTCTCCCCATTGCAGCGTTGGACCAGGTTATGTCTGGGTAACATCATGCTGAATTTAACCAGCTACAAGTAGTTTTGGACCTACAAGTAGCTGGGCATTTGCTCCCCACATTACAAAGCATTTAACTGCTGTTGTTTCCCCAGTACTCAGTGGTCTTGTTTCTGTTCAAAGCCTTGTGGAAACAGAGGTGTAGAGAGGCTTTTGAGTCTTAGGCTGACAGACTAATTTTTATCCAGTTTCACTTTTGAAAGTATTTGAAGCCGTTTGCAAAGATTGAGTTTAGCATCACTGAGTTGGTTACCCAGAGCAGCTGTGGCTGCCCCTGGATCCCTGGAAGTGTCCAAGGCCAGGTTGGACAGGGCGTGGAACAACCTGGGACAGTGGAAGGTGTCCCTGCCCATGGCAGGGGGTGGCACTGGATGAGCTTTTAGGTCCCTCCCACCCAAACTGCTCTGTGATTCTGTGATCACTTTGGAAAAAATGTCTTGGTACTGGAGAAAAGATGAAAATGTGCTCCAGTTCTTGCTAAAATCATTAGCATTTTTCCCAAGGTTCTACAGTAAAGGTATTAAAATGCAAAATGTGGATTAAATGCCTGAAGGAATGAGCTGAACCACCTTTGTCTTGAGTAAAAATACTCTTAAACTTTTTGAGTTGATGGTAACTGGGTGACAGTCCCTCTCCCTCCTCCTCATGGTCTTCCATCGTGTCTGAACCACCGGTGTGGATGTATGGAAATCCCTGTCTCTTACTGGTGTTATCATTTCCAGAGGGAGTGGGGCAAGGATCAGCTGCATGGTTTTGGGATTTTTTGGTAGCCCAGTGCATTTGGGCTCCACAGAGCCAGGCACTTAATCACAGTTCCATGTTCTGTGAAGGTTCTGCGGCCCATGACTGCCGTGTGGATAAAGGGCAGCACCTTTGTCTGGGATTTAATGTCCTGATGCACCACTGGGATCCCATCTGTAATGGGGGTTTAGCCTGCTCCCAGCTGCAAGTCAGGCTTGTTTCCCCATGAAAATCCCAGAGGGATTCCTTCTGGTTGTGCAGTTTTGGGGCCCACGAGATCAGAAGGACCTAAAGCTGTTGGAGAGTGTCCGAAGGAGGGACACGGAGCTGGGGAAGGGGCTGAGGAGCGGCTGAGGGCACTTGGCTCGTTCAGCCGGAGCAGAGGAGACTGAGGGGAGGCTCCTCGGGGGCTGCAGCTCCTCCCGAGGGGAGGCGGAGGGGCAGGGGCTGAGCTCTGCTCTGGGACAGGGCCAGGAGCCCAGGGAACGGCTGGGGCTGTGTCAGGGCTTGGGATGGAGCTCAGGGAAAGGTTCTTCCCCCCGAGGGTGCTGGGCACTGCCCAGGCTCCCCAGGGAATGGTCCCGGCCCCGAGGCTGCCAGAGCTCCAGGAGCGTTTGGACACCGCTCTCAGGGATGCCCAGGGTGGGGTTGTTGGGGTGTCTGTGCAGGGCCAGGGGCTGGATCGATGATCCCTGTGGGTCCCTCCTGACATGGGATATTCCAGGACTTTGTGGTTCCCTAAGGCTGACGGCATTGCCACTTTCCTCCCCTCTGCAGGGCCTGCCCAGTCGGGGATCCTGACGGACCGGGAGGTGGTGAGCCTGTTCCTGCACTTCACCGTGAACCCGAAGCCGCGGGTGGAGTTCATCGACCGGCCCCGGTGCTGCCTGCGGGGCAAGGAGTGCAGCATCAGCCGCTTCCAGCAGGTGGAGAGCCGCTGGGGGTACAGTGGGACGAGTGACAGGATCAGGTCAGCTCTCGCGCTCATTCCCACCCCTGGACTGGTGTTCCTGAGCTTTCCACTGCTCTAGCTCTAAACACGCGAGATTCTGTGCTAGACCCCGACTTTCCACCGTGTAAGCCCCACAGGGAAGGTGTTTCGCTGGGCAGAACCACCCCCTGATGCACTGACCTGCCATGTTGCTGCCGCTTTGCATCTCTCTTGGCAAAGGTTTCCAGAAAACGTGGCCCCCCAGCACAGGCCCCTGGAAAGGGAGGGAAATAACCCCCAGTGGCTTCCTGCAGCTATAGGGGCACATAAATAAGGAGTCACCAGCTGTCCCCCCACCATGCTTTGTGGGGAACAAGTAACCAGTGCTCCATCAGGTTGGTTCCCTGCTCTAGGTGTCAGTGTGGCTTGTTGAAGCCCCTTAACCTCTCCTGTTGGAGGGAGGGGTTGGGATAAAATTCTGCAGGCACCAGTTTGTTCAGACCTGAGCTTGTGGAGAACCAGCAGAGCCCAGTCACGGTGACAGGGACTGGCAGGTGTGGCTGGCAAATGGTGCTTTGCAAGGCTTGTGTGGCCAAGGAACAAGAGCAAGACAGGAGGGAATCAGGAAGCCTTGGTGCTTTCCTATTCGTGTTTATCTTGGGTGGAAGGGGGCTCCCAGCAATGTAGCTCTTCACAATTTTTGAGATGGTTCTGTTGCACTGGAGCTGTTGGTGGGATCCTCTGGGCCGTTCAACCCCTGCAGTGGGAACCACTGCCAGCTCCAAACACTTCCTGCTCTCACCTCAAATGCTCACAGACCTTTTGGAGCTTGGGTTTGACTTCAGGTTCAGCCTCTGCAGCATCAGGGTCAGTTCCAACACTGAATATTCCATGCTGGATGCAGAGCAGAGGCTTCCAGCCTGCCCCAGGTGTTTGTTCTGGAAACACAACAGGGCTAAAAGACTTGGTGGATGAGTGAAGAAATGCTGTTGGCAGCTTGGCAGGCACTGAGGCTTCTGCTGCCTGAGAAGGTGGAGCTGTAGTGGGGTAAATATCCTTCCCCTTCTTCCTTGGGCAGCAGGGATTCCTGCACTCGGGAGTGACTTGAATCCTTATTTCTGCTCTTGGTAAATTTGGAATGCAGCAAATACCCAGCAGCACATAAACAATTCCCCAGGGCTCAGCAGTGAAATCCCCAGTGACACTTGAGTGGTGTTTGCTGGACAGAGCACTGTGAGGTGGGCACTGTTCCACGCTCCCAGGCTGCCCTGCCCGGGTCGGGCAGGCGTTTGGAGATGCTGATGTTTTGCCACAACTTGGAAACACTTCCTGAGCCTGGACCCTGAGATTTGGTGATGGGACTGTGCAGCTTTGTGTTTCACACAAGCCCACTGGGCCAGTCACATGTGTGAGTGCGCAGCTGATGGTTTCTGTGCAGGGTTTCACCTCTGCACTTAAATCTGTATAGGTTTGATTAAATCAGAGATGTAAAATCAACACGAGTGGAGATACTTGTGTATCAGCTTTGGACTGGAGCAATACAGGAGTGGCAAGTTTGGACTGACTTTCCTGCTCTGTTCCTGCAGGTTCTCAGTAAACAAAAGGATATTTGTAGTTGGGTTTGGATTATACGGATCCATACACGGGCCAACGGATTACCAAGTAAATATACAGGTAATTCTCTCTGCTGCCTTAAAAATCCTGGCTGTTTTAGGGGCTGACAAACACATTTTAGTGAATCTGTAACAAAACCTGAAGTTCAGAGGGACTGTGTGTGTCCCTGGGCAGGGGGGCTGGCAGATGTAGCAAGGGCCAGATGGGGCACTGAGGATCAGAAGGATTATTGCTCTTGATTTTATTGCACGTGTCACTGCAGCATCTCCCCAGGTCTGCTCCCAGCTTTGGGGCAGTTGGGAAGCAGTTTGGTAAGAAGCTGTGCGTGATCTCCCACCCCGAGCAGGCTGGGGGAGGCTCAGTTGTCTCAAGTCCATCGTGATCTTGTCCAAAGACCAGGTGGATCCCGTGGCTCCTGTGTGCCTGGTCCGGGTGCACGTGTGTCACCCCAGTGTGGGTCACTGGAGGAGGACTGTCCCCAGGAGAGTCACTGCAGCACACAGGGCTGGTGTGATGGGCACAGGCTGGCAGCTTCTCTTCCTTGACTGTCAGGGCTCGTCCTGCTGCCCTGAGCTCTTGGGGGAGAAGGGTCTAAGCACAGCGTGGGCCTGCAGTGCTCTGCCAGCCTGGGGGTGAGGAGGAGGTGTCCTGGGCTCTCTGGGACCTGAGCCCACAGCTCTGTGGTGAGCTCAGAGGGGCCCAGAGCAGCTGTGGCTGCTCCATCCTTGGAAGTTCAAGTACAGGATGCGGCTTGGAGCAACCTGGAATAGAGGGTGGCATCCCTGCCCATGGCAAAGGGGTTGGAGATGGATGATCCTTAAGGTCCCTCCCAACCCAAACCTGGGATTCTGTGGTTCTGTGATCATAGTGATCACTGATGAGGGACACGAGTAATGGACAGTGCAGTCATCACAGGGCTGGTCAATCTGGGAGTGCCTGGGGCTCAGCCCAGCTCGGGGACACACACGTGGGCAGGGCTGGCAGTGTCTAACCCTGCAGATGAAAGGCTGACCCTGTGTTGCAGATCATCCACACGGACAGCAACACGGTCCTGGGGCAGAACGACACCGGCTTCAGCTGTGACGGATCATCCAACACCTTCCGGGTCATGTTCAAGGAGCCTGTGGAGATTTTACCCAATGTCAACTACACAGCCTGTGCTACTCTAAAGGTACCACAGGGGGCGGGGTGAGGTGCAGGCAGGAGAGGGCACCTGCTGTAGGTCTTCAGTGCAACCTGGGCCTTGCTCTGTGTCCTTTGAGGCCAGTGGTACAATCTCCAAGGTCTCTGCGTGACCTGGTGCTGCCATGAGCTCGTTTACCACCAGCGTTCAGAGCTGGTTTTTGACTTGTCTCACAGCACTGAACAGGTGTTTCACTGGGGAGGGGATGGGGTGATTTTTTGGTGTGTACAGCTGAGCTGTCAGTTCTGCAGGTGTGTAATCCAGAGCCTGCTGCAGTGGCCTCAAAAAGTTCATATTTAGCTGTTGGGACCTGGTTAAATTAGTGTTAAGTTCTGATAGAGATGAGATTGAGCTCAGAATACCTGAGGTGCAAATGCAGGAGGAAGAGGGAGGAACTGAGATCTCCAAAGCTCCAAACCCACCAGGGAACCTGGGCAGCAGCAGGGTCCTGACCTGTTCTTGTCTTCCGTGACCCCTGCAGGGTCCAGATTCCCACTATGGAACCAAAGGACTGCGCAAAGTGATCCATGAATCACCAACAACGGGAGCCAAAACCTGCTTTACGTTCTGTTACGCGGCTGGGAACAACAACGGCACCTCCGTGGAGGATGGACAAATCCCAGAGATCATCTTCTACACATAGTGCCGCTGCCCAGCCCGCCCTGGACTCGACTCTTCCCCGTCACCTCCCAAACTAAATCTCTGGCTGAGTTTGACCACACCAATTGGAGCCACACTAGCCAAAGGTCTCAGTGAAATCATTTCAAAGCTCATGTTCTGCCTTGTGCTAGTGCTGCTGCTGCTCTCAGGTGCCAGGCGAGCTGGTGTCCCAGTGCAGGCCAGCTGGTGTCCCAGTACCATTCGTAGGTTGTCTGTGGCTTTGTTGTTTTTCACCTCCTGATTAACCCTATCTAACAACGTGCGTTTTTTGGACTGTAATGAATGTAGATGCTTTTCCACCGGTCAGAAGCGAAGCAACGAGTGGCTCTGGTTGTGGTTTCACTTGCCATGAGGAGATGGTCCTGCAGACAGACTCGGTCAGGGCTGGGTGGCCCCTGCTCTGCTGCAGCTCAGCAGTCCAGGCCAGACTGCAGGGCTTGGCCAGCCCGTGTCCGGCACCTTCCCTCTCTGCCAGCAGCCTCAGCACACACAGCCGCCTTCAAAGGTCATGGGAAGTGGCCTTTTCCCTGAGGCTTGGCTGTTCCAGCACTACACAGGCTTGGAGACCTCAAACCTGAGCTCCTCCGGAGGGGCCGCGGCGTTTTCCTGCTCTTCTCACTGATCTGTGACAATCTTCACCTCGGGCAGTTGGCGACAGCGAGGTGACCTCCCTACAGAGTGGGAAGGGGCAGCAGCCTGGCCGGGCAGGCCCTCCTGCATTCTGAGTTCCCGTGGTGCTGCTTCCAAACCCCTGGCACGTTCCAAGCGCTGGGGGATGCTCAGCTCACCCCTGAGCAGCCCCAGCTCTGGTTGTTACTGGTCGTTGTCCTCTGCAGAGTGCCAGGGTTTGTCGGTTGAAGCAGAAGGGCACCTGCCTCACCTGTTCCCGGGCATTCCTGCAGTTTCCATGCACGTTTCCATGCGTTTCCCTCTGTTCCTGTGCATTGCTGCCCCGCCCCTGCTGCCCTGATGGAAGCGGGAAGAGAGGCTGGACGTGCACTCGCCTGTTACTGATAACGCAGCAGATGGACAAGGATTTACCGAACGGTTCAGGAAAACGTGGAGTATTCTCTGTGCTGGTGTGTGTTCTCACACTGCCTGTTGGCCAGGCACAGGAGGGAGATCACAACCATCACCTGTTGAGCTGTGGAGCCCTTGAAGACACCCCTTGTACCCATTCAGAGCCAGCTGCTGTTCCCCGTGGCTGTCACAGAGAGGGTGGCCTGACCAGCCCCACCCTCACTGCCCACGAGTGAAGACCACGAGACTCTTCCTCCCCTCCTCTGCAGAGGAAGCTGGAATTAAGCTCAGCCTGGCAGTGAGACCGGAGCCGCTGGAGTCTGTGTGGGACTGGCCGGGGTGGTGCTGCCTCAGGGCCCCTTCTCTGACCTCCTGCTCCAGCACAGGGAGCCATTGCCACTCTCTGGGAGCTGCTGCCTCTCGATGTCACTGCTGAAAGTCGAAACCTGGCCGTCCTTGGCAGGAGCACGGCTTCTCCTCCTCCTCCCGCTGCCCCACCCGGGATCCTGGGGCTGTGCTGGCTGGAGTCTCCTCCTCAGCCGTGCAGCAGCAGCCTGGGCATGCCCTGCACCTCCTCACCAGTAGCTGTTAGAGATGCCCAGAGCGCGTTCCGTGCTCCGGGGCGATGGTGTGAGCTGTGTTGTCAGCCTGCTTCCAGGTGGGATGGTTCTAATACGGCCAGTACTAAAAAAAATAGAAAAAAACCCCAACCCTGGGTCCATGACTTGGTGGCTGAACCAGACTCTGCAATGCAGTGTTGTGAGATGGATTCACAGCCCAGGCTCCGTGTCTGTCGGGATGTCCGCGACTGTGTCCGCTCCTGTCACCACCCGTCTCCCAAAGGTGGTGGCACCGTCACTGCTGGCACCCAGGGCCCGTGCTGGGGCCTGCGCCTTCCCCGGGGGGTCTGATCTGGGTTCTGCACCTCGGGGTGTCAGGTACAGGTGGAAATAGTGGAATAATTGGAATTTGAGAGAAGCAGAGCTGTGCACTTGGCTCTGGGAAGAGCAGGGCGTGGGCTGGCCCTGCCCAGCTGCAGCGGGTGCCTCCCGCTGGCTGTTCCCCGGAAGTTCTGTTCTCACTATTATTTTGTTACACAAATTCTCTTCCCAAATCCCACTTTCCTGCCCTCCCCCTGTGGGGCAGGTCTGGCAGCTCGTCCTGTCACGGAGGGAGAGGAGTCAAACTCTGAACTACACCTGAGCAACTTCTGTTCTTACGGCTTTTCCGCAGTTTGATGCAATTCTGGCTTTTGTAGATAGATGAATGTAATTCCTTGTTGGACATGCCTGTTCCCAGAAGTATGAGCCATTCTGTTGTACCACGTCACCTTCCGAGCAGAGCGGGCCTGGCCCGGCTCCTGTGCTATTTGATGAATGTATCCGATGCTCTCGTCCCGTGTTCACACTCTGCTTTTGGCCAGCTTCGTGATTTGTAAATAGGAAAACAATAAAGACAGTGAGGTTGTCTTTACGAAGTTTCTTTGTGATGGGAGGAGAATGGTGGAGGGGAAATGTGGGCCAAGCCGGCTCCTGGCCGATCTCCCCCAGCCGAGGGCGTGGGGTCCTCAGCTTCCCCACCTATGGGGGGTGGGATGAGCCAGATCCTTGGGAATCCCGAAGCCCAGCAGTCACGGCTGGGGAGTCCAGACCCTCGTGGTCTGAGCTGGTAGTTGGAAGGCAGCAGGACGGCACAGGGTGGGCACACTCTGGTCTGTGTGATGTCATTTTATGACTGAATTTCTCAAACCTTAATCGGAGGTTTTTGACAACTGAATGCACTAAACGCTGCCTCAGCCTTTGCAGGGGCCAGTCCAGGCCTGGGGGGGAAAAGCAGCTCCTCTGCCCTGTGATTCCCAGCACGGAGAGGCTGGGGGGGGCTGCTGGAGCAGGGGTGAGGGCTGGGCTCTGCCCAGAGCAGCTCCTGTGCCCCAGCACAGCTCCCGCTGTCACTCAGCACCGCGGGGCCACCAGGGCCCTGCCCTGGCCCTGCCCTTTGCCTGGAGGGAGCAGTGGGGCCGTGGTGAACGTGAGCCCCTGGGCAAGGGGCAGCTTCCCAACGCTCCAGACTGTGCTGGAGCTCGTCCTCGGAGCCCTGCAGTGCCAGGAGCAGGGGGAGTCCAGCTCAGCCCGGCCTGTCTGGGGCTCTCACCCTGCCCACACTGTGCTCACCCATGCACGCGGTGCTGGGGCCTCGGCCGGATCATGCTGGGCTCAGCACAGTGTCCTGGCCTTCCTCCTCCTCCTCCTCCTCCTCCTCCTCCTCCTCAGCCACGCTGCCAAGGGCTCTCCCAGCTCCCATACCCGGCTCTGGGCTCTGTCATTCCAACCCCTGCTCCTGCCGGAGCACTGGGCTCCAGCTGGGAGTTACCCTCCTGCACCATCGCCTTCCTCACTCACGGGCTTCACAGGAGCATCGGCCGGAGCCTGGGGAGGGCTGCCCAGAGCCTTTGGCTTTGCTGCTGTTCCTCTGACCTGTCCCCCCCAGATTTTCCTCCTGCTGCTCCAGGAAAGGCTCCTGGGCAGGGAGCCCCTGCAAGGGGCTGGGGCTGTTCCCAGCTGCTGCTGGGGGAGTCTCCAACAAAAAGGGGGTGCTTGGGCAATGTCCTCAACCTTGTGAGCCACACAATGAAGCACAGAAGAACGTGTTGGGTTTTAAAGATTTTTTTTATTTTATTTTTTTTGGTTTTATTTAAAAAAAAAGCCCCTAAATTCTATGGCTTCCAGGAAGCATCAGAGAAATTGAAATGCCGTTTCTGTACACTTGGTTTTAAAGCAGTAACTAAACTCGCAATGGAACAAACGCTCTCACGTACAATCGCAGTATTTGGACTCCTCGCCGGAAGGACAGCGAGTCCCGGGCGCGGGCCACGTCCCCGGCGGCCGAGGGTGTGCGGACAGAGCCGGGCACTCCGGGCACATCCTCGTGGCCGCGTTCCCTTCCCCTCCGCGGCTCCTCTTCGGCCTCTGCCGGGGCTGCTCTGAGCCGACGCGCTGACAAGGGGCCACTTCCAGTGAAAATTTTAAGGCGGTTTTTAAAATTCGTTTGTTCGCCTCGCTGGGGACACGAGGTCAAACGTTGCACGTCCCCTTCCTGCTGTGGCCAGGGACGCAGCAGCAGCTGGGGCTGCCCTGGCTGCCGCAGCCCGGACAAGCCAAAGCCGGGGTCAATCCCGAATTTAGGATGAAGAGGGGCCCTGGGGAGGGCACGGCCCCATGGGAGACCCCACGCCCCCCCAGCCCCTCCACAATCCGGGGTCTCCAGCCCCCCCCCGAGATGGTCAGTT
>VZTD01001896.1:48454-88411 GCA_013397725.1 Rhagologus leucostigma
CCCTCCATCCCTCCATCCCTCCATCCCTCCATCCATCCATCCATCCCTCCATCCATCCATCCATCCATCCATCCCTCCATCTCCAACCTCCCTCCAATTCCCCATGGCAGCACCAAGGGAGCCCAGCAGCCCCCAGGAAGCAGCACCAGCCTCGTCTACGAGCCGCGAGCGTCCCGTCGCACCACAGGGACAGGCAGCACGTGCTGCAGCCGGGGCAGGACCCCGGGGTGTGTGGCCCCGGGGCGGGGGAGCGGGGCTGATCCCGGCTCCGCGGGCGGCCACGAGGCCCAGGGTGGCTCCGCTCCCTCCCGCGCCCGCCCCTGCCCCAGGCGCGTGGTTTCGTGTACCTGCACGGACCCCCCGAGCCTGCCGGCTGCCAGGTGAGCTCCCAAAGGCTCCTCGGCAGGCTGCCCACCGGCCTGAGGATCCCACAACTCCGTCCCCTCGGGCGGCTGCTCGCGACAGGCAGGAGGAACAGAATGAAAAGAAACAAAAGAAAAGAGGGAGAATGGGGAAGAGAAGGGAGAAGTGGAGGGAAGGGGCGGGAAAAGTGGCAAAGGGAGTTGAGAAAATAAGACATGCAAAAGCAAAAACATGACCGGAGCAGCTCGAGTTGGTGATTGCGGAGGGCACCCGTGCAGCACCGTCCCCAGACGGGACGCTGGGAGCTCTGGCGGCTCTCAGAGCGGTCCCTGCGGTGACAACGGGGGTCTGTGTCCCCCTGCCGTCTACACACACACCCCCCACGGCCAGCCCCCAGCAGGGCCACCCCACGGAGCAGGGCCAGCCCCCAGCAGGGCCGGCGGCCGTGTTTGGGAGCGGGCTGGGGCAGCAGAGCCGGAGCCGCAGCCGGGCCCAGGTGACGCCGTGTCCCCAGGACGACGCAGAGCTTGATGGGGCCTGCGTGGCAGGAGCTGTGCAGCTCCTCCAGGGCTCGGCTGCCCCACAGGCAAACCCTGCCCCGGTGAGCACGGCGCGGCCCCAAAGCTGCGGGGTCACCCTGTGTCCCCAGGCTGGACACTGCTCCCAGGCTCTGGGAGCTCTGTGCTTTGCTCTTCCCCCTGCTCTGGGGAAGTGATGTCCAACATGGCATTTCCCTGGTGCTGGAGGCAGAGCGCAGACCTTACTGGGAGCCAGTTCCCAAAAAGGAGCCACAGGTGATTTGAAGATGTTTTCCTCTCCTTAGGAAGTGCTGCCAGTGAGAGCCAGGGCTGTGCCGGGCTCCCTGTGCTGGGCAGGAGCAGCCTGGGGAGGACAGGGCACTGCACCCCGGCTCCAGCCCCTCTGCAGGTGCTCTGCCCCCAGGGAGGGTCGGGAGGATGACGGTCTCTACAGGACTGCTGGGAAACACACGAGGTTTGCTCTCGGTGGCAGCAGTGCCAGAGACACGTGTCCTGCACCAGGGCAGGACCGGCCACAGCACTGGAGCAGTTCTGAGCAGCCCGGCCCCTCTCTCACACAGCTCTGCCTGATCCCTGCCCCGGGCTCGGCTCCCTGTGCCCAGCCCGTTCCCAGAGCAAAGGCAGCCCCAGCGTGGGGCAGAATGCTGCCAAGCTGCCCCACCAATCCTGCCCTCCCTTGTCCCGTGTCACTGTCCCACGGACGGAAGGGCACCACAAGCAGAGCACCGAGTCACCCCACGGGGACGTCGTCCTTAGCAGAGGTGGCTCAGCCTGCACCGAGCCCTCCACCGCACCCCAGGCTGGACCCTGCCCCTCACCAGCTGATGTCCAGTCATGCTACAGCCCCCACAGCGCTTCCTCCCTTTTCTGCCAGGCCACAGGGACACTGCCCTGGGCCCCCGACGAGCCACAGACCCAGAGCTGTGGGAGGGAACTCTTCCCACAGACAGCACTGAGGGAAAATGATGCTCCAGTCCCTGCCACCATCCCCGCTGGGCTCCATGTCCTGGAGCTGCAGCCCGAGCTGCCCACGCCCATGGCCCCGTGCCCCCGCCGGGCAGTGCCGTTGCTCACCTGGTGTTTGGTGTGTGGCTGTGCTTTGTCTCTGTTCGGGGGCTGCACCTGCACCTCGCTGTGCATCGTGCCAATGGGGGTGGGCTGGGGGCACAAGGACAACGTCAGTGCAGCACTGAGCCCTCCCAACACCCCACAGCCGGATCCAGCCTCCAGCCAAACATGCAAAACCGCCAGGACCGGGGCCTGATCCCAGCCCCTACCCCCACCCAGCAGCGCCACGCTTGGTATCTGGCTGCAGCGAGCCCACAGAATGTGCCCATGGCAGAAAGTGAGGTGCCAGCTTGGCTGCTGGGGTCCCCTTGGTTCCAGGAGCCTCAAATTCCCATGTCACAGCCCTGGAGCTGGTGACTGGTGAGGAGGGTGGAGCTGATCCCTCGGACACAGCGTGTGGCAGGGATGGCTGAGAGCCACATCCTCCCCGGCTGCTGCCACCGACCCCGCTGCCCCTGCTCCCTGGGGTCCCTCAGCACTCACCAGAGGTTTCCCTGCCCAGTCGTATTCGTAGTCGAACACGTAACCGTTCCTCTCGAACAAGTCTGTAAAGAGCTTCCTCAGGTAGTCGTAGTCGGGCTTCTCGAAGAAATCCAGCCGCCGCACGTAGCGCAGGTACGTGGCCATCTCCTCTGCGGGGACACGGGGGCTCAGGGGGACAGGGGACACGGGGCTCAGGGCTGGGGGCTGGGCTGGGCAGTGCTCTCACCTGGGAAGTTNAATCTTCTGGTACCTCTCCTTTAGCGTGTCGGCCTGGCGGGGACAAGGAGGGTCAGCGCAGCGGAAGGCACTGGGTGCTGTCACACTGTGTATGATTTCTTGGACCCCCCTTCCCAGGTAACTCCTTCCCAGGGCACTCCCTCCCCAGGGCAGGTCTGGAGGGCAAACCCCAGGGTTTCCAGGACAGCCACTGCGAGAGCAGCTGGGACCCCAACACAGTGGAGGGACACAGGGTGACCTGCAGCTGCTCAGCACAGCAAGGGCCTGGCACAGAGCTCAGAGCTGGTGGGCTGCCAACCCTCCAACATCCCAGAGGCCAAACCTTCCCCCTCCCCGTGCCAGGGCAGAGCCAGACCCACAGGCAGCCGTGCCCAGGGGCAGCAGGAGCTGGCAGTTACCTTGAGGCCTTGCCAAGGAAGGCTCCCACGGAGGAAGTACATAAACATGTGCCCTAACGCTTCCAGGTCGTCCCTGCGGCTTTGTTCTGCATGGAGAAAAAAGAGATGTGGGTCAGTTCCCACTACAGCCACTGGCCCCGTCCCCACCCAGGTCCTGCAGCATCCCATGTGTCCTGCCAACACCCTGAAGAGCAGGAGAGGCAGCTTGTCCCCAGCCCCACCTCTGGCACCCCTGCCCTGCAGTCCCTCCCCTCAAGGGGCAGGGCTGGCTGCCTGTGCCCACACACCTTTCCCCAGGTGGGTGTTGATGCTCATGTAACGCGCTGTCCCTGTCAGGCTCTTGTGCTCTCGGTAGGGGATGTGTTTTTTGGTCTCGGGGTCAATATACTCTTTGGCCAGGCCAAAATCGATGATGTGGATGGTGTGCTGCCGCTTGCTGCCCGGCCGCCCCACCAGGAAGTTCTCTGGCTTGACATCTCTGTAGATCAGGCTTTTGGTGTGGACGTACTCCATCCGTGTGATCTGGGGCAGAAGGAGACATCAGTGCCAGGGCAGAGACCCACCCCGCATCCTGCACGCTCCTGGCCTGGGCCCTGCTCCGGCCGCCTCGCCCCTGCTCCCCTCAGCCTGGCCCCAGCCCCAGGGACGGGCACATCAGCTCCTTCCCACCATGGGAGACAACCCCAGGCCAGCTGCACCTCAGGCACACAGTGAGAGGCCCTGGGCACACAGTGAGGGGCTCTGGGCACAGTGAGAGGCCCTGGGCACACAGTGAGAGGCCCTGGGCATACAGTGAGAGGCTCTGGGCACACAGTGAGATGCCTCAGGCACACAGTGAGAGGCCCTGGGCACACAGTGAGGGGCTCTGGGCACACAGTGAGGGGCTCTGGGCATACAGTGAGAGGCCCTGGGCACACAGTGAGGGGCTCTGGGCACACAGTGAGATGCCCTGGGCACACAGTGAGATGCCTCAGGCACACAGTGAGAGGCTCTGGGCACACAGTGAGATGCCCTGGGCATGCAGTGAGAGGCTCTGGGCACACAGTGAGATGCCCTGGGCATGCAGTGAGAGGTTCTGGGCACACAGTGAGGTGCCCTGGGCACACAGTGAGAGGCTCTGGGCACACAGTGAGATGCCCTGGGCATGCAGTGAGAGGCTCTGGGCACACAGTGAGGTGCCCTGGGCACACAGTGAGGTGTCCTGGGCACACGCTGAGAGGCTCTGGGCACGCAGTGAGGTGCCCTGGGCATGCAGTGAGAGGCTCTGGGCACACAGTGAGGTGCCCTGGGCACACAGTGAGAGGCTCTGGGCACACAATGAGATGCTTGTCTGGGCTCAGAGAGGGGCTGTGAGGGGGTGGAGAACCCTCCCTCAGCACAGAGGGGGTGAGGTATGGGCGAGCTGGGCTGGGATGTGCCAGCATCCTTCCCCCATTCCCCGTGGGATGCCCGTGCTGCCTGAGCACGGTGCCCACACATCCCCTGCTGCCCGGGGCAGCCAGGTGAGCTGTGCAGGGCTGCAGGGGAGGCGGAGGTGCTGCACTCACCAGCTGGATCGCGATCATCAGGACGGTCTTGAGCGTGAAGGTCCGATCACACAGATCGAAGAGATCTTCCAGGCTGGGTCCGAGCAGCTCCAACACCATGGCGTTGTACTTCCCACAGGGGCCAAAGTAGTAAACCTGAGGAATTCCTTCTGCAAGAGATGGAGCAGGGGCTGTGCAGGGCTGCAGCAGGGTCATGCTGTCACGGCAATGCCGCCGCTGGACAGGGACGGGGGCTGCAGAGGGGAGATGTCCCTGCACTGCCCTCCCTGCACAGCCAGCCTGGCTCTGCTCTGGGCAGCAGGGGGAAGGAGGCAGCTCCATCTGAATCCCTGACTCTGCTGCGGGGGCGGTGGGGGGAAAGAACTAAATCAAAAAAGATCAAAGATGAGACGAGGCTTCTGTGTAAAACCAGCCTTTCCCCGCGGAGCAGATGGGCAGCAGCTCAAGCTGGGAGTGAAGTTGCAGAGTCACATTTAGGGAAAGCCTCTCTCCCAGCAGTGCCCCTGGCAGGCAGCTCCCCCGGGCAGCTCAGCCCGGCCCCGTACCTGCATTGCCGAGCTGTTTGTAGAACCGATACTCCAGGTGCAGCTGGGGGGCCCGGGATTTTATGGGTTCCTTGGAGGAGAGAAAGGAGAACAGTTAAGTAGGAAGCTTAACAGTTCAGGGGTCTGGGTGTCGGACACCTCCTTCACATGCTAGCAGCAGCTGGACTGAGAGCATTTGGGGTTGGGAGCAGTGGGTATAAAATGGAGATGACGCCTCAGAGGATGATGAGAGAAAATCAGCCCATATGGGAGCCAGAACATCCCACCCAGAGAGGGGAAAACATTAACGGGAGCAGGTACCAGTGGGGCCACCCTCTCTGCAGCTGGCACTGGCTGAGCACAGCACAGGCCATGCTGAGAGCTGGGAGAAGCAAAGACTCAGCTCTTCCCTGCCCAGGCCGAGATCACCCCACCTGCAGTGAGGTGTGTTCCCAGCCTGCCCTCAATTCCAAGCAGCCACCCATCCACCCATCCATCACAACCCAACCCCCTCCACCCACCCCAGCACCCGGGGAGAGGGAGAAACCTCCTTCCCAATGGCTGGAACATTCCCCGCCCCGACCATGGAGGAACTCCCCGGTTTGACAGCTACTCACCAATTTGATAGCTACGTATTCATTTGTGTAGAGATTCTTTCCTGCGGGGAGAGACACAAAAAGGTGATGAAAAGCAGTCCCTGCATCACCCCCACCGCACACCCGCCGCTGTCCCTGAGGGCTCCTGGGCTCAAAAACATCCCGAACAGGTTCTGCAGCTCCCACAACACCTGAAGGGGCCTCAAGGCATGAGCGGGAGCAGAACCCACTGTGGGGAGTTGTGACATGCCTGTTAATTATCCCCAGGTGGGGTATGTGGATTCCTGTGGGATGGGCAGGCTCCTGGGGGCTGGAGGGAGGGGGCAGCAGCAGGGATGCGACTGGGCAAGGCAGGGACAAGGCTGGGACTCGGTGCTTCTCCCAGACACAGCCCCACAGGGAGAGGGGGCTACAGAGGGATGGCCAGAGTTGGGAGACACTGAATTATGGCCAGTGGGACCCCACAAAGGGTGGCAGGGAGGAAGGACACCCGGGAGCACTGGGGCAGCTGGCAGTGGTCTGAGGGCACCACAGGCAGGTGGAAATCTCTCCCCCACGGCTGGGGTCACTCCTGGGAATGGCACGCCTTTGTGAATCAGCCTCATCCCTGGGGATGCTCCCGCCCACCCAAGGGCACACGGGAAGCCAGGAACAGACCCACGGCACGGCCCAGACTGTACATGGAGCTGAAGGCTGCAGGGAGTGCCCAGGGGAGCTGAAGGAGCAGCCGTGGCACCCAGCACCCTGTACATGACCCCCAGGAGGGCTCCACACCTGCATGGGACTCTTCACACCTGTAACCACAGGAAGGTTGAGCTCAGAGTGCCTCCACATCCCCCCAAAACCAGGGGGCCGAGGAAAAGGGGACACACCTGGGAAGCACCAGCACAACCTCTGCCCAGGCCCATAAAGGCACAGATTAAAGGTGTGCAGGAACAGCTCCGGGTGGTCCCTGTGCCAGAGCCCGCAGGAGCCCAGGCAGGTGGGAGTTAAGGGCAGCAGGTTCCCTCCAGAGCCAGCAGACTCCAGATCCCAGCGATCCCACTGCCCGGCATGTGCGTATCCGATGGAGCTGCATCTGTCTCCTCGGATTTTCTCCAAGCAATTTGCTTAGGGAACAAGCTCCTCCTGGCGTAAGATTTCATCTGCTCCGACTGCTGCTCTCCACCTGAAGCAGCAATAAATCCTCGCCGGGTGACATCAGAGCCAGCTGCTGAGTGCCACAGTCGGCGGCAGGATTACGGGAAGAGGGATGAATGGGAGATATTAATGGAGCGGCTCCTCCCAGGGATGGGCTCTGCAGCCAAGGAGGGGCTCACTCCTGCTGCCTCCTTGACCCTCTCCCATCCCAGGGGACCTCTGCCAAGCCACTTTGCCTCCTGCCTCTGCATAAAGCAAATCCCTCCACAGCGATTATGGAGGAGGGGATTTGGGAGGGCGGGGGGAACGTCTGGCGAACACAGCGGGTGCCAGATCCAGGGGGTTTGTCCCATCACGGACTGACATTTCCCGTGGAGCAGGTGGGACGCCCCCAGACCTGTGCATGGCTCCACAGGGCTGCACAGTTCAGTCCAAAACGATTACTGTTGCCTTCAGGGCAGCAACATACAACCAGAAAACTCACAGCTGGATTTTGCCTGAGGTCAGCCAGGCTCTGAAGGGGGAAAAAAATAACATGGCAGGAAAACTGCCAGAGGGACACTACAAAAGGGACTCAGCCCAGCGGGGAGGGAGCAGGGACAGAGGCAGGAGCATCCCCAGCAGGGCTGAGAGGGAGAAGGGATGGAGGCAGGAGAACCCCCAGCAGTCTGTCCTGTCCCCACCACACAGGACCCCTGTGGCTCGCTGGCACAGAAAGCTAGCAGCAACAAGGCTCCGGAGCTGGCAGCATTCTCCCAGCCCAAAAATGAGTCCAAATCATTTGGTACTCCCCTGGTTCAGCCTTTCCTTGGGGGGCTTGGACACAGCTGATGGACAAGATGGGAAGCAGAGAGAGTACGGACTGGCCAAATCACCACCCTTTGCTTCCCCTTTCTGAATTAAAAAAGGTGCAAAGAGCAGAACTGGCCCGTCATGAGATTAATAAACCAACAGAAAAGAAAAAGCAAAAGAGCAAGGAGGGAGGATTCCTTCCATGCCGGGGAACTCCCCGCTCCAGCTCCCGGAGCCACTCACTCTGCCCAGTGCTCACAAGGGGGCAACTTTGACACCCAAAATGTGCCAGAGCCCAGGGAGTGCCTGGGAGGACTAGAGCAGGCAGGACTTGCAGCACAAAAGGTGCTTTTGAAAGGAAATAAAAGGGAAAAGTGGTGAGATGGGTGGCAGAAAGCAAATATTTGCGTTGCAGGGGCCTTTGCCCGGCTCAGTGCCGGACGTGCCTCCGAACCCAGCTACCAGCACCTGCAGGACGTGTGGGATCACGGCGGGGCCAAAGCCAGGAGCAGGGAGCCAGGCCAGGGGCCGGGGCGTGTTAAAGCCAGACGTGGCTTTCCGTGCTGTCCCCTCCCCAGGGATTTGGCAGCAGCGCCCGGCACCTGCTCCTGCACATCACGGCAGCCCGCGAGGAGCCGGGCTCTGCGCTGGGCTCCCAGCTGGGTCTCCATCCAAGCAGCTTAGAATCATGGAATCACAGAGGCATTAAGGTGGGAAAAGACCTTTAAGATCACCACTCCAATCATCAACCAGCAGCACATCCATGTTCACATTTGCCCATGTCCTCAAATGTGACATCCACACGTTTTTGAACGTTTCCAGGGGTGGTGCCTCCACCCCTGCCCTGGGCAGTCTGTTCCAATGCTTCACAACCCTTTCTGTGAAGAAATTTTCCCAATATCCAACCTAAACCTCCCCCGGCACAGCCTGAGGCCGTTCCCTCTCCTCCTGTCCCTGTTCCCTGGGAGCAGAGCCCGACCCCCCCGGCTGCCCCCTCCTGTCAGGGAGTTGTGCAGAGCCACAAGGTCCCCCCTGAATCTCCTTTTCTCCAGGCTGAGCCCCTTTCCCAGCTCCGTTCCCTTCCCCGGACACGCTCCAGCCCCTCAGTGTCCTTGCTGTGAGGGGAGAAGTGAGCACTGAGGCTGCCCCTTGCCCGAGGCCCAGCACCAGGGTGCCCACGCCAGGACCCTTTGTGCAGTAGCAGCAGCAGCAGCACAGAGCTGTGCCTGGGCACTGAGATGGGAATTTGGCTTCCCAGTCCCTGGCAATGCAGTGGAGGAACACAGGACGAGGCAGCTCCCCGCAAAGGCAGCCGGGGCCAGCCCTGCCAGCACTGCAGCTCCAGTGACACTGGCTGCACCAGGCCAGGCAACGACGGCTCTGTGGAGAGCTGGGGTTTAACACCATCGGAAGAAAAATGTTTTAGAGCTTGACCTTCTTCTAGAGGAGTCTCTGAACAACCACGAGGAAAAGCAAGTCTGAGCCTTCAGCAAGGGAGGCAGTAGCAGCAGGGATTTTGTGGGTGCCTCTCTCCCCAAGCCTCCAAAGACACCCGTGTGCCGCCTCCGGCACGTGGTGGGGCTGTGGCTCCGACCTCTGGGAGGTGGCCGAGCCCTCGGCCGCACTGCAGGCGCTCAGAGGGAGGCCTCTGCAGAGCCCAAGACAAGGAGGGTGTCAAGAGCAGTGCTCTGACCCCAGACACACTTTCAGAAGGTACCTTTTGTGGCCCCCAAATAACTCCATATGAATTCCTGGGAGGCAGCAGGACAGGCCCGAGAGCCACAGCTCAGGAGAGCTTGGGAATGCCTCCAGCACCTGCACGTGACCCTTCGAGTGGGGCATGGCCCTGGCCCAGCTGTAGTAGGGACCTGCTCCTGGCTCACACACTGCACACAGACCCACTCCCCGTGTTCTTCCCTCCAAAATCCTGAGTTCGCTTTAAAAGATAATTAATTTCCAGCTTTTAGTTTTGAAGGAAAACAGCTCTCCTGTAGCTCCAAGGTGCCAGCAGCAATGCATGCAGCAGGGTGGGGGAGAGGGGTGGGCACTGAAAAACTGCAAAAAGCACATTTGCAGAAGTTTATTGCTGGAAGAACAGAAGCAGCAGCCACTGCCAGGTTCCCCATCCTTCCCTGCACCCTGCTCTAGGCGGAGGCTGCCCTGGGGCAGCTCCATGGCACAGCCTGGCAGGAGCACCAGCCCTGGGCCAGGCTCAGGAAGGGGCCCTCAGGGAGCGTGGCAGGACTAAGGGCAATTCCTGGCTCTGAGGCAGCCCTGCAGCAGGGAAGGACCTGCACAGCACCCATGTGCTTCAGGCTCAGTTTTGACCTTTCTGTTTAATGTCTGGGTTTTCCTCCTCTCCCTGTACCCCAGCCCATCTCAAGCACTCCCGAGCAGCTGCTAAGGGGAGCCTGCTCCAACAAACCCTCCCTGTGAGTGTGCAGACCCCGCTCCCGGGGCGCAGGGAGCCGGCAGAGAGCTGGCATGGAGCTGGCAGGGCTGCAGCTCAGCCGTGCCCAGCGCCAGGGCACACGAGCCACCAGCCACACTCCGGTCACCCACTGCCACCAGCGTCCTGCTGCCTTGTGTGAGTGAGGGCAGTGTCCCACCCTGGCATGGAGTGGGGCTGGCTGTGGGCAGCACATGGGCAGGGGGGAGCTCAGGGGGCTGCAGGCAGCGGGCACTGCCCAGGGATGCTGTTGGAAAGGCCCAGGAGGAGCTGGGCTGGTGCTGGACCACAGCTGGAGGCTGGCAGGGGGAGGGATGAGCACTCACCAGCTCAGGGTGAAGCTCCAGGACATAAGAAGGTAACAGGACCCAGCACCTGCACAGCATAAACCTTCCCCTCTGTGCCAGAGGGCTGGGGCAGCCACTTCGCTCCAGCGCCCAGCACAGCTCTCCAGCCACGCTGGTCCAGTGCGGAACTGGCTGGCAGCACTGCCAGACTGGGACTGGCACCACGTCCCTGCATTGCCCAGGATGCCAAGGCCAGCAGGGACAAGGAGAAGCAGGATCCAAATGCACAGCTCTGGCAGCCACAACTCCTGCCCACGTCATTCCCCTTCTGGCTTCCCACAAATGCCTTATGCCAATTGGTTTTTTATAGTTCATCTTTAAACAAATCACTTTCGATTTTGGACACCTCCTACATGGGTGGACACTCGTCTCTACCTGGGGCAGCTCAGCTGAGGCACCCAAAGGACAGATCACCACGTGCCTCTCGGTGTGATGGAGAAACAGGGCAAAGTGGTACCTTTTTGAGGACGACAATGCCCCCTTCCTCCATCCCCGCCACTGGGAGCTGGAAGAGTCACCTCCAGGTACATTTTTGCAAGATCCCCTGGCCTCTGTTATGAAAGGAAAAATGCCAAGACCTGGGAGCTTTTAAACACTGAGCTACAGTTTGGCCTCTAACGCCTTGAGGACTGAATTCTCTATTCCCAGGGGAAAGCTGAGTGCCCAGCAAGAGCTGGGGAGCATCCCTGCTCACGCCACCGCTTCACAGCAGGAGCCCTCTGGTCCCCTGCCATTCATCTGCAACTGGAGGAATCCCTAAATCCTGAAAGCATTCCTGAGCCCTGATGCAGTTCGAAGGCACACCTAAGGAAGAGAGATGTGATTTTAGGAGAGAAGCCACATAGCTGTGGCTTCCACTGCCGCGATGAGATCTCATGCTCAGGCCCGTACCATGTTATGGCCAGGCACTGCAGGGTGTGACAGAGCAAAAAAGCCACGTGAAGGGACTGGAAGCTTCTCTTGCTGGTGGCAAGGACAAACTCTCACTGTGAGCATCGACCACTGTGGAGCCCCGGAGCGAGAGCTCACTGCTTGTCCCTCCAGCCACGAGCAAACCGAGCCCAACTGCTCCCAGGTCCCTGCAGCAGCCGGACTGTCAGTTTGACAGACATTCCTCAGATCCATGTGAGACTCGTGTTCCCCGGTGCTGCCCCTGGAAAATGAGGGGGAGGCCAAGGCAGGGGGGTCACACTGACCCTCGGTGCTGAGCACGGCAAAGCAACACGGCCGCAGCCTCCTGCCTAGAGCAGGACCCTGGGATCCAGCTCACCCAGAAACACGGATCCACTGCGGGATGCTCACTGGCAAGCAGGGAAAAGGAGGTGCAAGGACACAGGGGGACCCTGCACGGCTCAGGGCTCTCTGTCCACTGGCCACGCAGGGAGGCACTGGCACCACGAGTGTCCAGATCCACCCTGGGAAATGAAAGGAGCAGCTGGTGCAGCAAAATCCCCCAAGACCTCTCCTTCCACAAGCCCTGGGTCTGAAGGAAGGCTCAGAGCTCTTCAGGACACCGGAAGAGACAGACCCTCCACTGCTGAACTTGGGAACTGCTCGGCTGGATTTTAAGCAGAGCATTTCCCCAGCTCTGCAATTACGCCGTGATCCCGCCGGGAAGTGCAGGGACGGGGCGGGAGAGCCTGGCACCAGCCAGTCTGTCACGCCGGGAAGAGCTGACATTAACTCCCCACACAGGGAGGTGGGGAACTGACCCCACCCGAGCCGGGGCTGCCGCGGCTCCTCCCCGGGCCCACGGTCAGGGCAGGTTTAGCTCAGAGCTCAGTTTGAGAAGGCGCTGCTTAAAATATCACAGAGCAACAAGGCCTGTGGCTGTCACAGGCTCTGGAGACTGCCTCTCTTCCCTCTTCCCAGAGCACAAGCCCCTTCCCAAAGCACTCACAGCCAAGGACAGCGCTACAGCTGGGCAGGGACTCCACCCACGCGTCCAGTGCACATTCCTGGAGACAGCCAGACTGCGATGCTGGCACAGAGGTGCCTGGCACTGCCAGACCACTCCCAGCTGCCTGATGCCAAGCAAAGGGTTAACAGCTTGCTGAAAGTCTCCAGGGACATTCCCAGTCCTGGGAGAGGAGCAACCTCCCCACCCTCCAAACAGGAGTTTGCTTGAGGAGTTTCCTGATAAACTTGGTTCAAAATGGAAAGTGACCATGGAAGGCGCTTGGGTTTTTTTCCTCCCTTTCTCTCCCTGCATAGAATTTCAGGAGAGTCTCTCAAACAACCAGTTTCAGCAACTGAAGACTTTACCCAGGATAAAACACGGATTCTCCTCCCCAGATGTTTGTCCCAGCAGAGTGAACATCCCTCAGGCCCCCATGCTCCTGAGGCACAGAGGAAGGGCAGCACCCGGGGCACAAGTGGGGTGAGATTTGGTGAGCACACAGTGGCATCTCCTGAATCATTCCTCACTCACTCACACATTCCAGTGTTCCTGGATTTGGGGGACACCCAGCTCTCCATGGCCACCACCACTTACAACAGACAGACCCGAACTGTAGCGTTCTGCCTGACAGACCCAGAGAGCGACAGGCACGGGGAGGAGAGGGGAAACATCTCTGCGATCAGTCCTTTGGGCTGGGATGGGCCTTGGCAGGTCAAGCGCAGCATGAAAGGATTAAGGAAGTGGAAGCTCTGTGACAGAACAAGGGCTACCTGCGAGGGGCAACGCTTCAACTCTGTGTGGCCAGTCAGCACCCCGGTGCCCACGGCCACAGCCTGTGCCAGCTCCTCCCGCTGCAGGAGGAGGATGCCAGGGCAGTCCTGGCACGAGTGGGTACAGCGAGGACAAAGACGACCCTTCTCACCTAGACGGAGCTCCCCGAAATTGCCGCATCCAATCTTCTTGCCGACACGGAAGTTGGGACCCACCATTAAGACTCCCGAGTTGGTTCCAGCACCCCGGCCTCCATGACCACTCCTTCCGCCACCTGTCTTGGACATCCTTTTACCTTCCTCCAGCTCCCCTTTCCCTCCTCTCTTATCAAAATCCATAAGTTTGTGATACCCCGGCCTCTCCACGGTTACGCTGCTGCCATACAAATCCCAGAGCTGCCGAAAATGGAAGGGTGAGGAGCAAAGAAGCAGGGTTCCTCTTGGTTAATACACCATCCCGGTGAGCGGTGGGAGGGCGGGGTCTGGAGAAGGAGGGGTAAGAGGCCGTCCACGGGTGCCGGGCTACTGAAATGTTAGTGCTTCCCAAGGTCCCACCGGGACTGTCATCATCGCCGGTCACAGGGAGTTCTTTGGTGGAGAGAACATCCTGCAGACAGGGTCCTCCCAGCGCAGCTCCTCGGTCTCCCAGCTGTGGAAAAGGAGATGAAGAAAATCAGTATGAGGAGGCAGAGCACAATCGAGGGTTGTGGGCTCTGGGCTCCTGCCCCCAGCTCCGCAGAGCCCCTCCAGGACCTTCCTTAGAGACAGATTATTCCTACAACAATGACAGTGCCGCAGCTGAGGGGCGGGAGAAGCTGGGATAAACATCAGGATCATCCCAGAGTGCCCCATGCCTGAGATGTTGGTTTAAATAAACAAATAAATGAATTTTAAAAAAGCTGGGTCAGCCAGAGGTGAAATGGTTGATGAGTGTCTCCATGTCGGAGCCAGCTAAGAGTGATGCGGGGACAAAACTGTCCCCATGGAGAAGGGCTGCTGGCAGCTTCTGGAAGCATTCAGAGGCACCAGCCAGGGACTCTGGGAGCCCTTATGAGCAGAGGACACACGTGAACCCAGCATTATGGGCACACCATGCCGGGTGTGGGCATCCCACGGAGTGGAAAGGATGTTCACCTGGCTGGGAGGGTCCCTGCGGATCCAGGGGCAGGGGCCAGGGAGTCGGAGCACTTCCCCCTCCAGCACCAGCCTCTGCTGTGGTGGGCCGGGATCTTGTGCCAGCAGCCCTGCCCAGGACACGGTTGCTGGGGAACAGCCACACTCAGGTGCCCACCACAGCCCACCCGGGCTGGGGGAAAACACCCACTTGGCAAACAGGAACTTACTAACACCCCACTGCCTCTTCCTCTGCTCTATCAACCAACCTTGATTTTCATTGCAAAGCTGGGAGCGAGGCCCCTTGGCCGCAGCCTGGGCCAATGCTGTGACACTCACCAGAGCAATGGATGCTTTGCTCAGGGGTGCAGCACCTTGCCTGCCTCCTGTGCTCCCAGTGAGGTTGCTGGGAAGCCCCACACTGCTGCTGGGGTTATCCAGGTTCCCCTCAGCTCCCACAAACAGGCAGGACTCAGCTCAGCCTCTTGAACCAGGGAGCTCCTTCCCACGTGCGCAGCCCTGCTCATGGCAGGGGCTGGTTGAGGTGACCTTTAAAGGTCCCTCCAACCAAAACTATTCCATGATTGCACGACCCCGGCTCCACACACATCCCTGTGCAGCTGCCTGTGCTCGCGTGGGTACAACAGCCCAACATCGAGGCCAAACCAGCTCCTTGCTTCCTTCTGGACACAAGACTGGGACGAAAGAACCATCGACCCGCTCCATGCTCAAGGAACCAGGTGCCCAAGATGGAGCTGCACCCTCCCTCCCTCCAGTATTCCACCAGAGTGAGACTCCCCCTGCACCAGGGGAAGGCCAGGCTGGGTCCCTCCTCGCAGGGATGCCTGGGTGGGAGGCAGGAAGGACAGTCAGGAAGCTAAACATGGACAGAGCGGGTCAAGCAGGAGCCAGGCGCACACTGGGAGGGCACAGGAGAGACCCACACACCTCCATTTCCCCCCCACTCCGGTTTTGCTCCCAGCTTGACCCTTGCCAGCCTCCCACCCCTCCGTTATCCTCCCTCCCAGCCCCACTCTCCCCCTCACCACCTTCCTCTGCTCCTCTCCGGGTCCCTGTGACAGCACTCAAAGCCCCCCAAGAGCCCCCAGTGCTGCAGACTCCTGCTAAACCCCGCGGGTTATCCAAGCAAACCCCCCTCCAGCGCTCGGCTCCAGGAAATGAACACGCTGCAAGCTCTGACGCTTGGCCAAACCCCATAAAACTTTTTATTGGCTCTCAATAGCTATTAATAACAAAAAAAAGCTTCGTGTGCTCAAGAGTACACAGAGGGAAATGTGGGAGCTCTAAGAGCAACAGAGGGAAAAAGACACCAAAGCCAGAGCTCAGCAGGGGGAAGGACTGGCTGTGCAAGGGTCCAGGGCAGGATGGTCCCTGAGGCAGCTCCCTGGGGCTGTCCTGCTCCCAGCCCTCTCCTGACACTGAATCCTCACTCTCCACAGCATCCTGGCACACTGCCACTGCTCTCCAGGAAGGACCAGAGCTGCTCCAAAGGTGCAGAGTGCTGGGGTCCCACCTGTGGGACCGGCCTGTTCAAGCACAGGGGAATAGGGCTGTCATGTGTCATGGGAGCCCCCTCCTGCCCCCACAGGCTCCAGCCTCCATCCAACACCCCTGGAGCATCCCTAGAGCACAGCAGCCTGGCCCTTCAAGGCCACCCCCAGCACGCCAACACCTGGAGACCATCCTGCTGCACCCAGCACACCTCAGCTGAGGGAAACTGAGGCACACGGAGCGTTCCAGCTCTCCCAAAGGTAGGCAGCCACGGGCTGGCTTCTGCCCTGATGCTCCCTTCCCCCAGCAGCGTCTCCGTGCCAGCAGGAAGCGGGGTGGGAGCGGCAGGAGCAGGGCTTCCCTGCGCTTTGTTCTGCCCCAGCCCCGAGCGCGCACGGCCCACACGTGACATCCTGCTCATTCTTTGCTCCCCCAATAATTTCCGCTCCGGGTTCAGCACATGGTGCTGCCCTCCCGACCTCCTCATGCTTCTCCCACCTCCACAGGACACCGGGAGCCATTCCCCCACAGCCTCTCAGCTCCCAGAGCAGGCAGCTCTCGCCTGGCGTTTCGGGAGCCGCTTTCCCTGGACATGGCTCCAGCCACACACTGGGAAAGGGGAGCAGCCGGTGATGCACAGGCCCTGCTGCTCCATAACCTGTTTTCCTTCTGAATCAGACCTTTATGCTCAGTCCCAGGGGATTCCAGGCCCAGACTGTTTGCACAGAGTCAGGCGGCCGACAGCCAGAGCCGAGGGAGCTCCAGCCCCAGCGCTTGGGATTATTTTCTTTGAAGAGTTATGGGCCAGCCTCTGCAAGGGAATTTCAGACAATGAAGTGAGACAGAAGGGAAAAATTAAATCCTGTTTCCTGTGAGCACAGGGAGCCTGTGCTGCCTTCTCCCAGCCCAGACAAATGAAGGGAGCAGCACAGCACGACTGGTCCTGCCTGCGGAGCCTCGGGAGCAGCCGTCCTGGAGGGGCCCGGCTCCAAACCCCAATTTCAGGCATCTGGGCCAGATTCACACCCAGCGAGGCCACGGCCCAGCCCCCCGTGCCGGGGCTGCCATGCTGCAATTCCTCATTTCCCAAAGCCGGGCAGTCCGAGCAGCACAAAGTCCCTGAACCGCATCCGTGTGAGCCAGGCCAGGGCAAGTGATGCTCCCTCGCACTGCCCCCCAGCCTCCCCCGTGGATGAGCCAAGCGCTGGGAGGAATTTATTTTCTCATCCCAGGAGTGCCAAGGAGACACAGTGGCTCCCTGGACCTCGAGACAAAAGCAGGACCCACCTCCGTGCAGTGTCAGTGACTGCTCAGGTTTTCCACCCTGTGCCATAAAGGGATCACCGGCCTTTAAAATTGAGAACAACCTAATTAGAAACAGAAACTTTTGGTAAAATCCCAGGACTCCCACTGCTCTGTAGCAAAAAACCCCTGTGTTTGCTAAAACACAGCAGCCTTTGGATGGGCAACAGGGACCCAGACCCGACCCATCCTCCCCAGGCAGCAGCACCATGGGGGAAGATTCTCTGGATAAAACTGATGTCACATCGTTCCATTTTGCACAGGAATCCAAAAGGTCACAGTGAGGCAAGCAGCCTCAGGAAAGCACCTTCTAGGCTGGATTTGTTGGCCTGGAATCAAATCTGATGCAAGATGAGACTAAGAAAACTTGTTTCTCTCTTTGGGAGGGAGTGGGATGAATAAGGAAAAAAAATTAATTGGCCTCAAGTTTGGCAGAAGAAATTCCAAAGCAAGCTGTGGTCTTAAAGCAAATAAGCAGTGCCCTGTGGTGTTTGCAGTGCCAGTGCTCCGAGCCAGGGATCCTGGAAGGGAAACAAACTGCAAGCAAGTGCAAGTGCCTCAGCACCCCCAAAACAGAACCTCAGAATCACAGAAAGTGCCAAAAAAAGGGGGCAAGCCCACACACCCTCTGATTCCCAAAGAGGGAGTTCATACTGCTTTTGTTGAAATATTGGGTCCTTTTTCTTTGCCATCTGGTTTTAAGCAGGTCAGAGCTGCTCCAGGCACATTTACAAGCTTTCCCCTGCAGACGTAAGGGTGACAAAAGGGGAATTGGGGTTGGGGGGGAGTTGGTTTTTTCCTTAAAAGAAGAAAAGCTGCAGTTCTAGTGCTACCCCTTGTCTCTGTGACCTGGACCAAAATATCAAGGCTCGGGAAGTTCCTGCCCACATTTGCAAGTATAAGATGCTGAGGAGTTGTATTTTTAAGAATTTCTTTCCTGTAGAATGAAACCCCGTGGCTGCCAAGAAGGCACTTGTACAAACCATCTGGGGCACATTGTTCTCAGCCCTTTGTATGAACACACACACCGTGTTCCTGCCCGAAAGAGGTTACAGCTAAACGGGGCAAGACAAAAGAAGGGAAGAAGAGGGAAAAAAGTAGCGGCCTGGAGCAGGGAAGTGGCTGGTGAAGGTCAGGGAGCAGGTGTGTGGTGCTGCTTGGAGCAGGGCCCAGGTGTCCCCGGGTGCTGCTCCCTGATCCCCACCAGCCTTTGGGATGCTCCTTGGAGCTGGTTTCCCCATGTAGTCTGTGCTCTGTGAGCAGAAGGGAAACACAGCTGCATCCAGATGAAAGAGAAAGGAAAGCTTCTTGAGAGCACAAAGAGAAAAGCCCTTGACACTCTGCAGTTCCAAGTACAGATCACAGCCAATTAAAGGCTAAAAATAATCACAAATACCCCGATGTCCCAAAGGATGACCCATCAGCTGGCTCCCAACGCAAAAATCCAGACCAAAAAGCAACCAGTGGCCTTACACAGCTGAAACCAAATCCCAATAAATTCTAAAAGTTGAAGAGGCTGAGCTTACAGGGAGATCAAAAGTCTTAAAACAAAGCAAAGTCTTAAAACATCTTTAAGAGCGAGCTACAGACGGTCCCAAATGGTGTCTGCAAGGGTTTGTTGTTAAACACACGTTCCAGCCTGCAGAGCCGCAGCCAGCCCCGCTCGTGACGGAGCAGGGAAAGCTGTGCCACCACACAGAGGTTTCCCAAAACCGGGGGTCACGGAAAGTCTCACCAGGCTTCCCACGGGAGCCCTGCACTGGGTACAGCCAAGCCGGCTGCCAGCACACAGGGTTGGGTCACATCAAGCTTCTCATCCATCAAAGCTCCCAATCCTTCTCTCCAGGGCTGATCTCCATCCACCCTTTATCCAGCCTGTGTTTGTGCTTGGGATTGTCCCAGCCCATAGCAGGACCTTGCATTTGGCCTTGTTGAACTTCATGAGTTTGGCACAATCCGACCTCCCCAGGTCCCTGTGGATGCCCCATCCATTCCCTCCAGCATGTGACCGCTGCACACAGCTCTGTGTCACCAGCAAACTCACTGAGGGTGCCCTCAGTCCCACCCTCCACATCACCAGCAGAGATCTAAAACACCACTGGTCCCAGTACCAACCCCTGAGGACACCACTTGTCACTGGTCTCCACTTGGACATCAAGGTATCAACCACAACACTTAGAGTGTGACCATGCAGCCAATTATCCACCATGTGACCATCCAACAGGCTCCAGAGAGATCTCCTGAGCTTCCCCCACCCTTGAATAAGCACCTCTCCTCCGAGCTGGGCACACAGCAGCTGAAGAAGCTGGAACTCAGGTCCATGGGACGTGCTGTTTGCAGAAAACTCATCCTGACCCCACAGGGGAGTTTCCTCCATGGGCTTGAGAGGCAGAGGGGCTGTGCAGCCCCCAGAGCTCACTCCACCTTGGATCTCCACCAGCGACAGCTCCAGTCACAGGAGATTCACGCAAACCTACCAGGGCAGCGTAACATTCCTTATGGCAAAGGAGGACTGGCTTGTTCTGGCCCCACTTCCTCTGGATCCCTCAAGAAAACAGGACTGAGGAACTCCAGGAACCTGGTGGAGATGGGAGTTCTGGATGTGAGCATCTCATGATGCTCATGAGTTTGGCACAGTCCCACCTCTCCAGGTCCCTGTGGATGCCGCATCCATTCCCTCCAGCGTGTGACCGCTGCAAACAGCATCTCACATCCAGAGCTCTGAGAGCTGTGAGAGCTGTGCCCACCCTGTCAGGATGGAGGATGGGCTGCACCACTCTGGGGACAGCACCTGCGGAGGAGCTGAAGCAGCAGAGCAAGGGGTGAAGGGGCCTTTACCCATCCCAGAAATTCCCTTAAAAGCCAGGCAGTCCTGGAAGCAGCCACTTTCCCAGCAGTTTCTGCCAAGTGCAGCCACAAGAACATCATCCCTGGCCCAGCAGGTTGGGTTCAGAAGCAATGGCACCCCGGCCTCCTCCCGACATCCAACCCTTTCTCCAGCCTCCAGCGAGGCAGGAGCCAGCACAGCTCTGTTTACTCCGCTTGCTCCTTTGTACGTTGGTGTTGGTGTCAGCACAACAGGAAGCTCTTGTTAAATAGTTTGTTACTTAACTGCTGATGCAGAGCCACCGGGGAACCCGGGCGGAACGTGCAGCGCGTTCCGAGAGCTGGGGGAGCCTCGCAGCTCAGCCTCAGAGATTTAAGAGCTCTTGGCTCTGCCACCCCTTCCCTGGTGATTTGGGCATGTACGGAGTCCCTGGCCCTTCAGATCCCGCCTGTTACACTGGGATAACTTCCCTGCATTAGCCTCGTCCATTTGAGGTCCCTGGAGAGATGTCCGGCTCTTTTTCAGCTTTTGAATGGTGCTGAGAGCTCAGCAAGCTCCCCCGCCTGCTCCAAGGCATCTTCAGAAACAAGAACCCAGAACTGAAGGAACTGCCCCACCAGACAGAAACCATCTGTGAAACCCACGCACCCCACCTGTGCTGCTGCTGCCCGCACACAGGGTCGTGGGCCAGTGCCAGGGAACATCCAATGGTCACAAATCTATTGTTTGGATCCCCACATCAGGCCCACAGCCAGCTGGTCCCACAGAGCAGCCCTCAGCCCACCTCCCTGGCCGCTTCCTGAATCCGCTGCATCCCTCATCCCCCAAACACGGACCCGGCTCCTCCGTGCGGTGCCACCGGGCTGAGTCATCGATGACACGGCAGACACAGCTCTGTCACCATGGCCACTGCACCAGGAGTGTTTGAAGCACTGACGGTGCTGGTTGGTCTCCCCCTCAGCAAAAAACCCAGCGGGGTTTCATTCTGGTGCCCCAATATTTATAACTAAGAAATCTGCATGGGCAGTTTGTCCAAAACATGTTTTCCATCCAGATTCTTTCTTGAAAAGAAGACAAGAATCAAGCCCAGGCTAATGTTTCTAACAAAATTTCTTCAGTGTTCAGAGGAAAAAAAAAACCAACAGAAACAACCAACCCACAAAAACCCTGAACTGTGGCAGCAAAGCTTTTAATCCAACATGATCCCAGTATCCTTGTTCCAAACCTCCCCTCCCTTCCTGGCTTCCCAGCTCTTTACTGAGAACACAGCGTGTCCATGAGGAGAGAGGATCCCACCCAGCTCCCAAGCAGTGGGCACAGGGCACTCCTGGCACCTCCAGCCCGGCCAGTGCCCCACGGCCGGGCTCCGGCCCTCCCCCTGCACGGCCCCAGGGACGGACACAGCCAACACCGCTCCCAGCACCGGAATTAAAAACATAAATCCACTCTCAGAGCAAACAACCAGCCACACCATCACCTCCAGCCACACCGGTAACACAGAACGAACAAAAATGACTTCAGCAAACGAGGCAGGAACGTGCCAAGCCTGTCAGACACTAAAGGAATTACCACGCGTAGGTGCTGCTCCCAGCACAGGCCACCAGTCAGCCCCAGCACCTCAGGGTTTCACCCAGGTATCCATCCATGGCTCTCAGCCACATCCATAAAAACATCCAAATCACAAAACCACCATGATGAAAAAAAAAAATCATTAAAAAAATAATTTAAAAATAATAAAGCATTTGATTTTTTCCCTAGAGTTAAGCTGCGCTGTGAAGAAGATGGATTTTTCTTTCTGGCTTCCTCTTCCAGCTCTCATGTCTATTAAACTTTTCTCTAAATTAGAAATGTTCTCTTGTTACTGGCTATTCCCTTCCCCAGGAGACTTTTATGACATTGTGAACTCTGGTCAGCTCTTAACCTACAACAAATTAAGCTCCAAATTGTTTCAGAGTTATTTTCTCCCAGCCTCTGAACCTAAATATGGCTTTTTAATGGATTGCTATGAATTTTCAGTATTTTTTTTAGTGTTTGTGCCACACCATCCCCTCTAACAATGAGGAGAGCAGAGTTTCACCAAGGCAGCAGGGAAATGCTTCTGCTGAAGGGGGGGTCCTGCTTCCCACCTCGGAGTCTCACCCACAAGCAGATTCTCACAACACACACCCAGAAATGACTTGTGTGTGGTTTCACAGAGATCTCTAAACGACACCAGGTGACATCCAAAACCATCGGGCTGCCCTGAAAGCAAAATCTCAGCTGTTCCTCAAACTCCAGCCCAACCACCCCAGACTCCTGCAGCCCATGAGCTGGGTGGGTGTGCCCATGGACCGGAGCGGGCACAGCGTCCCCCGAGCAAGGGCTCCTAAAGGGAGTGGGAGCAAAACCGAAACTGCTCTCTAAACATAACGAAATTAAAAGAGAAGTAAAAGATGGGGGCAAACTGCCAGAAGCAGAGTTTTCAGTTTTCAAGGGAACCACAAGGCACCACTCAAAAGCTGGTGTGAATTCCCTACACTGGTGGGATCTTAAACCAAAAAATTTCCTCCTCTCGAGATGAGCACGGAAGGGCTGCACAAACCTCGTGCCAGAACACCCCTGGAGCAGCAGGTGGAGAACTTCACCCCAAAGTCTCACCGCTCACACCACAGCTCAGGGTGGATGAGCAGAATCCCTGCCCGGCAGCAGGATGTGTGTGCAGTGTCAGCTTTCCAGCAGGTCAGCAGGAGTCATTTTGCACCCAAAAATATCTAAGGAGGAACCAGGCCCCTCTTCAGCCAGCAGGAGTGGGACTGTTTGATGAACATTTGCTCCCCGCATATATGAGCAGAAAGGAATCAATGTGCTTTGGACAGTCCAATGCAAAACTCGGATCCTCAACATCCAAATTCAGAACAACCCAGATCTTCATGCTTTTGAAGCCAGCCTGCAGAGTAAGGACACATCTAAATCTCTTAGCAGCCACAAAAAAAATCCTCATGAAGCATCTCCGCTGCTGTCAGCTGCCAACTCACTCCCAGCCCAATGCACAATTTCACTCTTTTCCTTGGATCCCCATCCAAGGCAGCTACACCTGGATGGAAAATATTAAACTGTGCTCCACCAAGGAGCTGGAAATACCACGATGGAAATTTCAGCAGCAGCACAGGAACCAAGCAAAAAGCTGAAAATACTTCTATAGGAAAAATAATAACAGTAAATACACACATGCTAAAATAAGAGCAGATCTGAAAACTAGTCTGGAAATAACAAACCCAGCCCAAGTTAGACAAACCCATCCACGAATCAAGTGCCCAAGAGAGCTGAATCACCTTTTTGGGTTCATCAGGCACAAATTTAAACTTCCAGCTACAGAATTCACAACCAGAAAACGCACTGAAGCTCTACGAGAAATGACTTGACAGGAAGCAGCTTTTTGGTTGACTTTACAGACCCCACAAAAGGGGTCTGCATTTTGATTTACATCTTTTCTGACGTGATTGTGCCCAACGAAGCCCAAGGGCAGCCACTTCCCAGTTCCTGGCCACGTCCATCTTGGGTCTCATTCCCATGGTCCCCATGCTGGATCCACTGCATGGAAACAGCAGGAACAGCAAAGCAGTGTGTGTGGTGGGAATGCAAAACCCCTGGTTGCAGGAGGGAGTGAGGGAGCAATTGGTACCTGATTCCCACCTTCCCATCCAGCCCTGCTACGATGCCTCTGGGATGTTACCATCACCTTCCGCTCCAGTATCGCTTCTCCACGACCAGCAACAGCCGTCCTCAGGGCTGCTGGGCCAGGAAAAGTTCTGGCATGGAGCTGGAAGATGTCAAGATGAGCAAATGACCCAGCTCCAGCCCACTGCCCCACTGCTTGTGCCAGCATCACTCTGGTGTCCCTGCTCACACGGGACAATTTCTGTCTGGGGAACTGCAACTTGCTTTGCTCTTACCGTAAGAGGAAGGGCACAGGTAGCAGACAGGTAACCAGAGCAGGAAATCTTCGGAACAACAAAGGCACAGGTTTGCTTTCTGCCCGTGTGGCAATTCTGCAGAATCTATCTCACCAGTTCCACGCAAAAAAAAGCCAATTAGGATGTCAAAGTGGTTTCGGTTTTACTAAAGCAGAGTTTGTAGCACTGGAAGAAAGGAAGTTCATTATGGACAAAGCCGAGTCTCCGGCTGGGAGACCTTAAAAGGGCAGCAGAGTCCAGCTCCCAGTGCTTCGTCCCTTCCCATCTGCTCCGGCGTTTCCGCGGGACACGCGCAGCCACCCCGGCCAAGGCGTGACGTTGTCTCTCCAGCCCCCGCTCGCCACGGCAGGGGCTGGATCCAGTCAGGCATTTCTCACACAGCCACTGACTCAACCCAGTGGTCTCGGCCCTCAGCCCCTCGCATGCGCCGGGTTTGGCGGCTCTGCCACGGGGTTTTCCATTTAAGCGAGACAATACGCCCCCAATGCAGCAAGCTCCAGGGAGACACCGGATACTAATTAAATCCATGCTGCTGCTGGAAAACCGAGCTGCAGAGAGGAACCAGCTGCCTTCCAAAAGTCCACAGCAGTTGGCCAGCAAAAAGCTGTTTACCAGTCCCATGGCTTCCGCTTCTCCTGCTCCCCCATCCATACATTTACATTTTCCAACCAGTCCCATCCTGCCCAGTTCTTGCACAGATTCATTATCACAAGCGTGCTGATCTTGGGAAGGAGCCTGCAAAGGATTCCTTTCTAGTCAAGACTCAACATTGCTTTTAATCCACTCATGCCCAGAGCATAAAGCCCAAGACTCAGCTGCACAACCAACAGTGAATCTGAGAAGTTTCAGAGCAGAACAACCCAGGCAGATCTGACTGACACACTGGGAAAGGGCAGGTCCCCAGCGCTCACCTCCTGCAAAACTCGAGCTTTGCTCTCATGCCTGGTAACTCTCCACAAAACAGGCTTTGCCTGCAAGCAGGTGTCCAGAGCACTGTCTGTATCCCAAATCACTGCATCACATCTGTGCCCTGGGAAACAGAGAAGCCCAAGGAGAGCTGCTGCTCACACAGCTGCTGAGCACAGACTACAGAGCCCACAGCACCTTCAGGGCAGGCAGCCCTATCCCGTACCTCACTCTCTGCCACTGGATGCTGTGAGAAAAGTACCCAAAGCCTTGACAGCTCAGGCACCCTTTTACTTCCCTGGGAGGTCGAACAAGGACAGATCCAAGTGCCTGCCTGTCCTGCAGGACCACGGGGATCCAGCCGAAGGGCAGCTGGCTGATGAGGAACGGCAGCTGCATGAGCACAGCTGGAACAGGCATCGCTGAGCCCTCTTCATCCCCAGCTCCACAGAAGTTTCTAGAGCAGATTTAGCTTTGGATTCAGGTGGCAGCTGTCAGAGTCCCCTGAAAAGCCTTTCTGTGAAAGGTACGATCCTGCATGTGTCACAAACACACAAATTCATCACCACCGTAACCCACATTGCCAGTTTGGCCATGACAGTCGCTGTGCTGGGCCACAAGAACCAGGCAGGAAAGCACCGCGTTCTGATGGCAGGTTTCTGAGCAGACAAGTTCCCCTTCCACCTCCTCCCCTCCCCAGAGCTTGCACCCTGCTTCACAGTCACCAGGCAGTGGGAAAAAACAGGCTTCTAGACAAACAGATAATTTTCACCCAGCAGCTGGGAACAACAGCTTCCATTTCCATCTGAGGCTGGAACACCTCCTCCTGTGCTGCTGTAGCCTGAAATAAGGTTAAGACCATCTCTACCAGCACGCTACTTCACCAGCCCTGTCCCTGAATACTCCCACGCCCTTAAAAGCCAACACTTTTCATAAAAACAAGATGAAGTGCTGCTCGCCTTTCTCTTGATAAGGGATCTTAATGCACTTCCGGCAGCACGCACGGGAATGGATGTGGAAGAAGAGCTGCCACCAGTTTTCCAGGGAGAACAGGGCTCTCTCCCCACCTCCACTGCAGCCAGAGACGTGCTGCACCTTTCCTGTGCAGCCATGGTCACGCAGCCAAGAGCCGCCCTGGCTCCGGAGAGCTCCAGGCACGGGCTGCAGGACGTGCCCAGCTGAAGGACAAGGCTTAGAACAACCTGCTGCAAGAGGGTTTGACAGCAAGCCCAGAGGAACAGCAGGTATAAATGCAGGCAGCAGGAGGAAACATCAGAGGAACATGCCTCTGGCCCAGAATGGCCCAGCAAAGCGGAGAGGGGAACACTGCAGCAGCTGTGAGGCCACAACGTGCCCATCCAAGAGCTGATCCTGAGCCCACCTGCTCAGCATCTCCTGGAGCCAGTGGGCACAGGGACCATGGAGAACAGCACAGAGCTGGCACTGCTGACACACCTCATCGGGCAGGGGGGGCAGCTGTCTTGGCAAGTGACCATCCGCTTCCCAACACGCTGGGATGGGCTTATTTCCCAGCCTGGCATCCAGGCCACTCTGCACTGCTTGTTGCTAAGCTTTGGGGTCTTCCCTCCCTCCCCTGAATTTTCAGTAATACACAAGAGCACACGCATGTATTTAAGCATTAGTGCAGAGTCAGATGGTTGAAACAGCAAACTACCAGAGATCTCCGAATCCCAGGCCATGAAATCAGTTCCTCCCACCAAAGCAGGGGGATGGGAAGGCGTCCTACTCTCCCTGCCCTGGGACAGCCCAAACATCACCACAAGGCCAGTCCATCACAAAGCCTCATCATACACACAACGCTGTGCACGGTGCCACCGCTTCTCTCCACTGCAGCTGAAAGCACAGCGGGGTCCACACTCTCCACTACAACCCACTGAGAAGGCCCTACAGCAAAAGCTTCCTCCTTTATGCAACCACAGGCCCCTGAGGACAGAGACTGAGGCAGGACACGACAGCAGCCATTCTCACAGGAGAGAATGCCCCAGGAGGGGCTGCAGTGCCACTGTCACCCCTTGCCACAAGCTATAGAATGAGTCCCCACCTGTGGCAGGCAGCCCTGGACCCTCAGCCATCAGTGCAGCTGGTGCATGACACAACAGCTCCCTGCTGACACAGCTTTATCAACTCCTTTATCAATTCCCAGGCATGGGAAAGCTGAGAGCAGCTCTCAGACAGTGAGGAAGGGGACGCCCTGAGTTATGGCCTTCTCTGTCCCATGGGACTCCCTGGAGAAGCACTGCTCTCCCCTGCCAGCCCTGCCTCTCACCCACCCCCTCTCCTCTGGGAGCCACCTCGCTGGTGTCGTGGGCATCTCTGGAGGGGGACACTGCCCACAGGATGATCCAACCTCGTCACTGCAGGATGAGGCTCCAGAGGGAGCCCAGGCAGAGGCGTTTTGGTGCGCATGAGTCAGAGGGTCTGAGCACACGGTGGGGTGAGATGTCCCCCCACACACCGTGGGAGAGCTCCTCGTGGGACAGCTCTGCTTCCAGAGCGTGAACCGTGCCGGCATCCCACGGGCCGGGAGCAGCAGCAGGGAGGACACGAGATGACGGGGCCATCCAAGCGCTGTCTCACAGAGAGTGCTGTCAAGTGGTGGGAGACGTGCAAGAGCAGAGGAAGAACATGACCCATTCGAGGATGTCCTCAGAAATCCCACAGCCTCCAATCCCATATGTGCTCAGCTCCTTCCGGCACCGCAAAAGATCAGCTGAAGCCAGGGCGAGGGGATCAACGTTTGTTCTCCAAAGGATAAGAGACATTTCCCAACACCTCTCCCATAACAAAAGCAAATTTCTGGATGCACGTGTCTCTCTTCCCTTCTTTTCCTCCTCCAAGCCCAAGCTGGGTCTGAAAACCTTTCATCCACCTGGAAAAGATTTCCTCCCCACGGAGGAACTTGACTGAAAACCAGCACAGGCAAGCCCAGCACTCTCCTCCCCGTGAGTGGGACACCACAGTGACACACTCAGGACTTATTCCTCCCCACAGCCTTTGGACCAGCTCCTAAATAACCTTGGGAGCAGGAGACTGGGAACAGACTGCTGCCCCCAGACACTCACACCACACGCCTCTCCACAGCACAAATGGCTGTGGAACATCACTGAACAACCCAGGGTATCCTAGCTCGCTCCCAACTTCCAGGGAATGGGAGATCAAAATTTAGCAGAGAACTAGAAGTGGTTCCATTTCCCTTCCCTGCAGCCTCTAATGAGCACAGCAGGAGCAAAGCCACTCCCTCCACTCTGTCTGCACGGCCTCCTCCTGTGCAAGGCACAGGGAGCAGAGGGATCCTGGCACAGCCCCTCCTGTGCGAGGCACAGGGAGCAGCGGAATCTCAACACAGGAGGACAGACACAGAATTTGAGGGATACCATCAGCACACAGCACCAGCCTGACAATTTCTGTGCCAGGGACACAGGTGACGTTCACTCTTCTGGAAACCACCATCTCTGGAGGGCAGGACATCCCTGCTGCCCAAGCTGCTGCATGACCACAGCAGACTGCCTTGTCTTATCTGAACCACAGCCTTCCAAGCAGCCATGCATGAGAAAACCCCCTCTGTTCCAGGAGAGTCCAGGCCACCAGGGAGAGCAGATGACACCAGGTGTGGATGCTGCCATTTCAGATTTACCTGATGCACCAGGTGGGACACCCCAGAAGAGACCCCATCCACTCTCCTGTGTTGGCATCCACACCATATGGCTCCCGGGGTTGGACACACACCTCCTTCTCTCCCAGCAAGCTGGGAAACAATCCAAGCAGCAGCATTAGCCATCTTATCTTCCTGATGTCCCTCATCACAGGCTCCAGAGGCTTTTCAGACCAATGCCCCCCCAGCTCTTACATCGCTCCTTGCAGCAGCTGGTTCAGAGTAGGTCACCACGGAAGTGTCATTACAGAAGAGGGAACTGAGGCACAACACTGCCACATGTCACACAGAAAGCAGCGGCAGAAGAGGCAGAAAAAGCCCAGTCCCAAAGGCTGCTGTGCCCTCTAAGGTCACCTGCAGGGATGGTGGCCCTGACCACAGGTGTCTTCTCCAGGCAGGGCAGTAACCTGGCACAGGGCAGTAACCCAGCACAGGGCAGTGACCTGGCACAGCCCCAGGAGCGGGTCAGAGGCCTGACCTGGTGATTGCCAGATTGGTTTCAGATTTGTTTTCTGGTTCACATTTCCAGGAGGTAGATGGAGCAGATGCCTGCAGCCAGCAATTCCCTCTTCCTCCTCCTGCTGCTCCTCCTCACCAGTGCCACCTCAGGCAACCACTACCTCTTAAGAGTTGCTGCCCTCCTACCAGGGGGTAGAGGGACACCACCCAGCTCTGCCACTCCAGGGCTGTCACCACAGAGGTGTGGGAAAGGAGGGACTCTCAATCCAACAACTTGGGAGGGTGAGCTGTTCTGTACCACCCAGAGAACTCACTGCAGAGCCAGGGAGGCAGTGGGAGCACTCAGAGGGTATCCAAAAGCTCAGCCAGAAGAAGGTGTCATCCATCAGTCCAGCAGCTCCAGGCAGCCCCAGTGAAGGACTGGGAATTCTGTGTGGCAAAGCAATCAGCTCCTGACAGGAGAGCTAAAGCCCACCTGGGTGGCTTTGAGAAACCAGACAGCTTTTCCCTGTCACCTTCATCAACACAGGTTGGGTATCAGGAGGAATTTCTTCTTAAAAAGGGTTGTTAAACATTGCAAGGGGTTGTGAGGGAGGTGGTGAAGTCACCACTCCTGAAGGTGTTTAAGGAAAGACTGGACACGGCACTCAGTGCTGTGGGCTGAGTGACAGGGTGGGGATTGGGCCCAGGTTGGACTCGATCTGAGGGGTCTTCTCCAGCCTAAATGATTCTGCGATGCTGTGATCACTTCCCACGGGCAAGAGCTGTAACACAGATTTGCCCAGTACCTCCAGCAAGAGGGCTCCTTCCCAGCCCTGCCTGGGACCAGGGGAGGAAGAGGCAGAGACAACACGCAGCACTGGAGGAATGAAAACCACAGTTCCATCTCCCACCTCCAAGATGTGGGATAGCTACTCATCCCACAGGGAATGGGGGGTAAGGGACAAGTTGAGTACTCTGGAAGGGGTTTTTAATGAGCCACGCACACACCAGCCACAGTGTAAAGGGGGAAACGGACCCACAAAGACTCCAACTCAGCAGATCCGGAACCATTCCAGCCCGGCTGCCAAAGGCCTGAGCACTGCGATGGCGAGAGCTGCGTGTGCCAGCAGGGTTCCCTGCTCCTCAGCCATCTGGGGACTGTCACTCTGCACAGATCTGCTTGGCCTCCTGTCATGTGCAGCGCTACCAACCCCTTTTCTGTCAGCACGATCTGGGTTGGCAGAAACACTTTTAATTGTAGGATTTTTTTTTCTCCCTTAACCCATATCCTCTTGACAGAACCAGGTTAGGAAGCAGCTGCACCAGCAGATCTGGGGTGGCCTTTTGCGAGGCAAGGCAGGGGAAAAAAGGGGGGCCTGGATCCAGTTATCTCTTCAATCACCAAACCTCAGTTAATCACGACTTCCAAACCTCTCCTAAGGTCACATGGAAAGGGGGAACACCACCAGCTCAGCTCTGTCCCAGCCCGGTCCCTTTGCTCCAGAGCAGGCCCTATGTCCTGGAGAGTCCCAGAGCACGGTGGGTGGAAGGGATGTCATTCCCACTGGTGACAAGGGCTGTTTCCATTTCTGGGTGGCAGAGCTGCAGCTCTGCCAAGCTGAGCTGTCCCACATTTTCCCCTCTGCCTTCTTCCCCAGGCTGCTCCAAGCCCTGCATATCTCCCCTCAAATGACTGCCAAACGTACAAATTTGGGGGGGGGGACAAGAGGGGGAGGGAAGGGTAAGCATTCAGCAGGGGCTAACCGGGAAACCTCTCCCCAAAGAGCCGTCAAATTCCGTGTGCTGAGACACCAAAAACACTTCCCTGCTGCAGAGCCACACGGGAGCTGACTCGCTGCTGCCCTGGCTCCCAGCTCTCCTCCCCAGCAGGGACAGTCACCCAACAGGGACAGCATTGCAGGGCCACAGGCAGGACCCACAGCCCAGACCACGAGGAGGAAAGAGCAGCACCATGCAATTAATCTTTCCTGCGGAATAACTGGGGCAGAGGGATGCTCCGTGGCACGACAACATCCATCAGCTTCCGTGCAAGAGCCAGCAGCACCTTCAGGGAAGCAGCGAGTGATCCACGAGGCGTTCATCTTCCCACCCCCTCTATTACAGGACCATCAGCAGCTCAATCCATTACAGTTTTCCTTGCAACTTCTCAAAGGTATGGAAGCAACCTGCTTATTTCACAGATGGGCATGGAAGCATTGCTGATCTCAGAGAAAAAAAGAGGATAGAGAACAGCAATTCCCAACTAACTGGAGACTAACTGGGACAAACTCCTAAGGCCTAGGCAAGCACCCCAGTCTGCTGGCTTGCAGGGAGGGATAAGCTTCAAAACAGAGGGACCAGAGACCTACATCCCATTCCTGGTCACATCACAAGCTGTGCAGGATCTTTTCACTCCTCCATCCCTCACACAGAGGATCAGCCTCACAACCCTTTATTAAGCACTGGGACAGCTTTCTGGATTAAGGGCTCGGTCTGGTTTGCACCAACCTCCACATCTGAAAGGCACATTCCAAAGGTTTTTTTTCTCATCTTCCCTCATCCCCCACCTGTGTGTATTTTGCAGGGGATGAGAAGGCCAGGACTGAAACAGGAAGAGCACAGGACTGGCTACAGCTGAAGAGGTGGTGCTGTGCACTGGGAAAGGAAACTTTCAAGGGGTTCATCCAAAAGACTCTCTCAAACAGGTACATCCAGTGCAGCCTTGCTGGTTCCTCCCTTCCCCTTACCTGCTTCTTTCAACCCTACACAAAGAGCTTAATGTATAAAATCAGAGGGATCGTTCCAATGAAGGAACATGCAGGATACACCCCCAGGAGGACCCATTTCATCTTGCTGCTATTAATACCTGGAACGTTATTTGCATGAACAGACTGTCCTTTCTCCCTCACTTCTGGGCTCTCACTTCTCTGGTTTGTCCCAGAAACCCCAGCCAACACACGTTCACCCTCCTCTAGTACACGCTTCCATCCAAAACCCCAACCTTTCCTCTTTTTTTGAGTTAATTACTCATATTTCTGGTTCACATCACCTCTTTCAACCCCTGCAGACAGGATACAGCTCCCCTGGCTCCCTCATTCATTAGGCAGCCAATTTGTGGGCCTAAACTCATCAACTCTCATTATGGAAAGGGACCAAGACTTCCCACAGCTGCCCAGCATCCCACTATCCTCCAAGCTGGATGGGGATCTCACTCCTCTTTGCTTCCCCAGCACCAAAGCTGCGACTAAGAGCCAGAGTCATGCTCTGGCTGGGCTTGGCTCTCCTTGGCACAGCTTTAGGCTGGGCCCAAGGGCTACCTGCAAGCCCTTTGCTACATTGGCACAAAGAAGTTCTCAACCTTTGAGAGCTGTGCTGAGCTCTGCCCACAGGAGCCCAGGCAGAGCCTTCCCCTTGCAAACAGCCGCGTGCCTTTGGTTTTGCTTCAAGAGGAAACATGTTCTCACATCTGTATCCAGGCATAAAACAGTCAAGCCCGGCCAAAACCATCCAATCAACAGCACAGAGCGTGACAAGTCAGGGCAGAGGGTTACCATGGAGCTAAGGAAGCCCAGACTTCCCAGCCAGACCCCGAATTCCTGACCTGCCCTGTCTGCAGAGAGGGGCTGGGAGGATCAGGCTCCTCTCCATCGCCGTGTCCTCACACACCACAACCAGCCCGAGCAGCCTGAGATGCCACCACAACCTGACCTGAATTGTGACATACACCAGCACACAGCCCCGTTCAGCTGCTCTCCCAGAAACGCGGGACAAGCTCAGCACTGAACCAGCAGCAGGCTTTACCTGGTTGTTCGGGGCACCCTGCGAGAAGGATCACACAGAAAGGTGAAGGATCATGCTGAAAGGTGAGGAGAAGCCGTGAGCACCTCATCAAACTGGCCCAGGGAATGGGAAATCCTGCCATCAGCAGGCTCCACTGCAGAGGATTTCACAGCTAATGAACCCTTGCCCCACAGACCACAGCGAAAGCAAAAGCAGCAGAGCGTTTCTTTTCTGATAAGCTGCTTTTATCGGGAAGTTCAGCCCGGCTGCCCACACCAGCCCCAGCTGGAGAGCAAGCCTATGCCTTTAAATCCCCTTGGCAGCGCAGGACTGGGGCTGTGGGAGCAGACACGCCCTGTGCTCCAGCGCCGGAGCACACAAACATTTCCTCCCAGCCATTCCCGCACCTCGGCTCAGCCAGAACTGCCTCGTACCTGCCAGGGCCGTGCCAGAGAGAACACAGGCTGTGCCACACAGACCTGGGCATGCACAGCCTTAAACTCATTTCCTGAATCCCTCCTGCTTCCCCACCAGCACTGGACATTCTTCCCTCAAACTTCTTCCTTAAGGCAAATATTTGGAGTCTAACAGGCATTCCTCATGGAAGGAACAAGTTAAATATTGGCCCTAAAACAACAGCAAGTGCCTTTCAATGATTCTGGCTGGTGAAGCACCGCTCTGGACTTTGATTTCTGGCTCTGAACAAAAATAGGAGTAAAGCACTGAGCGTTACACTCTTCTCCTGGGAGAAGTCAGATTTCAGGCTCTGCAAGTCCCCTGCCAGGACCACAGCCAGCAGTGGGAACTGTCCCTGCTCGTGCTTTCTCACACCTTGGGTGTCTGCTGTCACCCAGCCAAGGCTGCTGCAGTGCATCCTCTGCGCCGGGCACAGGATCAGTCTGAGTCTCGTTTCCAGGTCTGGGATTGTTTATCCTCAGAGAGACACCGGAGAAGAACTGCTGGGAACCATGGGTGCCATCCAGGGCATTTGCACACCTCGTCCTCCCTGCCTCTGGCTGCACCACCAGCATTCCCGAAGGTGCCCACCTCTCCATCCAGCCATGCCCAGCTCTTCAGTGCACAAGATGCTCCAGGCTGTTCCTGCTCTGCAGGCAGCCCAGCTCCCGATGGACGTGCTGACTCTTGTAACAAAACGTCCCAGCAATGTAGGAGCCCAAGCAGTCAGAGAGATGGCAACACAATAAAAACGGAGAGGGAAGGGTGAGGAGGAAAAAGAAACCTGCACTGAGGTCCATACACCTGAAGCATGGCACCACTCAGGTGCTGGGATGTCATGGGCATTTTCTACATGGATCAGGGGAGCAGAGCTGCTGTCATGACTCTGCAGCCAGAGCCCTGCAGAGCCAGGTTTGTTGCACCCCAGAGCAGCTCTGTGATGTCTATATGCTGCTAATCCAAGCCTGAGCAGAGGGGCTGCTCCATCACCCCCACTGCAGAGAGGTCCCAAAGAGCCCCTGCCAAAACCAGCCCAAACCAGGGGTCTGCCCACTGCTTCTCCAGAAAACACCACAACAGTTACCCTGAGAAAGGTTACATGGTGCAGATGTGCTACACACCAACTCACTCACAGGGTTTGTTCTATGTCCTGCTAAATTCAGCATGGGGTGTGTTAAATGAGCTTCCCTTTCACTCTCCTGTGGACCCAGTAAGCCCAGGAGCACCTTGCTCAGCTCTGCCCGCTCTGAGCAGGCCTGGGAGGCAGGAGAGGGACTGAGCAGTGGAGAGCTGCTCCCTGGCAACATCCCCCGCTGTTCTGTGAGATGGGGAGCTCTGACGCTCTGCTGTGCTGGAATTCCTCTCTAATTCCTTTCCAAGACACTTACCATGGTACTTCAAGCTGGGGAATCTGCTGGGGCCTCTGACAACCTCTCAGTGAGATTCCCCGACGGGGAAGACACCCCTCTGAAAACAGCATGGGTTTAAAACCAGCTGTGAGTCACCCTGGAGGAAATGTTAAAGCTCCGAGCACTTCCTATTCCTTCCCCAGCCACCGAAGCCCATGGAACAACGAGCTCCAGCAAGTTTGAGCAGGAATTTCCAAGGCTCGGGGCAGAGACCAGCCTGTACCTGTCAGCAGCCACACCTCCTCATCCCACGGCACACTGACCCCGCACTCCCAGAGCCGACTGCTGCTCCTCAGCTCCCAGCTCCGAGCAGCCCCTTCCAGCACAGGGACCCTACCTCCGCTCCCAGCGCCTCAGTCCTTCCTTAGCATTCCCTGTACTTGGCAACACCAAAGCCAGACTGCGACTCAAACCAGCATCGCCTTCGGGATGAGAGGAATCGGCAGAGCTGGGGGCGGGGGGATTCCAGGAGAGCCTCAGCCTGCCCCTCGCCCACACACAGGGCACAGAAGGTGCTGGAAAGCACCATCCTCTCCCCGCATCAAACCAGGGAAACCAGGCAGAGAGTATAAACTTCATCACTGCCAACAGCCCCTGCTAAAAAAAGGATAAGAGAAAGGTTTTCTTGCTTTGTTGTTTGTACCTCGGTGCTACCTCAAAAGCAGCGAGATTTTTTTACCTGAAAACATTGGGCAAGGACAGAGTCTGCAAGAATGGAGCTTTTGTAGCACAAACACAGCTCTGTTCGGGTTTAAATTAGATTTCCACTGACCTTTCTGAGCCCATCGTTCAGCCACCCACACCCAAGCAGCCCCTCTTAGCAAGACTCGGCAGCCCCCAGCCTGGGAAGACGAATGAACCCCCAGAGACTTGGCTGTGCTCCCAGGGAACCCCCACACCCCTCCCAGCTCCGCTCCTGCTGTGCAGAACTGCTCAGCTGCAGGGCTGCAAAGCTCTTCCAAAGGAAAGCTGCAAAAAATCCAAGTTCAAGCTCAACCTTAACCCCTGTTTACTAACTTAAGAACATCCCTCTCAGGGTGACAAAGCCCGTGCATCACCTGCCAACTGTCTCATTCACCACTGGGAAAGCAAAGGCCAGGCCTGCCTCATTAAAAAGCATTACATAACATTAAGCAACAAAGGGCTACAGGACATTCTTTGCTTGGTGGACACGTAAAAATGAATGACTCAAAAATTAACGCTCCTTTCCTCCAGACTCCCAGTGTCTCCAGCACCCTGGGAGGCCAACGAGCACCTTAATTCCAAGGCAACAGTGGCTCATCCCAAATCCTGCTCTCACATCCAACTTATTGCGACCCCTGCCCTGCAGACACTAAACACACAGCACTGCTCAGCTCTCTTTCAGAGCACAGTCCCCACCAGACACCAGTGCATGTGTTTCTGCTGTCTCATGGCTCACACTGGGGGGAAGCTGATATCTTGGCCTGTGGCACAGGGACCCTTCCCCAGCCTGGGGTCAGCTTGGCTGGACCTCACCAGACAGGACTCTGGGCTTCCCCCATGTCACCATCTCAGCGCAAGCCTTTCACAGACGGGACGGTGAGAGCACTAGGTTTCACTGTCAGCACTGAACTGGCCTCAAGACCTGTGTTTCCAACAAGGAGGATGTTTCTGCTGTGACATTTCAAGTGCCGGGGGCCTGATGCGGTGGGGAAGGCAGATGTCAGCAGGGCACTGCTTGGAAAGGCCACTGCCACCAACCTCTCGGTAGAACACAGACTCCACAGGCACTGGGAGATCTTCCTGGACACACGGTGAACTTCTGTCCACCACCTCGCTGGAGCCAAAGAAGCCAATTTAAAATCTTTATAGAACTAATTGAATTCCTCTACTCCGAGAGCAAACTCTCCTTACTGTGGGTGGTGGACAAAACCAGAGACTTCTTGCTCCATGTAGTATTTTGAAACGCCCTGCAAAGCCTTACCTGGAAGCTTCAGCTTACCTGAAGAGCCATTTCCTACACCACACAGGGCTCATTGTGGGTGCTGATCTGCTGCTGCCACGCTCCAAGCGCAACGAGCGGAAGGCAGAGAGACGTCCTGTGGTTTTACAGCCACTGCACCTCCCTCCCTCCTGCCCCACCAGGCTGGGGGGCCACAGCTTTGAGCACCACAGGTGTCACCCTGGAACCTGACAGCATAGGCCAGACAAGGCAGGGTGTGCTGGAACACCTCGGCTCCACGCATGGAATCAGAATGGTTTGGGTTGGAAGGGGCCTTAGAGCTCATCCAGTTCCACCCCCTGCCATGGACAGGGACGCTTTGCACTAGGCCAGGGTGCTCCCTTGATCCAACCTGGCCTTGGACACTTCCAAGGATGGGACAGCCACAGCTGCTCTGGGCAAACTGTGCCAGGGCCTCCCCACTCTCACAGCCAGGAATTTCTTCCTAACATCCATCTAACCCTGCCCTCTGTCAGAGGGAAGCCATTCCTCCTTGTCCTGTCACTCCAGTTCCTGATGCACAGGCTGCTTTTCAAAGCCAGTTATTAGGAATAATGCATCAATGTAACATGCAAGGGAGGGGCTGCCCACAGGAAGGGCTGCAGGGCTACAGCCTGGGCAGCGATTTAGAATTCCCCAGGAGGAGGAGGGCAGCTGGTGTGAATGGGGGAGCCTGACAGAGGACTCTGATGCTCCACACTCAGCTGCCCCAGCAGAAAGTCACCTTTTCACCTCCCTCACAACCAAAGCTGCTGCTCCTCTACAGCGACGGATCCACCAGAGACACCGGCTGCCAGCAGGAAGCAGAAACAGCCTTTCTCACGAAACCCCAAAACTATTCACACAGCTTTTCTAACAGGAAGATGACTTGCTCTCCAGCAGAACCCCAGAGCTGCGGGGACCTGCTCTCCCTCCTTGCCCTCCCAGCTCACAAGGTACAGCTGGACTGAAGCAGACTCCAGGTCACACCATGTCTGGGCCCAGGAAGGAGGCTCAGGTTCACAGCTTCTCACTGCACCCACAACCAATTACAGGGAGCCCAATTACAGGGCTGTGGGCAGAGCTGTTCCCACAGGCTCTCAGCAAAAAGCCGTGGCAAACACACGAAGGAAGCTCTTGTGTTGGCACCCGAGTCTGTCCCTGCTCAGCAGCACTACAAGGGAAGAGGGTTTTGACTCCTCAAACTGCAGCTGGAAAACACAGGAGTAGCACAGGGCAAACCAGGCCACTGCCCTCTGGTACCAAAGCCCACAGCGCCCAGCCCTGCTGAGCGAGGGCAGGGTCTCCTCCCCAGCCCAGGGGCTGCACCTCTCCTGCACACCCCACAACAGCACATCAGGGGTTGCTGCTCACCCGAGGCTTCCCTCACCCCTCCCACCAAGCCTTTAGTGCCTGTGGAGCTGCAGTTCCTGTCTGAAGGAGAGACAAACAGCTTCCTACCCACCCTGGCTCACACAGGGCCTGGGCCTCGCAGCAGTGCCCCGGATCGAGGGCTGGGCACGCACCTGGAGGGACCAGCCAAAGCACAGGAGTGCTGCTCCAGCACAGCTCATCCCAGCTCCTCCTACACAGGAAAACCACGAGGAGGGGGGGTGGGCAGGGGGAGACAGCTCCAGAGCACAGCCAGGCCCAAGTCCAGCAAAGATGTTTACTGGCAGCTGCTCTCAGACATCGTGTCTTCCAGCCCAGTGGGGCTGGAGGGGGGGGAAAATACTGATTGTCCGTGAGCACAACCCTCATGTCATTCCCATTGATCCGCTGAGTCACTCCCGTATTAACAGTTTTGACAACACCCGGGCTGCACAGGAGCTCTGACACGGAATACACAACGAGGGGCACTGCGAAGCCGCTCCGGAGAGCGGCACCCAGGAACCTGCTGAGCTGCCAGGGCCCACTTCCTCCCCTCAGGAGCTGCACCAAGAGCAGCCAGCACACACCAACCACGCTGCAAGGGCAGAGCACACAGCTCCATCCAGTGTGCCCGGGGAAACTGCTGGACACAAGGTCTGCCCTGCAAACCACCGCCAGCTGCACCCCATGGATGCAGGGGCAAAGCAGAACAGCTGCTGCTTTGGCAAAGGAACTACACAAGTGATTTTTAAGTGATTTATAAGGCCTCACAGAGCTGTCAGCTAACGAGGAGGAGATCAAACCCTAAGGCACAGGAGGGCAGCCACCTCTCCAGGCTGAGGGACAACCCCTAGAGGGCTGGGGGCTCCCCAGACCCCATGTCCCCACAGACCTGAGCGTGCTGGCGCTAGACCAGTCAGCACCACAACCCTCCCAGCGCCCCAAAGGTGCTCAGGGGCGATAAAACACTGACCAAACAACGTCCCTATCTGCAACGTACCAAATTAAAACAAAACCAACAAATCTTTGGCAAGTTCCTCTCAGCAGCCAAGCCTATCCCGCCACGGCGAAGGCTCCCCATGGAGGCCTCCTGCCCTAATTTGCAGCAATTCTTTGTCAGACCACTGGCAAACACCAAACGTTTGCTCCAATCTGTTACATAAGGCCCAATTTTTAAACCTGTGTGCAGGCCGTGGGGAGATGGGGGCACACTGTGTGTGCAGCCTCACAGGCCAGCCTGGCTGGCGGGTGAACTCACACACGCCTCAGAATGCACTTCCACATCTCCAACCACTTGTTGTGAGGGAAGAAAACAATTGGATTAGTTAAGGAGGCAACTTCCAAAGGGTTTACACACCTTTTAACCCGGGTCCAGGCTAACTCGAACTGTTTGGAATGGACTAATATCATGGCAACTCAAAAGGGGTTTGTGAAACTTTGCTTTTTAACTTCCAAAATACACCAAACATAGCAAGTCTTCATGTTGCCCAGTGCACAAAAGAAAAGGCACCTTCCTGACCATCCCCACAACTTCCCGTTGTTTGCTCCCCGAGATCCAAGACCCAGCTCCCCGGCTCAGCTCCCTCCTGCCAGCCAGCGACAGGAGCCACAGGCCTCCCCGGCAGAGCTGCTCCTCATCTGCAAACCTCAGGAACAGCTCAAATCGGCTCCTGTCTGCTGGGGGCAGGAGGGGGAGGGCACTTTTTCCCGTTTCTCACATTCATCCTCACCCGCTCCGCTGAAGAAAAAAAAGCCGTTTTAAAGACCAGGTTCAGCACAGTCCTTTCCCCAAATAAACACTTCCCAACCCCTCTGGAGAGAGGAAAGCCACATACAAAGGAGCCAACATCCTGCGAGGCTCGGGCAGGCCGGGGCAGGGTGCGGGCCGAGGGGACACGGCGGGGAGGATCCGACCCCATCCCTGCCGCTTACCCGGCCTCGGGGGGCTCTGGGGGGCTCGGACCCCTTCCTCGAGGCCACAAAACAGTCACGGCCGGGAGGGGACGGGGCGAGGCGGCCCTGGGCCCTCAGACCCCGGCCCAGTCCGACCTCAACGCGACCCCAAAGCCTCTCCCACCCCCCGATCCCAACCCGACCCCCACAGCCCCCCCATCCCCCC
>VZTD01001896.1:88774-113559 GCA_013397725.1 Rhagologus leucostigma
CGGCAGCTCCGGTTAACCCCGCGCTGCCCGGCGCCGCTGTCGGGACAAGCGCCGCTGTCGCGACAGGGCCCGCGCTGCCTCAGCGCCCCGCAGGGCTGGAGGGCGCAGCTCTCACACAGGGAACAGGTCGCGCTATAGGGTGCCCTGTAGGGTCCGCCTCCACTGATGGATGTGGCTCCGGTGTGGGTTGTCGCGCTGCTGTCGCGACTTGGATGCCACCGTCCTCCGGGTGGGGTACGGGCCTGTTGCAGGGAACAACATGGGGTGTATCGACCCAGTTATAGGGGACAGGCCCTAATATGTGAGTGAGCCCCGCACCGGAGTGCAGACCCCGTGCTGGGGTAGAGTCTCTGTTTTGGGGTACAGCGCCTGTTTTGGGGTATAGCCCTTATTTTGGGGTACAGCGCCTGTTCTGGGGTACAGCCCCATTCTGGAGTACAGCCCTTATTTTGGGGTACAGCCCCCGTGTTTGGATACAGACCCTGTTTTGGGATACAGCCCCTGCTCTGGGCTACGGCCCCATTCTGGGGTACAGCCCCTTTTGGGGCACAGTTCCCTCCCCACATCCATCCCCACTACAGGCCCTCCGGGGCAACCTCAGGATGGGGAATGGGGGTCCTGCAGAGGGGGCACAGCTGTGGTACCCCATCCGAAGGGAACAGAGGGAAGTTGGGGTGGGATTTTACAGGCATTGCCACCTTTTTGGGGACATCAGCTCCGAGCAAAGCCACTCTGAGGGAGACAGAGCTGCTGCCATCCCGCTGCCATCCTGCTGCCTCGCAGGGGACAGAGCTCCAGGACAGTGGGATCTGCTGGGACAGGAGCCAGGCAAGGACATAGGAATCGGGCAGGGACACAGATCCCAGTGCCACCTCCTAAAGCCTTTCATTTTCCTCTGATTGATCACCTGGGGACAAATACTCCATCCCCGTCCTCCCTCAGCGAAGGAGAGCACAGCCAGAGGATTGTTTCTTTCTCACCCTTTTTTTCTCAACCCCCAAGTTTGAGACTTTCAGGGTAAGGTTGGAGGGAGGGGACACCCCCGCACGACCCTGCTGGTCTCATGTTCACCACAGCACGGAGCAGATGCACCCCAAAAGTATTTTCAGGCAATGGGCAAATGAGTTTGTGTGGCTTTTGGGGGGACAATCAGGTCTCCAGCCACCAGCATCACCCCAAGTACCCATTTCAGCATTTCCTACTGCTCGAGTTGGTTCTCTCTCCTGTGACAGAAATGTTCCAGGAAAAAGCTCTCCCCACAACGTCTGGCTGAAGGACTTTTCCCTGTGGGTGTTTGCTCCTACAAAAAAACGCTGATTTTAGAGAATCAGGAAAATTCTGAACACGTGAATTCCAGCTGCTCCCATCCTGTTCCTGTGCTGTGACATGGCTCAGGGGGGTTGTGAGGGGCCGTGACCCATGTCCTGCCCCTGGAGAGGATAAAACCACCCTTTGAGAGGATAAAATCACTCCTGGAGAGGATAAAATCACACTGAAACCCTCCCTCTCCTCTTTGCCACATCCCACTCCCCCCCACTCTGCGATTTTGTGGCGATTTCACGCACTTTGAGAACTCACAAGCTTTTCAGACGTTTGGCTGGAGAACTGAACCACCCTCTGGAGCAGGAGAGTGGAGAAGAAAGGAGTTTTGATTTTATTTCAAGGCAAATCTCCAGCGGTGAGCACACGGTGTGCCAAAGGCCTGCAGAGACACGAGCAGCTCATGCCACGGAACCAGCGCGGGGAGCAAGAAAAGCCAGGGAATTTCTGTCGGGAAAGCATCCAGCCAGGAACCCTGTCCCTCTCCTGTGGGCACGAGACAATTCGGGCTCATTCGCAAGCAGACAACACAAAGGGACCACTGTGACTGCACGGGAGAATGGGAGAACGAGCTGCTCCAGGGCAGGTGGGCGACACCTTCCCGGCTGGAACGTCCCGGCCTGGGAAACTGGAGAGTGACAGAAACACAGCAAGAACCAGAGAAAAGGAAAAGCCAGGCCCTCAGCGTCCCTCACGCCCTGATGCCGGGGATCCAGAGCTTCTTAGGAGCTCCTCAGGGTGGGGGGCTGAGCTTGGCTGCACAACCACCCCCATTCCCAAATCCGGGCGTGTTCCTGACAAACCCTGCCCACTCCTCCTGCAGCAGAGGCAAAAACCCCCTCATTCCAAGTGCCAAGGTCCTGCCTGAGTGGCAGCTGGAGCAGGAGCGTAAAATGTGCCTCGTGCTCAGATTTTGAGGGCCTGGAGCAAGAATTTGAGGAAAATCCAATTCATCCTCATGCTCAACACACCAGGGCACAGCATCAGCTGTGAGGAACCACTGTCGGAGAGAGAGGGATGGTGAGGGCCGGGCAGGGGGAACCTGGCACAGGGCTTTGGAGACAGGGAAGACACTGAGATCAGCAGATGTCACATCAACAGCCGTGATGGAAATGGCTCTTCTAGGATTAACTATCTGCCATGGAGTGGTACTGGCGTATGACACCACAATATGGTGATTTCTATATTCACATCTGGAGTGTTGTGTCCATCTCGAGAGCCCCCACACAAGACAGACATGGACCTGTGGGAATGAGTCCAGAGGAGGCCGTGGAGCTGCTCCCAGGGCTGGAGCCCCTCTGCTCTGGAGCCAGGCTGGGAGAGCTGGGGCTGCTCACCTGGAGAGGAGAAGGCTCCAGGGAGAGCTCAGAGCCCCTTGCAGGGCCTGAAGGGGCTCCAGGAGAGCTGGAGAGGGACTGGGGACAAGGCATGGAGGGACAGGACACAGGGAATGGCTTCCCACTGCCAGAGGGCAGGGCTGGATGGGATCTTGGGAAGGAATTGTTGGCTGTGAGGGTGGGGAGGCCCTGGCACAGGGTGCCCAGAGCAGCTGTGGCTGCCCCTGGATCCCTGGCAGTGCCCAAGGCCAGGCTGGCCAGGGCTTGGAGCAGCCTGGGACAGTGGAAGGTGTCCCTGCCATGGCAGGGGTGGCACTGGATGGGCTTTAAGGTCCCTTCCAACACAAACTATTCTGGGATTCTGTGATAACTTTGGAAAAACATTTTGGGTAATAAATTCAGCCATGTGCTAAAGGGACTCAACTCACCTTCACTGTCCAAGCCCATTCCTCCAGGGATAATGGTCTCCTTCCAGGCAGTAACTGGGGAAAGCAGACACCAGCACTGCCGGGGCCAGCATGAGGCTCTCTGCACTGTGGAAAGGCCACAAAAATGACCTCAGTGCTTGGGAGATGGGACTTTCTCCACACCTCTGCTCTCCAATCCCGTTGTTACACGATGGGAATAACGGCAGCACCTTTGGTCAAAGCTGATGGGGCATCTCTAAGAGTACAAACCACAACGAGCCACTCACACCAGTCCCCAGCACAGAGGATGAGCCTCATCCATCAACAACGTGCTTTTCTTTTACAGAGAGAACAACATGCAGTGGGAGACTTTGGAGGAAAATAGAGATTTTGCCATTTCCCTCTGCCAGATAACTCCGGTTACCTAGGAACAGACACTTCTCCGATGCGGCCAGTTCTCCTCATCAAGCACAGGATGAGCATTTATTGTCTTGTGATCAGGAGAAAAACACAAACAAAACCCAGAGCTCCACGGGTGACATGAAACATTGCACACAGACACGCCACGTGACGCCCGACCACACCAGGAGCCAGGGCCGGGTTAATGGTGTTAAGAACTCTTAGAAATCTATTGTAAACATTTAAAAACATACAGAGGAGTCCAAAAAAAAAAAAAAAATTAAGCCACAGTTGTTCAGGCAGCGCGTTGGGTCAACTTTCTGGAATTACGGTTTCTGGCATGGAAGAGGAGGGAGGGGGATGAGATGGCAGATCCCACCTGGAGGTGCATGGAGCTCCACAGGGATCTCAGGCAGTGCAGGCTAATGGGGTGATTTTGGTGTCCAGCTCCAACCATTCCGCTGGGCAGGCTCCCAGGCACCCCGTCCCCTTGCATCAAGCATTTCCAGTGTGAATGAGGCTGGGTGCTTCAACACAGCCCCCAGATTCTCCATGGGGAAAATCCCAAAGAGAAGCAGGATGTGGAGCCCCCCAGCAATGCTTCTCCTCTTGGTTCCTTCAAAACCTCCAACCTGACACACTAAAATGGGGCAGGAATCAAATGGTTTTGAGGAATTTTGGCAAGAGGCTGAGGATGGCGAGCGGCAGGACCGAGGGACACGGCCACACCATGTCCTGGCTCCCAAGTGTGGCCAATCCCACCTTCAGCCTCGCTGACCCTCACCCCCATGGTGCACCCACTGTATTTCCAGGGAGTCAACGCCAGGCAGTTCTTTCATCACTCCAATGGCAAGCGACAGAGAACACTTAAAATTACACTTGACACAGGACAAAGGCACCTAAAAGCTTCACAACGCCATCAGGTCGTGTTCTGTTAAGAAGGCTCCAAGAGCTCGTCCTCCCAAGCACATTGCACTCTCCAGGAAAAACCCCTGGTGCTGGGAGCACATTCTGTGTCCCAGAGCCAGCAGAGGGCTGCTCCCGCAGCAGGGGGTCAGTGTGGCTGTAAACAGAAATTCGGGGAGGCTCTGCCCTCCCATCCAGGGTTGCTTTTGCCTTGGCCCTGGTAACACAGGGGTCGGGCAGACTCCAGGCTGTGCTTCCCTCATTATTTACAGTGTGACACAGGACGAGTTAATAGGGAAACAGGGAATTCTGCAGGGGCGAGGGGGAAGCGGGAGCTCTCCTCCGTGAACTGTGATTTCATTAGATAAGGCACATGTAGAGAAAAATTTTCAAAAGATCACTTGCAAATCAATTCCACCTAGCTAGGACCATGTCCCTGTCCCTTTCCAGGAGCCAGTTTTGATTTCCAGTTGCTCAGTGTGAATTTGGAGTGACCCCATCAGCAGCCCTGCCAAGGCAGCAGGCTCCGGGTCTGATCCCCAGGGTGCCCAACCCCTCCTAGGTCTCCCAAATGCAGCTCTCTGGATCACTGGCCAAAACTTTGAGAGCCAAAGACTTGCAACACTCACTCCCTATAAAAAAATCGGGAACTGACCTCCCAGGTTGGACAGGTTGGAAAAAATTCACAGCAGGCTGAGGGGGAAGAAGAAACCGCAGCCTTTGCTGCCTGGATCGCTGTAGGACACAGGGAATTGGATGGCTCAGGCACAGAATGGAGATGAATGACAAGGTGGAGGATAATCTCAGGGAAAACAATCCCTCTCAACAGAGCTTCATCCTCCCTTCAGCTGATCCCTGGAGAAATGCAGGAATCTCTTTCTCATGGAAGTCCTGCCGGCCACAGAGCCAACAGCAGCCATGAGGACTAACAAGCTTCCCTTGGTCTCCCAGACCCCACTGTAATGTTTGGAGTTCAACTACACCATCAGAAGGCAGAATTAAACTATTCATTGTAACAGAAGCATTTCCAAACCACACTGGGGCCCCAGCACTGAGATCAATCATTATCCTGCATCCAGCTCCTGGCCGGGAACCCAGGAAAAGGGAGTCCCAACAGGACAAGGTGTGTCCAGTGGGGCATTCCTTGGGCCAGCACAAAACCTGGCTGGAAGTGACACGGTGGGGAGATCTTGTGCTGAGTCCCTGTACCTGGGTGAACATCACCAAGGCCCAGCGTCAGCTCTGCACTGGTTTCCACTGGGCTTTGATTCAGGCTTTAGAGAGCAATCCTGAACCGAAGGAGATGAATCTGCACCTCTGGAACGCACAGATCCGGCAAGAAGTTTTGGCAGCGGGGAAAGCAAGACTTGTAGCATCACAACAGTCTGAGCCAGGCAAATGAGGACTCGTGGGGACTTCACATCCGAGGACTCACCCAGGGCACGCTCTGTTACCTGCAGGGATCCTCCCAGGGAGGGTGGAGCTTTCACAAATCACGTCAGTGTCACCAGTACCAAATAATTTAAGTGTTGCATTTCCCTTAGAGTGAAAAATTCCACATTATTCATCCAGGAGAGTAAACATCAGTTGCTACTAATGCTCTGACTGCATTTGCTACAGACGGCGTGGTGCTGTGCTGTGCATTCCATGGAAGCTGAGCAGGAGCAGGAGCAGGAGCAGCTGTGGTAGTGTTGTCATCGCGGGGACGCTGAGCCTTTTCTGGGGATGGTCAGAAGAGGATTCCCTCAAGCAAGGGCAGTGAAGGGTTTGTTCTCAGTCTGCAATGAGGCAAATACTGGTGACTCAAGGCAAACAAAAAGCTTTCTGCCACGGCCGTGCAGTGCAGTGGAGGTGGGAAGGGCTGAGAGCACGGATATTCCACAGGGATCAGGAGACAAGAACCAGAAAGGTCCCCGAGATGAGCGGGGTGCTTGGCGGGAATGCAAATGATCTTTTCCAATAACAAGAATAAAAAGACCAAAAAGGAGAGAATCCAGGCAGTTTGCAGCTGTTGCTGCTTAAGGCCATTGGTTTCCAGAGGGGTAGTTGGGCACTGTGGGATACTCTGGCAGGCTGTTCCCAGAAAAATTGCTGTACTGGGCCTCCCTGCTGGGAGGGTTCCTCCATGCGCCGCTGTTCCACTCGTCTTGAGCCTTCTGGAAGCTTCCACCAGCCCCTCGGTAGATTTTATGTACCTAAGGGATAAAAGGGAGGACAAGAGGAGAGTCAGGACTAGGAGCCTAGAGCTGTGCCCCTGCAGAGCCACTTGGGAACGGGATTGTGGATTTGTTCCTCTCTCTGTGAGGAGCTGGATTTCCGAGGAACAAAAGCACAAAAAATGCAGTAATACAGTGAACAGAGGTGCAGATAGAGAATATCAACCCAATACTTGAACCCATTTCAGCTGCATGCCCAGGATTCAGGTGGGGGATCCCACAGCAAGGCAGCCAGCCCAGGCCAAGGGGTTGAAACCTCTCCAACACAGCCACCCCTGCTTCCACAGGGCTGCTGTTTTCCCTCTCTGCCAAAGCTTTCCAGAGAGTCCTACTGCAAATCCTTCTTTCTGCAGAGACCCACTTCCCACGCTGCCACATGGTCCCCACTGCAGATGCTTCACCACTGACCATCCCAAAGAGCAACAAATCACGGAATCACAGAATCGCTGAGGTTGGAAAAGACCTCCAAGACCGCCAAGTCCAACCATCAGCCCAGCTCCACCATCACGGTCACCACTAGCCCACGTCCCCAGGGGCTACATCCACATATTTTTCGAACACTTCCAGGGATGATGATTCCACCGCTACCCTAGGAAGCCTGTTCCAATGCTTTACAACCCTTTCTGTGAAAATAAATGTTCCCTAATATCCAATCCAAGCCTCCCCACTTCACACAGCCTCAGGTTGCTCCACATGAAGCTTGCTTTGCATAACATAAAGCAACATCACCACATGACACCGCGACAATTTCCAGCCTGAGCTGTCTTGTGCTGTCTGGATTTGTCCTCCAGAAACTCTGAGAGACATCAACTGACTGCACTGAGCAACCTTTCAAAGCAGTGATGGCTTGTGGTGGCTGCTGAGCTGCCTCTTCGCATTATGGTGATACACAGCAGGGATACTCCAAGGCAGAGACAGATCTGAAGAATACCAGAATCCCAAAATGGTTTGGGTTGGAAGGGACCTTAAAACTCATCTCATTCCACCCTCATGCCATGGGCAGGGACACCTTCCACTAGAAGAACCTACCCTTAAAATGCAGATGAGCATCGCGACCGCTGACATCGTGAACATGATGGCAGGGAACAGCATGAACACAGCAGCTGCTGCGCTGGTGCTGAAGAAGGTGATGGCTGCCAACCATCCACTAGAAGAAACAGAAAAAGAGACACAATATCATTATAATCTGCTTTTCAAAGTGTCGTTATCAGAAAAACTGTTTACTTGCTTATAAGGCCCTGTCAGAGGTTGCCCAGAGCAGCTGTGGCTGCCCCTGGATCCCTGGAAGTGTCCAAGGCCAGGTTGGACAAGGCTTGGAGCACCCTGGACAGTGGAAGGTGTCCTTGCCCATGGCAGGGGGTGGAATGGGATGGGCTTTAACATCCCTTCCAACCCAAACCATTCTCTGTTTCTGTGATTCATAACCCAGGAATTACAAGGCAGCTTTTAAACTCTTGAAAATGAAACGAACGATGAAGACAATTGACAGAATTCAACGCAGGTATTTCCCCAAGATCTTAACTCTCCCTTGCCAGCATCCCTCACTAATCCAGTCTCAGAGCTTTAAGGGACAGCCAGCTGCATGGAGTCTGAGAAGAGAAGATACATTCCCAAGGTGCTTTTGGTTGTGCATCTAGAGACCAGAACTGGGACCAGGGAACACCAGGGTCTTGTGATTCACACTCCATTCCTTTGCTGGCAAAAACCAGTTGAGGCATCAGCAGTTCTGAAAACCGAGTGTTACATGGAGTGCTAAGATTTTCCATTACTTGTAGTTTCAGCAGGAATTGCTCTCAAGTGTCTACAGACAGGAAGTTAAAATGCCAAACAATTATAACACAACCAGGGACAGACACTAACAAGCTCCCATTTATTTCAGGAGAACTCTCACAGTACTTCTCATAGGCCAACAGTGAGTCACCACACTGTGCTCACCGTGTGCTGCCAGCACTGGGGGCAAGGCTGAGCCTGACACGGGCTGGTTAAACGGTAAAAGAAATGGACACTGAGGGAAGAGGCTACGAAGAGCAACCAGGTGAAGATCACAGAATGGTTTGGGTTGGAAGGGACCTTAAAGCCCAGCCAGATCACATGGGCTGGGACACCTTCCACTAGACCAGGTTGCTCCAAGTCCCATCCAACTTGGCCTCGATTTCTGCCAACACAGCAACGAAATCCAAATCGTGCCCCCCAAGAGCAGATACAGCTGTGCCACTGGGGAAATCAGAAAGCTTCTTCCTCTCCACCCTGTACAGACTCCCATCAGCCTCTCCAAGTCCTTGGAAACAGCCACAGCCCAGAGCTCCCGGGCCTGCTGGAACATTCCCGCTTACCATGCTCCCCATCCGGAGAAGCCGATGGCCTGCAGGACCGTGAGGAGGAACTGCGCCCCAAAGATGAAGAAAAAGGCCATGAAATTAAAGGAACTGTCCGACCTGTGGAGGAAGAGAGGAGGTCAGGGGGGCACTGTCACCTTGTGCTGCTCCACACCCATGTCTGACCCCACCACCACATTCAAACCCTCCACAGAGGTGGCTCCAGAGGGATCCCTCCACAGCTGTGTGCTGGGAGGCTTCTCCCCCTTCCCTGGCAGCGAGAGCACACAGCTCCATGACTCAGCAGCACAGACTGTCTCCCAATAACCTGGCTCTTGCAGTTGCTCTCCCCAAGGAATTGCACGTATGATGACACACAAGGAGAGGCGGAGGGACAAGAGTCTCCTACACAGAGACTCTGAATCATTCTCTGGCCAAACGTCAGCCCAGCCTGACACTTGCCCAGCTCAGCCCCTGGCAAGGAGGCACACAGGGGCCTGACACTGGCAAGCAGAGCTTGTCCATACACTGAAAGTGATCACTGAGCATGAAAATTCCAGCTGGGAATGTCTCAATGTCTGCTTGTCATCATGTTCCCACACCCACGGCAAATAATCCAGCACTGGGACATCATAGGAGGGAAAACAGCCACGAGAGAAGTGGGTGGTACCCTGAAAGCAGAGGCACACTTCCCTTCCCATCTCTGCAGGCTCCCCATCCTCAGGATGTACAGGTGAGGTCCTTGAGTTTATGCAGCTACAATAATTAGGTACAAAATGACCCCAAGCAAGATGCTGAGCAGGGACATTCACAGTCTCTGTCATGGGTGCACTGGGGGCACAGCACTGCCCTGCCAAAGTCTGGGCTCTGCCACAACACATCTTCATCCCACCAAACCAGCCACATCAGGCACATCTAAAGCTATCATTTTTACTGATACAAATGATTCCCATACTCTAAAGAACTCAAAGGGCCAATGACTTATCTACAGATCTACAAAAACCACTTCAGGTGCTTATGAGGCAGTTTGGTGCAAAAGGGAGTTAACAAAAGAGCTCCAACCACTGCCAGCTCCTGCTTAAACTCTGAAAGTATTTAAATGCTTATTATTTTAATTATTTTTATTATGCTAATGGTTGTTAGTATTATAATTCTAGCCCCTGATGCCTAGGGAGGAGATGAGGGAGGTGAGGCATGTGGAGAAGGCTCCAGCCAGACCCACGCTCCTCGGAGCTGCCCGTGTTGGTCTGGGTGTCTGTCAGCTCCCAAATGGTGGCTGTGGAAGATCTGTCAGCCTTGAGTATCCTCACAATCCCACCCTTCAAATACCACCTCAGAGTAGAGCAATGTGAAAGAAATACTTTAGGCAGGGCCTGCTGACAGTGGTGCCTGTCAGAATCCAATTAACAAGGATTAGGCTCGAGGCTGAGCCTTCAAACAGACTCTTGCAACTCCGACCTGAAGGGGCTGGAGGAGTCTTCGTTTGAAAGGATCTGCAGGAATTAGCGAGGATACAGAGAAAAGGTGATTTCTCATCCAGCTTTCTGGTGCAGATTTGCTACAGCTTTGCCCTAGCGCCAAAGCTCTGCAGCTAATTTAATTTGGGATGCAGCGGGATGACGAAGGTTTTACGGAAGCATCCTCGCAGGACAGGGTGCCAGCGCTGAAGGGTGGCCCTCTCCAGGACAAGTGGGTCTGATTTTGCCTCTGGAATCACCACTTGTGATCCCAACAGTGCTGCCCCTCCACAGTCACTTCCAGGCCTCTTCCCAACTGCTGTCCCAGGGGATGATCCCTGGGCTTCCCACTCTGTCCCTGGGGTTGAGTCTTTATTTAACTGCAAGTCTCTGCACAGAGTAACCTCGGGGACCTCTCAGCATTCACTTGCATAAACATATCCAAGCAACATTCAAGGAATAATGAGAAACGGCCCTTGCGGAGCCCGGGGGAGGTCAGCAAGGAGGAGTAATTTTTCCCAGACTTTAGAATGGAAATTCCTCTTCAAACAGAGCTCCTGCACTTGGAGGCCCTGGGGCTTCTGAGCTTGGGATGGGGCCAAACTCCAGCCCTAGAGGGCAAGAGTTCAGAGCCGGGATTTTGATGTCATTTAGAACTGAGACAAATCCAACCCTCCTGTTTCCAGCAGAAATGACCCTCCCCTGTACTCCATGATGCCACTGGTGATTTAAGAGTACCTGCCCAGTGCTGTGGGCACACAAAGCATCAATTCAGAAGCACATTTAAACAATTAATTTATCATGTGCTAAACAGACAGGACCCACCTGCCACCTCCCATTTCCATCAGCTGCTTTTGCTGTTATCCAAACAAGCTCAACACAGAGCCTGGTGAATAATCAAAATCCAGAGCATCCTACCAGGAAGAACATCACCCTCAGAGGGCAAACCCCTGACTGGTGTGTGGGGTGTGGTGGTGGCACTGGGCAGGCCCCTCCTTTCCCTGTGTCAGGCTGGGAACTGCTCAGGACCCTCCCAGCTCCGCCAGGCTTTATGCATTTATGTCTGAGTGATGCCTCGTGGTCCACAGCAAATGCAAATGATTATTAATTAAAGCAAAAATGTAGGATGGCTTTAAATATTTGTGGAGTTTCAGAAGGACTGACTCCAGGGAACTGCTTTTATCTAAAAAGCTAAGCAGACAAGCTCTCAAGCAGCTAGAGACAGAAATCAGAAGAGTTCTCAAAAACTAATAACTTAATAGTCTTCCATCCAAATAAGCCTCGATGAAACCGTACCTATTTTAAAGCTGCACTGAGATGAGGGTGCTGCTAAGTTTGAGATATTTAAGTAAAATATGAATTTAACCCCCTCAGAAGTGGCAAACTTCTCACCTCCAATTTTATGTGAGCCTCAGTCCTGGATCTAGTATTTAAAAGTAGCCACATTCTTCTTCATTTTGAAAGTAAACAAAACATTCAGACTTCAAGTGCTGAACCTTCATCCCAGCCAGAGAGACCTCCCCAGCAGCATCCCCCAGTAACATCTGGGGAAGCTTCCAGAGGAAACTGGTCCAGAAGCACCTCCTGGGCTCCTACTCACCGAAAGGCTTTGTAGGCAGGTCGGAACCAGCAGACGTAGCCACAGGGGCTGAAGAGGATCAGCCAGAGGATGGCCAGGCCGAAGTTGACCCCGTAGCCTCCCCCGATCCACCAGGCCAGGCAGGCGATGAGGTTCACGGCCAGCGTGATGCAGTAAACTGGGGAGAGGGCAGAGGAGAGAACGTGGGGTGGGGCAGTTTCAGGACTTCATGAGAAAAGGAAAAAAAAGATAGTGGCTGGGGCTGTGTCAGGGGGGTTGGGATGGATCTCAGGGAAAGGTTCTTCCCCCCGAGGGTGCTGGGCAGTGCCCAGGCTCCCCAGGGAATGGCCCCAGCCTCAAGGACACCGCTGCCAGGGATGCACAGGGTGGGACTGTTGGGGTGTCTGTGCAGGGCCAGGAGCTGGACTAATGGTCCTTGTGGATCCCTGCTAACTCAGGATATTCCAGGACCCTATGAAGCCTCTGAGGTTCCAATGGGAAGGGTCCCTGGGGCAGCAATGCAGCTGCTCTGAGCGAGTCGCAGGTTCCTGTGTGACCCCGGAGCTGGGAGCACAGGAACATCCAGCTCCAGAGGGATCCTGCAGCAGAGAGATGAGGGAACTCTTTTATGACCTGTCAAAGGCTGGAGAGCTTGAGTAGCAACTGATGTGACCAATACATGACTCAGGCCAGTGTTACCACGAATTATGAGCAAGGTCTAAGTTCCATTTGTAGCAAAACCCTTTGTGAGAGGAGAGGGGGGTAACTCTGCCCCTGCCCCCGCCTCTGAATGACTCTGTGCTTGCTGGGGCTGCCTCAGGAGCTATCTCAGAGCCAGCTCAGTGCCTTGCAGGCTCTCTCTCTGCTTCCCTGGGCCTCTGAGGAATCCTGGATGCCAGCTTGAGGGCTTGGAAGTTCTGCCTTGAGCAAGGGGATAAACAAACTCCAATCCGGCTGAGATTATGGGACCATCGGGGTGGCTTAGAGGCCTTTTCACACCCCTGTTCCTGTCACTTGGATAAAAAGGAACAGTTGACAAAGGCCCCCAGAGCACAGCATTGCAGCACTAACCAGTAGTATATGAAGGGATGCTGCTCCCCCATTTTCCTGGAGCTCACATCCCTGGAAAGGGGGTTCAGCCCCAAGCCAGGACTCCCTGCAGCTGTGCCTGCATCGTCCCCAAACACTGCCAGGGTCAAAGAGGCCAATTTACAAGCTCCTGTTTTGGAAAACTGGCGGCAACTCTTCAAACCCTTTGTGCTAGCCTGTATCAACAAGCACAGAGAAATGAGAAGGTGGAAGGTCCGAACACCAAAGACCCTCCAGCACAGCCTGGTGATGAGCCCACGGTAACGCTCCGGACCTTGGTCTCAGTTATTCAGGCAAAATTAAATCCCCGGCTTTCTCTTCACACGTGCCAAGGGAACGTGTCCTGCTCATTCCCCGCTTCACTCCCTGCCACGGCTCTGCAGCCCATCTGCACATCACTGCCTTGGTCCTTCTGACTCTTCCCTCTCCTCCTGGCACTGACCCACCTGCCTTCACACAGCCTGGGGGTCCTAAACAACTGCAAGGTTTTATGGTCACAAAATGATATTGACAACACAGGAGAATGAAACCTACACCCAGCTGCTAGGTCTGACTTACACATGGCCGGAGAGTAAAATAAAACATTGTTTTACTGCAAAAAAAATGTCTTCTGAGTAGCCAGCAAAGCTTTATACACAATGGTTTGGATGTGCCTTAATGCTGGGGGGAAGAAAGAATAGTAGTTATTTAAATTAATTAATTTTAGGTATTTAAACTAACAGTTTGTAGATTCCCCATCCCTGGAAGTGTCCAAGGCCAGGTTGGACGGGGCTTGGAGCAGCCTGGGATAGTGGAACGTGTCTCTGCCCAAGGCAGGGGGTGGCAGGGGGTGGCTTAAAGGTCCTTCCAACCCAAACTGTTCTGGGATTCCATGAATCGCTGCTATTTCATTTATACACCAATCAGCTGTACTTCTCCAAATATTCATTTTCAGAAGCTATTTATTCTCCAAAATTTATTTAATTAAAAAAAAGCCAACAAAACAACACCAAGCCAAGAGCATCTACAAAGTTTTAAGGAACTTTTGCCTCTCCCTGTGCCTCAGGTCAGAGTTTGTTCTCCAGCAGTGGGAGCTCTGGTACAGCCTTCCCCAAACCTCCACCTTAATCCAGCGCTCACATCCAATTAAAGTAATGAGCGATCACTCTTCCAGCAACGACTTGTGCGTTTCTACTTTTCAAAACTGGCCTTTTCTTGTTTACCTTCTTCCCTTTCCGTGTCTCTCTCCAACCCGTGCCAAAAAATCAGGGAGACCCCAAAAGGAAGCGCGCTGCAGATGGAAATGTGAAACTCCTGGTGCAGATGGCAGCTCTCCTGGCCATGCCCAAAGCCCTGGCTCTCCTCCAGCCTGCCATTAACTCGACTGAGGGACTCTTTGTTTTGAGAGAGGGGAGGACAAAGGCGGCTTTACAGCTTCGACATCGCACCAGTGAGTCTGGAGGGACAGGCAGCTTCTTCAGGCAAGAAAATTACAGAGCTCATTGCAGCAGCTCCACATAACCAAAGAACAATGGAGCCATGGATTATGCCATTATTTATGCACACAAATCTCTCTCCTACACACATCCCGTGCATCTGGAATAAAAGCCACGCCACCAAATGCAGAGCTGGCAGAAAACAAGCTTTCCTTCAGTGAGAAGGGTAAAGAGGATGACAAGCATTTGGGGAAAAAAAAGATAAGCAAGGCAAAAAGATTCTTAATCTTCCAAAGCATTCCCTGTGGTTTCCTAGGCCTGCCACACCGATTTCATTCCTTGGAGAAGAATGGTCAATTTTCATTCCTGGTTTCTGAATGGCTGAGGCAAACAACAGGAGCCCAGGGCCAGGAGCTCTGTTCACACAGAGTATCAGCACATCACCGGCTGTGACAGGATCAGCTCCAAACTCCAGCAGGATAGGGAATGTTTGGGGAGCTGTGGATAGCTAAGGAAGAGCCAGCATGCAGCTAGAACACTTCGCTTCCACTGGGAAGGGAAATCTGGGGATAAGAGGGAATTTTAGCCTTCCTAGAGCGAGGTGGGGAGCCAGGTAGCAGCAAAAGGGCCACATTTACTTTGTCTAAAATTCTCCTATTCCTCTTACTTTAGGGGAACTAGGAATTTCCTTAAGGTAGCTATTTTTGGGAGTTAAACAGGGCTTATAAAAAGGCTGGAGAGGGACTTTGGACAAGGGATGGAGGGACAGGACACAGGGAATGGCTTCCACTGCCAGAGGGCAGGGCTGGATGGGATCTTGGGAAGGAATTGTTGGCTGTGAGGGTGGGCAGGCCCTGGCACAGGGTGCCCAGAGCAGCTGTGGCTGCCCCTGGATCCCTGGCAGTGGCCAAGGCCAGGCTGGCCGGGGCTTGGAGCAGCCTGGGACAGTGGAAGGTGTCCCTGCCCATGGCAGGGGGTGGGATGAGATGGTTCCTTCCCACCCAAACCAGTCTGGGATTCTGTGATCATTTGACATTACTAAAGGTACCACATGTGCTCTGCTTTTTCCCTCTTCAGATTTACTAATAGACTTCTCCAGCACTGACACCCTCCTTTCTTCAAGATCCTTAAAGGATTCAAGGCACAGCTTAAAATCCAGGCATAAAGTTCTATTAGAGTATTCTAAGGGGGACCATTGCTCCCCAACTAATTGCAGTCAAAACTTTAAAGCACATAAATCATTGACATCTATGGGGTTTTACTAAACAAATACCTTTTCCCAGTACAAGTTTTTTATTTCAACTTACAGATCCACACATGATAGATTCTCTTCACCAGAAACTGGTAATCGATGGGAATTTCATCAGCAAAATTCTGGTAGAAACATGGTTTCAGAGGGATGAACTTGGGGAGCGGTGGGAAGTTATTCACCTTTTCTGGAACACAGAACACAGATTTCAGCTGGGAGCAGGAATATGTCAGATCCTCCACACCTTCCCAACAGTGCTGCACGTTCATCCTCTCCCTGGACCACAAATATTTTGGTTTTCTTCCTCAGCAGTGGACAGGACATTTACGTTACTACAGACAAGGCTGAGAGAGGGGAATAGGACAAGCTAACAAACATCACGCGGATTTAACACCTTTACACATCAGTGTGAAGTTGTGTGAAAGGTGCTGCAAGGAAAAAAAACCTTAAAATAAGCTCCAGGATGACCTTCCTCAGGAAGGGGGAGGTGTCAGCAACATTTGGGGAAAAAAACAGCTGCACAGAGGTGATAAGTTACAACCCTTCAGAAATCCACAGCAAGAGGAAAGAAAGGCTGGTGAGCATCCAGACAAGCAGATTTACCTCCAGCCACCAGCTCTGAGTAGGCAGGAGCATGTCCTGGCCATGGGTCAGGCCTTAGGACCTGTAGTAGCCTGGGACAATAAGGAAGGGTGCCTGAAGGCATCCCCCAACTGGAATTCTGTACTCAGGTATCATGCAGCTCAGGGAAATAAGTCAGATGCTGGGAAAGAATTCCTCCCTGCGAGGGTGGGGAGGCCCTGGCACAGGGGGCCCAGAGCAGCTGTGGCTGCCCCTGGATCCCTGGCAGTGCCCAAGGCCAGGCTGGAGGGGGCTTGGAGCAGCCTGGGACAGTGGAAGGTGTCCCTGCCATGGCAGGGGTGGCACTGGATGGGCTTTCAGGTCCCTTCCAACCCAAACCGTTTTGTGATTCCATGATTCTACATCAGGGATGATCTTGTTTTGAAAGCACACAAGATTTTTAATAGAAAAAGGCTACATTCAAGTTTTTCCTGCAAGGTTAAGCCCTAGGAAAAAAAAAAAAGCAAAGAAAAAAAGAAAAATCTTTGCATTCAGAGACAATAAATCAGCAAATGCTGCCAAAATCTCTATGGTGAAGAAAACCCTACCTTGGGAAGAATTTCTGTTTTAAAATCAAGTAATTAAATGCCTAAATCTCTGCTGCTGTCAGCTTCCGGATTTGTCTGTGTGTTCCTACATGTTTGGAAACGTTTGCTCTTGCCTTCCAGAGCTGATTAAAGTTTGATTCCAGGGCATTGTGACTAATTGTCTCTAGCCTCCTTCAGCCCCAGTAAACAGAATTAAAAACAACCAGAGGAAGAGATGAAGAATGTCCTGGGAAAACCTCCAAATGGCGCAGGAGACGAGAGGAAATGTCTGAACAAGAACTGTCAGCACAAGAGTTCCCCTTCTCTTCCCATTATCTCCGGCTGAGGAGACATTTTGCAGGAGCAGCTCCTCAGCTCTGTTTGAAGGTTGGCAGGGAAGAGCCTAGAGCTGCAGCCAGGCTTTAGGAAGGAAAAAGGCTTTCCCTCATGCATATTTTCACACAGAAAATATGGTGAGAACGCCCACTGGGAATACATCAGAAGTAGCTGTGGAATAATGTCTGAAGTCACCAGCCCAATTTGACTTCTCCCGATAAAAATAAACATCAAATCTTCTGCCCCTCCTCACCCATCTCCCTTAAACCCACTTTACATTCATTCACAGGCCCTCCAAGCTGGTTTGAGTTACTGGTTAACACCACTGCTGACTCCATCCCATGGAGAGCTGATGGCCCACAGATGCTTTCAAAGTCCACAGGAATTTGGACTCCTTTGCACTAATTTTTTGTTTGCTGTAAACACCTAATGGGATTTCTCCTGCACAGCGTGTCCCTGCAGCCTAGAAAGGGATTTAACAATGCTGGATCAAGGGAAAGGGGGGGACACAGCTTTTAAAGCTGAAGGGACAGGTCTCTAGGGAAGCCAGTAAGACCAAGATTAATCAAACACAGTAAAAGCAGATTCTCTAACAATTGTTTTTTTTTCTGAGGGATGAGGAAACTTTTGTTCTGTCCCTCTTCAACAGCTGAAGCTGCGGATTGTTCCTCTGGTTCTGCTCTCTTCCATTTTCTGTCAGGGACAGCAGAGCTGCTGCCAGCTCCCAGTGCAGAGCTCCCACATGCTGGGGCCAAAACCAACCAGCCACTGCAGTTTGTCATTTTTCAAGCTCATAAAATGGTCCAAACACCCCCACAATTGTTTGCTAGGTACACAGAGCCGGGGATTACACCTCTTCTCTGCTGCTGTCCAGCTGCTGCCCACCTCCTCCCACCCAGAGACCCTGCAGTTCCCAGCTGTTCTGGGTTACTTCTGAGATCAGACAAAATAAATTACATGAAAATATCCCCTTTCATGTCTGACTGCAGAGCTTGGAATGCTACAGCTCTCCCATCAAGGCTGGGATCAACACATCAGATCAGCAAATGCACCCCATGCTTTCAAAAACCAAACTGCATTACCCATGAGCAGCAGCTGGAGGCAAATTCCAGATTTCCTCTTATTTTAAAAAAAGTTGGAATTTTATTACTAATTTCACTGCAAGTAAAATTCAGATGGATTAATGTCAACAGCACAGCTAGGAACACTGTGGAAAGCCTTCTAAGTAAAGAAGGACTTATTCTCACATACTTTTTTCTGAATAAATTCCACCCTCATAAAACTTTCAAGCGAGTCACACCTGAGCCTTTATCACTTGGGCAGAAACCTCAGGTGACATCAGGACACAGCAGGAAAGTGAATGTGACCGAAGCAAGAGAAGTAGCTGAAGAGCTTTAGGAATCACCAAGGTCTCGGGAAGGGACACAGGTCACATTCCTGACACGTCACAGCCACTACAGCACCATGAACAACACTTTCTGAAACCACTCTCCCTTCCTGCCGTATCTGAGGTGCTCTTACCTGCCATTTCTAATACTTGTGTTCCCTGGTGAGGTTTCAGACAGAGCAACAGATCTGTTGGAGAAAGAAAATCAGGTCAGCACATGTCACTAACCAGCCCCCAGAGAACCTCCTGGAACTGGGAATATTCCCAGTGTGTGACAAACAAGAGCCCGGGGTTCCCACTACAAACTACTCGTGTCCAGTCACCCAAAGGAGGAAGGCTGGAGCCTCAAGAGAGGATCCTGATTTCTCCTTGTGCACAGGAAGCTCTGGCAGCACCTCATTCAGCCACTTGGAAGGTTTGTATTACCCAGCAGCAAACAAACGTGCCCCTGGCACTCCCTGGCAAAGGCTGAGGATGCTCAGGGAGCCCCTGCCAGAACACCTGCAGCTTGCAGGGGCAGCCACACAGGTCAGGGTGGGACCCAGCAGAGCTCATACATTGCAAAAGAAATGAGTAGAGCTCACCAGACTTAATGCCTCATTTAGGTGTTGAGACGATTTGTTGGCTCCTGGCTCTCTGTGGTGCTTCCCAACTCCTGGAACAAACAGATAATCCCTGTTAGCTGGGCACTAAACTCCTGCTTAACAAAAAAATCATCAGCTGGAACCAAACCCAACACCCCTCGTTATTTTAGAAATTCTGCACAAATGCAGATTCATTCTTCCTGTTACCACCACGAGCGTGGCTGTAACTCTGGCAGAAGCAAATCCTGGGAAGTTTACCCAGCATCACCCGTGTTGCTGATTTTGGCAGAGCTGATCCCACAGATGAAATACACAGAGAGGTCTTTGCTGAGCTTTAATTCCACCCCTCCTTCCTTAAGGATGAAAACACCATGTGTGCCTACCTGCAAATCCCAGAATGGAAACACAGAACACACAAACCAACCCTGCAAACCAGCACTGTGGAGTCTGACAGAAATGAAGGCAGTCTAGACTAAAAACTGCCCCTAAAAACACCGACAGCAGCCCACAGCAGCAGGGTCAGAACAGCCACACTGTATCCAAATCCCTTAGGATTTACAGCAGCTGGTTCCCCTTTGCGGCACCTCCGTGCTGTCCTCCCGTGTGCCCCGGGTAAGGTCTGGAGGCTGCACAGTTTTGCACTGGCACAGTTGTTCTTTGTTGGGTTACTTTTGCTTTTCGTTTGAGCTACTCTAACCCAGCCCGTGGAGACAACAGCACCCGGGACTGTACAAGCAGCCTGTTCTTCCTCTGCAGAGATGTACAAGCTTAAATATGTCTGCACAGAGGAGAACATATGATTTTCCTGGACCAGTCTCTAGGAAGCCACAGAGTGTGGACAGGAGGCTCTGCCCCTGGGAGCTGTTCAGGGATCCATCCCTGTCACAGCTGAGGCCTCCGGGCTGTCCCACCACACCGACACTGCCCGGTGCCTGACAGCGTTTTGTACCTGATGGTTTGGCAATGGGAGCCTCTTGCTTTGCTTTTTTCAAACGTGTGAATAGAAAACAAAGGATGAAGACAGTTAAGAACACCATTAAAACTTCACTCCACCCCTCTGCAGCTGCTCCTGGCTGAGATCTGTGGATTTCGGGGGGGAGAACAAATGGCCCATGAACATCGGCTACACTAAAGCACTAAGAGAGAGGAAACTTTTACTGAAAAATGAGCCTGTGAACAAGGTCCTTCTTCTTCAGAGGATTATTTAGCTGCTGCACTTCAGTGTTGGTGTCCTACAGCTGCAGAGAGGTGTCTGTCCACTGGAAAAGGGATTAGAAGGAAAGACTGAGGGGGACATTCCTGGCTTGACAGAGTTTTCCTGCAATGGCCAAACAATGGTTTTCCTGTGCCCTCCTCTCAAGGAGACCTGTGGTGCTGTTGAGAGGCTTTAACTCAAATAAATAAATAAAATCCCCAGAGAAAGCAGCATTCTGGTGATGCACTCCCTTCTCCTTTCACCCAGCTGTTGTCATCCACAGGCTGATGACAGGCTCCTTTCCTAACAAACTCCGGCCACACTTTGGTGCTTTGAAGACAGAGCGCATGAAATTGGGATTGTCCTGTGCAGGGCCAGGGCTTGGACTTGATGATTCTTGTGGGTCATTTCCAACTCAGGAGATTCCAGGATTCTCATGCAAAGAAGCTACAACAGAAACTTCTGGATGGTCCCGTCTTCAGCCACCTTGCTTCCAATGCTTCCATGAGTAATCTCACAGAAGTTCCTGGGACAATGACTAATTTCCCTACAGAAAGACGTGGTTTGGATCCACAAAGCAGCATGAAGAACACTTCTCTCAGCAAGGATAAGCACACAAGGCCATGTTTTACACTGAGTAATCGGTTCCTGAGATGTGTTGACCTTCCCAGCTCCTGGTAAAATGAAAGGGAGCTTCTTCCCAAGAATTTCTTCCAAATATCCAATCTAACCCTGCCCTCTGTCAGTTTGAAGCCAGTGCCCCTTGCCCTGTCACTACACCCTCTTATAAACAGTCCCTCTCCAGTATGTAAATCAGATCTCTATTCACCTGGACATTTTCAGTTTAATTGGGAATAGGTAAAACCCAGGAGCAGGGTTTAAAACACCCTGCACCCACTGCAGAGATTTTCTTCATCTATAACCCACTACTTGTGGAGGGAGGAAAATCCCACACACGCTAAGGAACCTCCGGTGTGAAGCAAACTTCCTTTTTCCACTGTGTTCATCCATGGTCAATGAATAACTCCGAAGTTCACAGTCCAATGCACATGACTCAGGAGTTCACTGGAGACAGTCGGAGCTTTTCTTCACCAGGATCTCGCAGACAAAATGCCCTGTGTCAGTTCAAGGGACACCACTTCCCTCTCAAACCAAGACACGAACACAAGCAGTGCTGTTTTTCTAGACAGACAACAGCATGAATGTGACTGCAGTGTGAGACGCTGCACCATCTCAGATTAGGGAAAATTTTGTGAAGGAATACCTGTGGGAATCTGCTTTGAGGCACAGTTTGAGTATCAGAATCCCAAAATATCTTGAGCTGGAAGGGACCCACAGGGATCATCAGTCCAGCCCCTGGCCCTGCACAGACACCCCAACAACCCCACCCTGGGCATCCCTGAGAGCGGTGTCCAAACGCTCCTGGAGCTCTGGCAGCCTCGGGGCCGGGACCATTCCCTGGGGAGCCTGGGCAGTGCCCAGCACCCTCGGGGGGAAGAACCTTTCCCTGAGCTCCATCCCAAGCCCTGACACAGCCCCAGCCGTTCCCTGGGCTCCTGGCCCTGTCCCAGAGCAGAGCTCAGCCCCTGCCCCTCCGCCTCCCCTCGGGAGGAGCTGCAGCCCCCGAGGAGCCTCCCCTCAGTCTCCTCTGCTCCGGCTGAACGAGCCAAGTGCCCTCAGCCGCTCCTCAGCCCCTTCCCCAGCTCCGTGTCCCTCCTTTGGACACTCTCCAACAGCTTTGGATCCTTCTGATCTTGTGGTGCCCAAAGTGCCCCCAGCACTGGAGGTGAGGCTGCCCCAGTGCAGAGCAGAGCGGGACAATCCCTCCCTGGCCTGGTGCCCCCCAGGACACGGTGGCCCTTTGGGCTGCCAGGACACGCCGGGGACTCAGATCCAACTTGCCACCGACCAGGACCCCCAGGTCCCTTCCCAGGGCTCTGCTCTCCAGCCTCTCGTTCCCAGTCTGTCCCTGCATCCAGGGCTGCCCCATCCCCGGGCAGGAACCAGCACTTGCCCTTGTCACACGCCACAGGGTTGGGGGTTGCTCAGCCCTGGCGTTTGTCAGGGACTCTCTGGGAGGCCTCTCTGCCTTCCAGGGGTTCAGCAGCTCCTCCCAATTTAGTACCATCAGCAAACTCACTGAGTATCCCTTGCATTCCTGCTACTGCATACGCTACTCCTCAGTCCCCTTCTCTTTTCTGCCCATATCAAATAGTTTAAAAAGGTTGTTTTTTCTCCCTACTGTTTTCTCCAGAACCAGAGAAAGGTGGCAGAGAGCCACAAGCAAAGGCAGGCCAAAAGAGGAGCAGGGACAGAGGTGGAAGAGCTGAACTCATTCCTGCTTCACCTGCCCACCAAGTGACCTGGGGCATGTCCCCAAGACCAGATTCACAGGACGCTGGCTCCTCTTGTGCCCTGCAGATGTCCCAGCCAGTCTCAGAAGAGCCCAATATCCCAAGCTGGCCATCCAGCAAAACCCCCAGTTTCTGAGTCCTTGCTTTAGGATATTTTCTGTACTGCTTTTATATTTTCATTCTGATTTGATGACTCTGCTCCCAGGGAACAAGTGACAAGACAAGAGGAAATGGCCTCAAGTTGTGCCAGGGGAGGTTCAGGTTGGACATCAGGAGGAATTTCTCCATGGAAGGGGTGGTCAGGCCTTGGAAGGGGCTGCCCAGGGAAGTTTGGAGTCTCCATCACTGGAGGTGTCCAAGGAAGCCCCGGACATGGCATTCAGTGCTCTGGGCTGGGTGACAAGGTACAGATTGGTCACAGGATGGACTCGATGACCTTGGAGGTCTTTTCCAACTTTAGAGGCTGTGATTCTGTGATGCAGTGAGGCCAAGAGCTTCCACACAATTCTGTACTCCAGGGTTTCATCCAGAGCACTTTGCCAAGAGCAAACAGAGGGGCAGGATCCCAGCACAGGGCAGAACCGTCCACGCTCCCTCATCAACAGGGATTTAACGATGGGAACACAAGTAGAATGAGGAACCTGGGCACAACACACATCTCCTGACGGTGGTTCAAGCTGATCCTTTGGGGAGGACCATCAGACTACTAGGCTTTCAGAACTCACCCTGAGCCAGCAGACCCCACACCTTTCAGAAGAGCCTAAAAGGAACGAGACCCCGCAGGGATCCAGGAGATCTGGATTTGAAATCACCCGGCTCAGCAGGGAATCAACGCAGCCTACAGTGCTTCCACACAAGCAAACGCCTTTTTCATGATCTCTCCAGTTGAATTTAAAGAGAAAGTGGTGGCTCTGCACTGGTTTCAAGACAAAAGGCTGGGTTTGAGCCTCTTTCAGATGCCCAGCTCTTACCAGGAACTTCCAGAGAGCCCAAGGCAGCAGCAGTCACTCCAAAACAATCAGCTCAGCATTATAAATCCAGAGCTGACGCAGCTTGGGTTTGGTGGTGTTTCCTCTCCCTGACGTAACCCCAGCCCTCACAGGGTGGGACATTGTCCCTGCAGTGACACAACCAGCCGAAAAATAACTCCAAAACCCACCCAGCACAAGCAGGGAGAACGGGCAAACCGTGTATGGCAGCGGTGCCTTGAGAAAAGGAGCAGGAACAGTGAAGTTACAAAGGCTATCCCCCTCCCACGTCATTCCGAGATCAGCTCCGAATTCCAGGAGCCTCGTGGGGACTCCTGGCTACACAGGGGGTTCTGCTGCCCCATCTCCCCCCATCCTGGAGCTGGGGAGACAGCAGAATTAGAAGTAAATCCCCGCAGGGCTCCCCCAGCCTGTTTACAGCCCTATACCTGCTGCCGCAGCAGGCAGGCAGGAGCCTTACTTTGGCTATGCAAAACCCACACCAGACAAATATTGATTTTGGTACAACCACATCCAGAAGTGAAGTGTGGCCGCTCAGGAACAGAAACTCAGAAGGCTAAAGAAGACAGAAAGCACAGAAACACCTGTGCTTATGACACAAGCCTGTTCCACCCCTTGTCACCTGCTCAGACTGGCCTCACACAGAAAAACCGGACTGCAGACAGCAGCAAAAATATTAATTAGACCAGAATAACGCTGAAATGCAGATAAATCAAGCCACCAATTGCTTAATTTCTAACTCACTGCTCTCTTCATCACAAGTTCCACAAAGGAGTTTCTTGAGAGAGTTACAAAACACCGAGACCAGAAATGAGAAGGGGAAATTAGAAGGGGAAATAAAACTACAACATCCAAGTGCTGTCTGTCGCGGGCAACAAACACATCTCCGGTACCCAAACCACGCACATCAGAGAGGTTCACTCTCACAATCCCTGGAGAATCCCTGTCACGAACCTCCCCGGCGGGAGCAGGGCCGCCGGGCTGTGTCACCCTGTCCCCCCCGCGTCCCACGAGCGCTGCCAGCCGTGTTCCCAAGGCCAAGCCGGGAAGGAGCCACGGGAGGCAAATTCCCGAGAGCCCCTCGGGAGCGGCTGGAGCTGGCA
>VZTD01001896.1:122811-133593 GCA_013397725.1 Rhagologus leucostigma
AGAAGGAGAGAAGGAGAGAAGGAGAGAAGGAGAGAAGGAGAGAAGGAGAGAAGGAGAGAAGGAGAGGAGAGCCCCGAGGAAGGGGCAGGGAGGCGGCTCTTACCGAGAGATTTGAACATCTGCATCCCACCGAACTTGCCCTCGAAGAGGACGGTGTTGTTCAAGGGGTTGAACGCGCGGATCATGCGGATCAGGAGCACCTCGAGGCAACCTGATGTAGGCAGAGAGAGCGCAGACGAGGGCAGGGCAGGGCAGGGCAGGGTGGGGAAGGTCGGGGGGTTTCCATCACCCCAGGACCAAATGTAAGAAAGAGGAAAGCCCCCAGTGCACGTTTGAGGTCCAGATTGTTCATTCCCAAGAGCAGAATGGGTATTTCAACAAATCCAGTTTGGGTTTTGGGATTGGTTGGGTTTTTTTAGGTGTCCAATTGTGACCAAAATATTTCACCAAAGGGAAATATTATCCAGTCATTCGCAGCCAGGCACAGAGAGACCGAGGTCGTGGTGGAGCACCGAGAGAGAGGAAAGGGTGAAAACAAAATAAATAAAAAGAAAATGGAAGGAAGAAATGAAAGAACGAGTTAAACTCCAGCGCGTTGGGCACGGCCAGCTCAGGCTTCGGGGTACAGCACCCCGCTGGGACACTGGCACGTGTCCCCAGTGCTGGGTGCTAATCTCAGCTCCCCAGCTCTGATAGATTAGAAACTATGAGGTTTTTCCACTGTTTTGGGGATTTTGCACATTCAGCTCCCCGGCCTGGGCACGGCATCGCCAGCTTGGGCAGATGGAAGGGTGGGGGATGTGGGTGTGCGCTGCCATCATCCTCCTCTTCCCAGTCTCTTGCTGGGAGAAGAGGCCAATCCTTTTCTCTCAATCCTCCCTGCTCCCGTTTGAGTTTGGCACCCCTTCTCCCAGGGGAAAGCCTTCTGTTCTCATTTCCATCTCAGTTTCTGGGTGACATTTGGATGAGGGCGGCCGTGGAGAAAAGCCTCTGCCCAAGGCAGCCACTCCCCACGTGCCCCCCCTTCGCCATCGCCCTTAAACGTGACCTTCAGCTCCTTCCAGCCCAGCACCTGCTCCCCCAGCACTGGGAGAACTGGGGCAGCGAGGGAGGGGACCCCCGAAAGGAAAGCACCAGCCAAGAGAAAAGATTTGCCTCTGGCCCTGCAGCTGCCACTCAGAAGAGGTGTTGGGGACACGAGGGGGACAGTGGGTGATGTGAAGGGGGGTGGCAGGGACGCGAGGGGGGCGGTGGGGTCCCCCCCTCTTACCGGCTTTCAGGAGGATGATCTGGTCGTTCTGGCAGAGCTCCATGAAGCCGTCGATGCGCTTGGCGAACTCCACCACGTACTGGATGGCGTTGGAGATCTGCAGCGAGCACTGCTGCCACATGGCCTCGCAGCTCTGCGGCACGGGGGGACACCCTCAGGGTGTGCTGGCACCCCGGCACTCCTGCCCCGTGACCCCCCGGGGCGGGGACGAGACCCCGGTGCTGTGCCATCCGTGAGGGATGGTGGCATTAGGACACGCGGGATGTGAGCTGCTACCGCAAACCGCCCCTCTGGGCAGCTCCCAAAGCACTGACAGACCCTCCTCACCTTCATCCCCGGCTCGGCACAGCCCCAGGGGACACTGGCCGCGGGGCTGTGACAGTGGCACTCACCTTGCTCTGCAGGGCACGGACCTCCTCGGGCGAGTAGAGGCTCCACGCCAGGCGCTTGAGCTCCTCCGTTGTGTACTGGCACGTCTCCAGATGCGACTTCACCACGTTCTGGGCCACCCGGTCTGCAAGGTGGGGACAGCGGGCGGTGAGACACGGGGACCCCAACCCCGTCCTCTCCCCTGGGGCTGCTGGGGCTGAGGGCTGGAGGGGTAGAGGGGCTCTCACACGGTGTCACGGGGGTGTGAGGACACATGGGGCAGCAGGGGCTGAGCCTAAAGCGAGCGAGGGATGTGGCACATGACCTTGGGTGTGCTGAGCTCCATCAGGGAGGCTTGGGGCTGCTCCGAGAGCTGAGGCTGGGCTCACTATCACAGAATCCCAGAATGGTTTCGGTTGGAAGCTTAAATCCCATCCACTTAGTCATCTTAAATCTCGTTCCAACCCACTGCCGTGGGCAGGGACACCTTCCCCTAGAGCAGGTGTGTGTACCCAGAGCCAGGTGTGTCCTGCAAGGTGCTGGGGTGGCCCCAAGCGCCATCCTCGAGGCCACACACACCCCACATCTGCCCGGCACCGCACCGGCGCTCACCGATCTCTAGGACAGAGATGTCGGGGGGCAGCTGGGCACCCTCCAGCGCCCCATGTGCCAACAGCGCCGGCTCCAGCATCAGCTCGTAGATGGACTCCTGCTTGATGAGCGTGGCATCAGCCACGTCCAGGCTGGACTGGTCGGGCGAGGGCTGCGCCGAGGCCAGCAGGTCCAGGTTGTAATAGGTGCTGCTGCCGTCGGGGGTCAGGGGGAAGTCGAAGAGGAGCCCGTCCGACAGCGTGGAGATGTCGTCCAGGTCCGAGAGGCCGCTGCTGACGCTCGTGGTGTAGACACGGCTCAGGGGCTCGGGCTCATCCTTGGTGCCGCCGCTCTGCTCCTGGCTCTGCTGGTGCTTCTGCACCTCAGCGTAGAGGCTGTCCCGCTGCTTCTTGGACATGCGGCCGAACTTCACCGCTGTCCCAGGGGGAGACGGCGGCCGTGTCAGGGCAGCTTCACCCCCCAGAGCAAAGCCACGACCGCCCACCGCCCTGGGAAACGTCCTGGCTCCCGAGAGAGTGCCTGGTTTGGGGGTCTGTGAGCCCCGAGCAGGGTTGGGACCCCACTGGATGCACCCCCTGCCCCAGACCAACCCTGGGTCAAACCAAACAGAACCAGTTTAGATTTTCCTGTGGAAAACACAACAGCATTTCTTGCTTCCCAAACCCTCCTTGCACCGGGCTGGCCCTGCGGGGGAAGCAGCTTCATCCTGAGAGCCTGACTCGCTCCGAGGAGGAGCAGGTGGCCCCTGGGGACCCCGGGCACCTCGGGGGCACGACTCACCGTCGCGGGACATGCCCAGTGCCAGGCATTTCTGCAGGCGGCAGTGCTGGCAGCGGTTGCGGTTGGTGCGGTCGATCAGGCAGTTCCTCTGCCGGGAGCAGGAGTAGCTGGCGTTGTTCTGCTGGCTCCTCCGAAAGAAACCCTGCCCGGGATGGGACGGGAGGAGTTGGGAAAGTGCCCGGCTGGAAGCCAGACCCCGCTGCCGCCACCCCTCTGCTGGCACCCAGCTCCCGGGGTCCCCGGGCTCACCTTGCAGCCTTCGCAGGTGATGACACCGTAGTGGATCCCTGAGGATTTGTCTCCGCAGATCTTGCACGGGATCACCTCGATTTGGGCTGCGGGGGATGGGGAAAGGGGGGAAAGCAGGGGGGTTAATAATGGTCACTGCTGCACGGGGGGAGGGAGGTGGCCCCCCGTCCACGACAGCCGCGGGCTGGCTCAGCACCTGGGGAAACTGAGGCACGAGAGCTGACCCCACTGGCAGCACAGCCCTTCCCACAGACCCCACAAGGATTCTTGCACCTCCGAGAGGTTCCTAAAAGGCTCAGACAGGGTGTGGGGTACTGCCATCACCTCCAGCAGCAAGAGACAGGGTAGGAAAGCCCTTGCATCCAGGAGACCATGGGATGTTTCTGCCCCAGCCTGCCCGGGACCCTGTTTTGGAATCATTCCCCTTATTTTTCAACTGATGTGTGCACCAGACAGGGACAGCCTTAGCACAGGGACCGTCCCCATCCCTGCAGCTGCAGATGCTCTGCCACTGGAGGTCTGGCCCAAGCAGAGGGTCTGGGGCCCCCCCGCCCCCCCAGCAGCTCCTTTGAAACCCAGGACCGATATAGCCATGCCCAGCTCAAGGTCCCGGCCCCCTTCCCCCCACAAATCCGCTTCCCTCTCCGCTTCTGCTTCGCTGGCACTGAGCTGCTAATAGGCTTCGTCCTCCTCATTTTCCAGCTGCCCCAGATCTGGGCTGGCTCTGCCCTCCCCACCCGCGCGGGGGGAACGCACGGCACCCCCGGGACTTGTACGTGCCTCCCGGCATCTCTGCACCCTCTAATCCCCGCTCCAGCCCCCGCACTCCCCGGCCGGGCTCAGCCTGGCGTCGCTCTCGAGGGTGCTGGGCAGCCACCGCCGCGCCAAAATAACCCCCACGGCCAGATTATGGTTATTTCCAATCTCCTGGGCCTGTGCAAATCCCCGCTCGGGTAATTCCCTTCTGCCTCTCTTCTCCCCTGGGAGCCATCGGCTCTGGTCGAGGGATGTGCTTTGTAGGGCCACCTCTGCGGGTGACAGTCCCAGTGCTTGGCCAGTGCCACCTGTACCCCAGCAGCCAGCAGGGTCCTGGGGTCCCTTGCTGCTTGGGGGAGGCTGGGATGGGGCAGTGAAGCCTCACCGGGCAGAGGGGCAGCCGAGGTGCCATTGGTCCCCCAGGGATGCCATCTGTCCCTCAGGGATGCTCAGTCCCCCAGTGATGGCACTGGTCCCTCCTGGGGACACTATCAGTCCCTCAGGGAAGCCATCGGTACCCCTAGGGATGCTCAGTGTCCCAGGGATGCTGGTGGTACCCCGGGGATGCCATCAGTACCCCCAGGGATGCCATCAGTGTATCCCCTGGGGCAGGTTTGCTCCCGGCCACTCTGGGGAAGGACTCTAAATCCAGGTTTAAGCGCAGGGACGGATCCCTCCTGCATCCTTTGACTCGCTGCTTGACCCAGTGCCCCATACGCACCAGGGGATTTTGGGGCTTACCCCTCCTTCCCCAGGCTGCTGAGCTGGGCTTCTCCCAGGGCTGTGTGTTGTCCCCCACCCCCCGACTCAAGGGGGTCACATCCCATCCTTGCCCCTCCCCAAATCCTCTGTCGTGGTTCTGGGCCTGGGAGAGCAGAGCTGATTTCCCCGGGCTGGGCAGGGCAAGGATGTCCAGGGCATCCTCACAGCCCCCGCAGCTGCAACAACACGGCAGCCGCAGGGCCAGCCCTTTGGCAGGGAGATGGAGGCACCAAGAGGGCCACGTGTGGCCACCCCCAAATCACGGCCCAGCTCACCCCCCAATTCCCTGGATCCTGCTGCCATCTTCCCCCACGCTGCCGGACCGCAGGGACCGTTCCCCACTCCGACACCCTGCCCCAATCCCCGTCCCAATCGCCCGGATGGGACCGAGGTGGTGGCATCGCGGGGGGCACAGGGAGGGGGTGCCACCCCCGGCAGGAAGCGGCGTCGGCTCATTATGCAACGTTAATTGCAGCCGCCGGCAGCGCGGGTGATGCATCGCGGGCACCGCGCCCTCACGCCCGCGGCCGATACTCCGGTACCCGGAATTACCGGCACCGGCAAGCGCCGGGGCTGAGCCCGGCCCGGTACCGCCGGCACCCACCCAGCAGAGCCCAGCGATGCCGCCCCGCAATGCCCCCAAAGCCCCAACGATCCCAAAGGCTTCGTGTGATGCCGATGGCCAAATTCCCCCCCCGCGATGGAGGGGAGCCCCCCGAGACCCCCCCGGAGCTGGAGCTAAGGGTGATGGGGATGATGCTGTCCTGGTGAAGGAGAAGCCCTGAGCACCCGCCGTGTGCCCGCAGCCTTTCGGGGCTCTAATTACCATCCTGCTAATTACCCGGCCGTGCCCGCCGCTGGCACCTGATCCGCTCGTAAGACGCTCGCCCCAAATAACTGACGTGGAGATACGGCCGTAACCTGGCGATGGCAATTACAGCCCAGCACGGTTAATTGCTGCTCCGATTGTAAACCCGGCTGAATCACCGAGTCGGCTCCATCCGTGTCCCCTCGTGCCGCAGCCACGGACCCCCGGGGCCGCCGGACCATCTCCCCTGCGACCCCCAAACACNCACCCCCCCGGCGACCCCCAAACACCCTCCCGGGGCAGATCCGGAAGGATGAGGAGGAATGTGGGTGCGGATGGGGTGGCCACAGCAGCTGCCGCATCCCCCAAATCTCACTGTGATCAGGGGAAACATCACAGTAGACCCCAAATCCCGGATATTCCTCCTCCCCCACCCCCCCGTGCCTCNTCTTCCCCCTCTCGGGGAGGAAGCAGGGAAACTCCACCCTGGGGCCGATGGGGCTAAAATAGGGATCAGGATAAAAGAAACAACAAAAGGGTTAAAAAAAAAAAGTAATAATGATCTCCAGCCGGCAATTAAAATGTCCCGGCGGTGGTATTTGCTCTCCTCCCACTGTAAACACTTCTTGCCCAACTCCCGGCCCGCTGCCACCGGCCGGCCCTTATGTAAGTGGCCCTGTGGCACGGTCCGGCCGCGGGGCCCGGCCGTGGCGGGGCGATGGCCCCCGGTGCGGCGGCTGCGCGTGGCCCCGCGGTTGGAGCCATCCTGTCCCACTGACACACTTTCTGCCCGTGGCCACGCGCGCTTGTGTAACCACGGCCGTTAACCCTTCCGGGGCCGCGGCCACGCCGGGACCGGGCTGGGGCTCCGGGCAGCAGCTCGACCTCCCGCCACAGGGAGCGGGGATTTTGGGGCATTTCGGGGTGATGTCTTCAGCTGGGGACACCCATTTGCCAACCTGAGCTGCAGCTCCAGGTGAGGGACGCGGGTCTGTCACCCCCCAGACCCAGCCGTGTGTGTCCCCTCCAGCCCAGCACCGCTCACCCCAGACCGTGCTGGAGGCTCCGGTGGTTTCGGCAGAGCCAGAACCGCCCTCTCCGGAGCAGGAACCGGCCGTGGTGCCACGCCGGCACACCCTCCTCTCCATCGCCTCCGCCCCAAGGGCGGGCATCTCTTGCGCCCCAAAACAAAACAAGGCAGGCCCTGCAGGATGCAGCCACGGGGGGCTGGACCCTCCCTCTGTGGTGCGGGGAGGATGGTGGCCCCACCCTCCTCCTCCCCCCATCCCTCCCCTCGGCTGTATGATCTCATTGCTTCGGGGGAATCACCCCAAAACCCTCAGCACCCCACTGAGCCTCGGGACGTGCTGTGACCCCACTGCTGCTGGAGGCTTTTTGGAGCTGCTCCCGCTCCCGCCAGACAACTGGGTGCCCCTGGCTGCGGGGTGAGGACTCCTGGGAGGGAGGTGTTTGGGGTGCACTGCCGGATCCCTGCACAATCCTCTGCACGGTCCCCCAGGGTGAGCCTGCACAGCTGTCACCCCACAGGGGCAGAATACTGCCACCCCTTTCCTTGGGGGGGCCACGCGAGGCCATGGTGTCCTTGCCGGATGTAGTGGGGTGCGCATCCCAGCTCTGAGGGTTTCAGAGGTGGCTCCGTGCCTCTGGGGCCATCCCTGCCCCAAATACCCCCCGGTGCTTCCCCAGTGCCGTGGCTCGTTACCCAGTGATCCTGCTGGGAAAGCAGGTCCGTGCCCCATCCCTCTGCCAGGCTCGATCGATGTCGGCAGGAACTTCTGGTCATTGGCAGCAGCCCTGCAGCCCCCCTGGAGCCCCGGCCAGGGCACTGGGATGCTCCAGTGCCTCGTCTCCACCACCTCTCCCCTTCCAGAGGGACTCAGCATCCAGAGCAGGATGAGTCCAGGCTGCACAGGGACACGCGGGGACCCACAGAGACCCGCAGGGACATGGGGGACCTATGATGCCACCCCATCTTCCCATTCCTGCCCTAAACCCCGGCTCTGCTCCTTCATCCTCTGCAGCAGCCTCCAACCCCAGGAGCGACTGCACTTCCCCACAGCCCCCATCCACAGCTGTGTTTCGCTGTTGGGGCAGGAATATATAAGGAAATAAAGGGAATTATCACCCTTTACATCTGCTGTTGGCTTTGCTATTAAACAGATTCCAGTGTTCGGCGCCCCAGGGTCTCCCAGCACCCCAGCACTTCGGCCATCGCTGCCAAAAAATCCCATCCCCATCCATGCACCCCGGGGAACCCCAAACAAGCCAGGCCCGTGTCAGATGTTCACAGCCCCGGCTCCAGGCACAGGGACACCGGCAGCACAGGCAGCACCGAGGCCAAGTGGGCAGTAGGGAAAATTTAGATGACACAACCACGGCCCCGTGCCGGGCTGGGACGCTGGAGGGGGGAACTGCTTTCCTAATTGATTAGCAAAGATTTCCTGGAAACTTTGGGCCAGAACAGCGCTCAGCTGCTCTCACCCTGCCCTGGGGCAACCTCTGGCCACCTTCCCTTGCAGCCACGCGGACGGAGGTTTTGCCTTCTCCCCAGTCCCCAGCAAAGTGCTGTTTTTCCCTGTCTTGTGGTGCGGTGTGTGCCCCCAACAGGGAAATCGTAGCGCCGGATGGGCGATGTGGCTCCCCCAGGGCCGCCCAGGTCCTGCCCGGGCCGCTCTGGTTCAGCAGCTCCCGTGCCACGCAGCTCCGTGCCAAGGCCAGCCCCGCCGGCGCAGGACGCAGCCCTTTGCACTTTGGCTGGGGCAGAAGGGTGGCAAAGGTGAGGCAGCGGGGAGGGGGGTGCCAGCCCGGGGTGGGGACAAGCCGGGCTGCGGTGGGAGAACCCCTCGAGCACTGCTGCTAAATCGGGGGGAATTATCTCCCCGGGGCTAAAAAAAGGCAGGAGAGCAGCTCTGCTCACCACATCCGATAAACCGGGCTGATTTAGACATTAGCAGCTCTTTAAATAGCCGCTGCGAGTTCAAAGTTAAACGTGACAGGGAGCAGGGACAGCGACGCTGGGCTGGGGACAGGGACCACCGTCCCCCCACCACTGCTCCTTCCTCTCCAAGTGCTGACTCTCCCGGGGGTTATCGGCGTGGGGGATCCCAAATCCCGTCTGGACCCCTCAGGACCCCATAGAGCCAGTGGACAGCTTTCTCCTCCAGGCTTGTTTTTTGGGAAGTGCCAGGCACGGCCATCCCCGCGCTGTGGCACCCGGGACAGGCGCAGCCGTCGTGCGGGAGGGCCGGTGGGTGCCGGCCGCCCTCGGCCGCGCCAGCGTGTGCACGCCGCCGAAACGGGCAGGGAAGCTCCTCCTCCGCCCTCTCTGATTTTTCCAATGACAGATCTAGGTCACTAGGACAAGTCGCAAAGGCTGCCGAGCCACCGCACGCTCCTCGCCACGCTGCTTGCAAAACAAGTGAGCAGGAGGGCTGGAAACCGTATAGGATTATACAAGGCAAAGCCTCTTCCCCGGCATAGCCGCGGCGCAGGGAAGGACAGGAGAGAGGAGCTGCTGTGGCCCCCGGGGGAATGGGGCAGAGCGGTGGCGGTTTTGGGAAGGAAAATGGAGATTGAATCAATTTGGCGTCGCCATGCGGCATTTGGGCTTCGAGAGAGATGAGGACGTGGGACTGCGGGAAAAACGCCCGACTGGGGGGAACGGTGGGACATCAGGAGGGTTTGGCCCTAAATTAGGGCCAACACACAGCAATTCACGGGGGCAAGGAAAAATACTAAAAAAAAAGGAAAAGTTCTCCCAGTTGCTAATTAAGCCGGTGCTGGCTGTGCAAGTGCTACGTAAGAGCCAGGCGTGTTCGTAATTAGGCAGGCGTTAATGCTTTCCTCCGTCCTAATAAAGGTGAAAACCCAGGATGTCGTGGGGCAGGAAGGGGATGTGGGGGGCTCTCCTCGCCCTCCTCACCCACCCCGGCCCCACCGTTACACAAGAGTGCGGCGGGGGCAGAGCCGCAGCACCCGCGGCGCGGGGAGGAAACGGGATTTGAGGAGCTCGGGGGTGAACGTCCTGGTACCCACACCCCAAAACGTGCCCAAGGACGTGCACCCCCAAAACACACCTATGGAGGGGCACGAAGGAGTCCTGGCAGGGTGAAGGGCTCGGGGAAGGCAGGGGATGATGGAAAAATGATTTAAAGGAGGATGAAAATCCCAGCCCAGGGTGCAGCGGTGCTCCCAGCACGTTGGGAACAGAGCTGAGTCCGGCCACCGCTGCGTCACCATCACCAGGCCCTGCTGGATTGTCCCGCTGGAGCCTTCCTCCCTCCATCCTCCTCCTCCCCACCGCCTGCTTGGCAAAGCAAGGGGTGAAAAGTAGGAATTGCCTTTGGTAACGGGTAAAACCAGGCAGGTGCTGGCGCGACTCACCCCTGCCCTGGACAAGGGGCACATAAAATTGTACCTGATCCCTTGCCCGAACCTGCAGGAGCCTCCCAAACTGCCCCCCACGCCGTGGGGAGGGGGAAAAGGGGGAAAAAACTACAATAAATCCAGCCCTGGTGGGAGCAACATATTGAAGAGGAGATTAAGGGGTTTAGTGCGGGGAAAAGCTTAAGAGTGCGTCTAAGCCGGCGTCGGAAAGCAAAGCAAAATAAACAAGAATTTTATTCCTAACGAAGGGGGAGCTGGAGGAGGCAGAGCAGCCCCGGCGGGGCTGGTGCGCGTTCCCCCCTTGTTCCCCTCCGCGGGGCTGGTGTGGGACCCCCTTGTCCCGTTCCAGCAAGGCTGATGCGGGTCCCCCGTGTCCCCAGTGGGGCTGGCGCGGGGTCCTTCCCATCCCCTCCGCGGGGCTGATACGGGTCCCCCTCTTCCCCCTCGAGCGAAGCTGATGCGGGTCCCCCCTTGTCACTGTCCGGGCTGACACCGAGTCCCCCCGTCCCCCTCCGCGGGGCTGATGCGGGTCCCCCGTATCCCCGTCCGGGCTGACGTCGGGTCCTTCCCGTCCCCCTCCGCCAGGCTGGTGCGGGTCCCCCCGATCCCCACCGGGACCAACTTCTGCCGCTGCCCCCCGCAGCCCCCAGCCCCCCGGACCCACCTCGCATCGTGTCCGCCGCGGTCAGGGCGCCGGGGGGCGCATGGGGCGGCTCGGGGGTCCGGAGCGGCGCGGGGCGCGGCGGGGAGCGGCGGCACCGGGAGGCAC
>VZTD01001896.1:138848-149455 GCA_013397725.1 Rhagologus leucostigma
TGGGGGGCTCAGCCCGGCGGCGTGGGGTGCAGGGGGCTCCCCGGGCAGCTCCCCCCAGCACTTGCCCCCGGCTCGGGCGGCGCAGCCTCCGCTCGGCACCGNCAAACATTTTTTCCTCCTGCTTAGAAGATTTCCTGGCTCCCCCCGTTCCCCCCGCTCCCGCCTTAATGAGGTTTTGCTGTAAAAGTCTCCGAGCCTCAACCATGGCCTTGAGTTAATCTCCAGGCACCTTCAAAGCCGGGTTGTTCCTGCCCCCCTCCCCTCCCCCCAGCCCCTCCTTCACCTCCATCTTTTTGAACTTCCCAGCCACAAAATTGCTGAGTTTCATGTGATGCTGCTTCTCCCGTGCCTGGCAGCGAGCACGGGGGTCCCGGGGCGGACGGGGGCACACGGCAGGGACCCGGTCCCTAGGGCTGGGGCAGGGATGTGGGATGGTCCCTCCAGGTGGAAAAGCCACCTGCCTTTGAGGGGAACCCCTAAACTGGGGTGAAAAGGGGATATTTGGAGATTTTATTTTGCCCCCAAATTGGAATATTGTGGAAATACCGCAAACAAGTAGCCCCAGGCTTGGGGCCACCAAGATAGTGGCCCTGTCTTTGCCACCAGCTGTGAGGCTCTGGGGGCTGGTGACAGTGGGGCATCACCCTGTGGGGCAGTGTCCCAGAGCAGCAGGATGTGCAGGCAGTTGCTCGTTGAGTGCCAGGAGCATCCCCCCTCCAGGGCTCAGCTGGGCATGACTGTGGGACACCAGGCTGGGGCTGGTGGCAGGAAAAAGGTGCTGGTCAAGGTCCTGTCCTGGCTGCCCACTCAGGGCTCTGCCATGGGAACCAGCTGCTCCCTGGGGAAGGGGCTTGGGAGCTGCACAGCCCCTCGGTGGCATCCCTGCTGCCAGGACAGAGCCTGGTCCTCAGAGCACCCGTCCATCCCCCCTGGGGGGCTCTGGGCACCCCACCCTTCCCCCATCACCTGTGGGGGTGCCCAGCCCTGACCACAGTGGGGCCAAAACCCTGGGAATGGGAGAAGCAGGAGCTGACAGCAGCTGAGCTGCTCGACGGTGGGGTGCTGCCCTGTCCCACCGTGCTGGAGCCATCGGACACGGCCGGGCTCCCTCCTCCTGCCCCCGGTGCCCCGGGCTGCCCGTGGTGCCCGTACCTGGGCGTCCCGCTCCAGAGCCGATCTGCAGGCTTTAGTGCAAGTTAATCCCAGCAATCCCTTAATTCCAGGGACCGAAATAGGAAAGATCAGTAGGTCAGTGGGAAAAGCTCTTGGCCAAAGTTAACATGTTAATGCAGAGAGAAGGCGAGGGAAAGAGAGGGGAGAGGAAAGTGCCCAGGAATCTGCCGTTGGCCCACCCCGTGCCCAGGCTCTGCTCACTCTGCATCCCGCTGCTGTGGGGATGTCAAGCACTGGTGGCCCAGGAACGCTTGGCAGCTCCCGGTCTGGTGCAATTTTGGGAAGGAAGGGGAGTTTTCCCCTCTCACCAATCACCCCAAGCCCAGCGCTCGCATCCCCGAGGCGATCCCGGTGCGTTAAATCCCGGTCTCCAGAGGCGAAAGGTTGCGCATTAGCGCCGGCACCGCTGAGCGGCCCTAATTAGGGCTTGGCAGCGCCTGCCTTGGCCCCGTAAGCACCTTTTTGGCTGCTGCTCTGGAAAAAGCCGTGCCGGAGGGCTTAGCTTTTAATACAGCCAAAGCCCAGGTGAGCCACCCACCCCTGCCCAGCACCAACGGGCCGGTCCCAGCCCCGGCTGAGGGGCTCAGCTCTGGCTGTGGGTCCCAGCTCCAGCTGTGGCCTCCAGGGACTTCACCTGGTGGCCCCACACGAGACCCGCAGCCCTGCAGTGCCGGTGCTGCTGCTGGTGCAGCCCAGCAGGAACCTCCCGGCGCCTTTCCCTGCATCCCCAGCCGCTTTCCCTTGGGGTTGGGTGCTTTTGGGCAATAATATCGCTATGGGAGCAGTTTCCTTAAATCCATCTTTGTTACCACAAGCAGCTTAGCACCAGAAACTCTCTTCCTCTCTGTTCTTTTAATACGATCCCAGCTTAGCAAAGCCCCGGGCTTAGCCACTGCCCCTGCAGTGCAAGTGAGGAGAGGAGAATTAAATAATACGAAAGGAGAAAACAAAGGGCTCTGCTTGATTTAAGCAGCTGGAGGGGAGGTGGCAGCAGCCCACCCCTGCCTCGGGGGAGCCGCTGGGGTTACCTGAGGAGGGGGATGCTCGGTGGGATGATACAGGGTGTGGCTCCCCTGGGATGCCTCGTTTCTACAGGTCAGTGGGTCAGGGATGCTCTGATGCTCTCAGCCATTGCTCCTGCTGACAGATCCCAAGGGAGACAAGGTGCCTCAAGTACCTGACTACGCTTCTTGGTGGCAAATATTGCCATTTTCTGGAGTTTTTCCATCTTGGGCTCCGCCAGAACCGGTGAATGGCTCGGGAGAACTCAGTGCCCTTTGCAGAGGCAGCATCACACCAAGACACAGGCCTTCCCCACATTTCCCACCCCACCAGCCCCGGGTGGTGCTCCCTGGCTGCCGGACAGACCCTGCTCTCGCACTGTGCCCGTGGGCTGGGGGTTCCTGCTCATCCCCGGCTCCCGGCTGGCCGGGCTGGCTCCCATGGCTGCCACCGTGGCTCACCTTGGACTCCGCTCCCGGCACAGCCCAGCGCCCGGCTGGGTTGCTGGGGAGACGGGCTGGTTTATTTACCATCGGGGCTGCGATAAGGAGTGTGAAAGGGAAGGAGGAGCACATGGTGTCCAATGTGCCTGACCCACTTTTCCATCGCCCGGGCATCGCTCGCCCTCGGCGATTGGATTGCAGCGGCTGCGGAGCCGCCAGGGCTTGGGGCGTCCTTCCTTCCGAACCCCGTTTGCTCCGGCTCGGTTGGGAACAGAGGAGAAGCGTCCCTGGGCACCAGGAGCTGACGCCGAGGCGCCGCGATGGGGATGGGAACCCGCGTGGGGGCTCTCATCGCGCCCGTCCTTGGCCGTGGTCGCGGCGGGCGCGGCCCCCGCCGGCGCTGGCACAGTGGCCCAGATCTGCCATTCCGCATGGCTTCCCTGGCTGTCCCCGGGGCCGGGCGCCGGCAGGCAGGGCGCTCGCTCGGCGCCTCGCGCGCCCGCCCGCTAATCCGACATGACTCTTCCATTAGAGACGAGATGCCGGCAAAGAGCTTTTCGGTGTAGGAATTAACTCCTTCTCCCACCCCGCAGCTCCCTGACCTGGAGCGTCGGCTCTGGCTCCGTCGCCCGCGTGGCCCAGGGTCTGCGGGATGCGGGGGGGTCCCCCCGTTGTCACCCCCAGCCTGGTGGCGGGCTGGTTCCCTGGGGGAGCTGGCTAAGCCCGTACACGTGCACCTCCCATCCTCCTCCTGTGAGAATGTGAGGTGGGAGCAGAGATCCGGCGTTGAGGTGGCAGAGGGTGCCAGAGAGGGGCTCCATGGACCCCCTGGGTCGCAGGAGGGGCCCCAGCCCAGTCCCTGTCCCTGGTTGCAGCACAGCTGCTTCCCTTATTGATCTTCTCTGGTTGTTAATTATCGGCTCCAACTGAGCCTGATCAGAGCCCACGGCTCCCTGCAAAGGCCCTGTTGTGGTTTTGGCCATTCCTCCCCTGCCCTGAGGTGCTGGGGCTGCTGGGGAGCAGATGGGACCCAAAGGGGAACCTGAGGAGCTGGGGGCAGCTGGGATTTGGGGTGCATGTCCTGGCCAGGTGGTGCTCCCCAAGCAGGGGTACCTGGGACATGGTGGGGACTGAAGGAGGGGGAAGAGCCCAAGCCAGGAGGCACAAATGGCACAAATGTCCCAGAGCAGAAGTGCCAGCATCTCACATGTGACACTGGGGGATGGCAACAGTGGCTCTGGCAGAAGAGGAGATCAAAAGAGTGCAGGGTTCACTCTCCAGGACCAACCACTGCCTCGAGGACACTCACCTTCCCACACCGGGGCAGAGCTGTGCCTCGTGTCCCTGCTCCTCCGGAGCCATTCAGGGCAGGTGACTGCAGTCCCCAGTCCCCTGCTCGAAGGACAAGCTCCAACATCCTTCCGGAAGGGAAGCGAAGCTGATCCTGCCTGGTGCTGAGCCCAGGGGAAGCACCCACACTCTGCCTCCTCGTGCCGCTCCATTGGGTGAAGAGAAGGATGGGCACTCATGTCCCTTGGCCACCCTTCCCATCAGTGTGCTCAGGGCTGGGGTCTGGCCCTGGACGGAATCTGGAGCCTACGGATATCCCGTTCTCTTTCCTATGGTCCTGGAAAATACCCTGGAGAGAGGGCTCATCCCCAGGATACAGACGGGAAACTGAGTGAGGAGGGGATGTGCACCATGATGGGCTCTGCAGAGCTGGTGGCTCTGGGGCATCGTTGGAACCACGAGGGTTCTTGAGCCCTGTCCCTGCCATGGTGGCCTCTGCTGCCCTCGGGGCTCCAGCTAAAGGGACTTCAGAGGCAGCCACCCCCCAGCAGCCCCCCAAAGCTGCTGCAGCGCTCAGGAAGGGCTGGGGAGGGGCTGGGGAGGGGCTGCTCTCACCTGGTGTTCTCACCGTCTGCAGAGATCGCTGATGTTCTCACCATCACCTCCCTCACCACTGTGGTGTCACTGGGCTGGGGACCTCTCACCATCCTGGGCTGGGTCGGTTCAGGTCAGGATCCCATCTAACGCTGGCTGTGAGCACCTGGCTCACAGTGGGGATGTCCCAGTGGAGAGGTGACCTGGATCCCAGCCACCCCTGTGACCGTCACCTGCTGTGCCGCCACATGGCCCTGGGAGAAGGACCACAACAACCCTGCAACAGCCAGAGAGGACAGGACTGGGGACAGCTGCTGTCCCTGTCCCTCGTAGTGACGCCAGGAGAGCCCAGCCCAAGGCGGGCACTCGAGGTGCCTCTGTGGTGCTCTGGGACTCAGAGTGGGGGACATCCACCAAAGCCAGTTTGGGAGGTCACCCTGGCGACCCACAGCCTGGCACCTGGGGTCTCCTGATCCCCCCAGAGCAGAGAGATGCCCAAAAGGACATAACCTCTCCTCCCACCCTGGGCAGGGGCCAAAACAAGCACTGATTATTTTTGAGGGACTCTTTGGCTGCAAATCAGGGTGTCATCACTCTTCCTCCACACCGGATAGCTCAGACTCCATGGCAGGGTGTGGCTGCGGTGGCAGCAGAGGAAACCATCCCCAAAATCCCAGTGCAGAGCCACCCATGAAATATTCAGGCTGCTCTGCACAATTCCTGCCTTGCTGCCGTCGAAAGCACCATGAATATTGCAGGTGGGCATTAAAGTTTCAGGGCTGCCATGTTTCAGGACACTGTCACCACGGGAAGTCCCTCTGCCGGGACGTGCCACACCTTCACCAGGCTCCAGTGACCTCTTTCTCTCTGCTTTACCCCAAAAACTGGTGGTGAAGACGGGCTGGGTCCTTGAAGTGCTACAAGAGCAAACCAACACGAAGCTCCTCACTGTGTCCCCGGAATGGATTGGCACAGTTCAGGGAAGAGTTGCAGGAGGTCCTACAGGACTGGGGACAAGCAGAGGCCGTGGTCACCCCACCCCAAGGCTCGGCCATGGTCCCCACTGCCCCGATAGCAGCGTGGCCCCACTCCTGCGTGGTCCTTCCAGGCACGGGAAGAACTCCCTGAGCACCTCGGAGGGTTTCGTCCTCCATGTCATGAGCTTTCCAGGTCAGTCCCCACTAGAAGGGACCATTCCCTTCTCATCTGCCTGCTCTCATAACTTGGCTCTTCCCGTGTTTATGTAACAGCGACGTCTCCTGCGGACTGGGGAGAGAATTGGCCGGGGAGAAATAATGAGGATAATTCAAGTCATTTGGGAAGATGAGGTTTGCGAGGTGCCCAGCGTCTTCCACCTTTTACATGTTGTCTCTAATCATCCGCAATCTCGGATGGCCATTGATGGAGCTCGTTGCTGTGGTGACGGATGAATAGCCCTGGGATTGTACCACGCCAAAAAAGTGCTGTCCTTTCCATCAAAACAACAACAACAACAAAAATATCATTTTGTTCAGGAAATTAAGCAGTTTGCAACCAAATAGCAGTGTCTGAAAAGGCTCCTGCGTCCGTCCCTTCCTCCCGGCTCCTGCGGCTGTGTTGGGTTTGTCAGGAACATGCCCAGCGCCCCGGAGGGTCCTTTGTGTGCGCCAGACAAGGAGAAGGTGGTAATTGCAAGGGGGTTTCTAACCCACTGAGCCTTTTAAAAGGATTTGATGCCCCCCTACACCTCTCTGCTCGCCCAGATGTGTGTCACGCAGGCAGGGAGCGCGGGGCCAGGGGCTGGCGCAGCACTAGGTTAATGTGTTAGCTGTGCACGGCCGGGATCCAGGGGACAGGGAAGTGTGGATGACCGGGGCCCAGGCAGGAGGTAGGGGCTCAAGTCCTGCTCGTTCCTCGGGGAAGCAGCAATTCTCCGTGGTGAAAGCCAGCATGGGGCTCCTGAGCTGCAGAGAAGCGTGGCTGAGGCCAGACGTGGAGCACAGGGCTCCTGCCATTGCCAGCCCCCGTTGCTTTCCATATAAACTCCCTCCCAGACAATAGGACCAGATCCCAGTTCCCTTTCCTCCCCATATGTTCAGGAAGCATCTCCTGGGGTGGCTGCTGCAGACGCTGCTCTCCAGCTGTGCCACTGGGTGTGAGTAGCGCAGCCCTTGGGAACAAGGCTGCCAGGCTGGGAAGGGAAGGCTTTGGGGTCTGCCCAACCAGGGATTGACCCTGGCTTTGAGTATGACCCTCCCAGTGCTGGAACCACACTGCCGTGTCTCAAGCTGTACACTGCGGGTGTTTGTACAACCCCAGACTGGCTTGGGTTGGGAGGGACCTCAAAGCCCATCCAGTGCCACCCCTGCCATGGCAGGGACACCTTCCACTGTCCCAGGCTGCTCCAAGCCCCGGCCAGCCTGGCCTTGGACACTGCCAGGGATCCAGGGGCAGCCACAGCTGCTCTGGGCACCCTGTGCCAGCGCTGCTGGATCCCTGTGTTGTGACACAGCGTATGGCCCATGTGTAACCCCTGTTACTGCTCTGGGCTGCATTTTGAGCCAGGGGTCTGGTCCCTGCTGGCATCTTTGTTGCTCCCAAACACCACCCACCAGTGATGGAATCACAGAATCATAAAATCCTGGAATATCCTGAGTGAAAAAAGACTAACAAGGATCATTGAATACAACTTGTGTCCCTTCACAGACACCCCAACAACCCCACCCTGGGCATCCCTGGGAGCGGTGTCCAAACGCTCCTGGAGCTCTGGCAGCCTCGGGGCCGGGACCATTCCCTGGGGAGCCTGGGCAGTGCCCAGCACCCTCGGGGGGAAGAACCTTTCCCTGAGCTCCATGCCAAGCCCTGACACAGCCCCAGCCGTTCCCTGGGCTCCTGGCCCTGTCCCAGAGCAGAGCTCAGCCCCTGCCCCTCCGCCTCCCCTCGGGAGGAGCCGCAGCCCCCGAGGAGCCTCCCCTCAGTCTCCTCTGCCCCAGCTGAACAAACCGAGTGTCAGGGATGGTGTAATTCGGAGCTGTTTTACTCCGACATCCATCCTGCAAGAGCGTAAGAAGCCAAACATCCGTAGGGCGAGTGCCCAGCTGGCAGCCTGGGAGAGCCCTGGGGCGCAGCAGGGTCGGAGCCAGTCCCCGCGCCTTGGGGCAGCGGGAAGGAGGAGGGAGAAGGAGGGATGGGCACACGGAGAGAAAACATTTTAGACGACCTGAGGAGGAGAAATGAGCTAAGTTCCCGCAGCTCCAGCCCCTCGTCGGGCGAGAGCCCCGGGCAGTGCTTTGCCAGCCGTCCCCAGCGCCCTCCACCCTCCCTGGGCTCAGCGAGAGCCAGATGGAGGCACATCTCGGCTGCACGGAGAACGAGGCAGTGAAGCGGGCTGGGGAGATTAACTCCACCGGGAAAACAAGCCCAGCAGACGCCGCGGAGCTCAGGACCCCTGTGCGTGTGTGTGTGTGAGCACACGCGTGTGCTCCGGGCGCACACGGACACACACGTACAGAGGGAACGAGGCATTGGATGTGTTTGTGTATTTGTGTGTTCGACAGAGCTGGAGAGCCCGCGCCTCGCCTCGGAGGGGCAGCCGGGTATTGGTGATGCGGCCTCATCCTTTAATTGCTCTGCTTTGATAACAGTGATAATTGGCTGGAAATCGATACTGTTTTGCTCCTGTTTCTCCCATCCTGTCTCACCCAGCCTCCCCTCCCTTCCCGGACGCCGTCGTGCTCTTTAGTGGGTGACATTTAAAGGCTCTGCCACAGCCATTAGATAACCCAGGCGGAGAAGATGCTGCGGAGAGGGCTGATGCCGGCAGGGATGGAGGCAGCTCCCCTCTCCTCTCCTCTCCCACGGCTCAGGGACAGATGGAGACGATGCTCCAGCAACACGTCCTGGTGCTGTGGGAGTCACAGGGGTGGGGGATCGGTGGATCTGGGGGTGAGGGAAGAGTGGAGCGGGGAAGGAACAAACCCAGGCTGTGTCAGCCAGGAACTCCCTCCGGCTTTGGTTCTGAAAATTGTGCCGGAGCATCACGGGAAGACGTGTATTAATATCGCACTGCCCGGCCTGCCCTGCTCTGCGTGCCCCCCGCCTCCCCAGCGTGGTGTCCCCAGCTCCTGCCACGCTGCCCCAGCCACAGGTGGGATCTCAGAGCCGCCAAGGTCAGGGACCTCCAGGTCCCCTTGCAAGTGCCCTCACAGAGCAGCCCCTGGGCTCCACCTGCCCAGCCAGGGCTGCTGGGGCTTTGTCCCCATTAAAGGTGCCCTGATCCCCAAAGCTGAAGGGCCTGGGGAACAGGCCAGCAGCACCAGAGGGTGCATGGGGAGCCCCAGGAGCAAGGGGCACTTTGAGCTGGAGCTGGCAGCCCCAGGGCCCCCGGTCTGCAATAGCCAAGAGACCCTCATTAGCCAAGGGACCCCTGTTAGCTGAGTGCCCCTCATTAACAAAGTAGGGTCCAGGGACCCCCTTTGCAGGGCTGGCTGGAGCACGGGGCTGGCAGTGAGCGAGGGATGCCTGGCAGGCTGCAGGTGCAAGTGCGTGAGTTACCTGTGCCCGCACCTTCCCCGGTTACTCACGCACTCACCATCCCTGGGTACCTGTGCATTCACCATCCCCATGTATCTGTGTGCCCACCCTCTGTGGGTACCTGTGCACCCACCGTCCCTGGGTACCTGTGCACCCACCATCCCTATTTACCTGTGCACCCACCATCCCTGGGTACCTGTGCACCCACCATCCCCATGTATCTGTGTGCCCACCCTCTGCGGGTCCCTGCGCCCACGTCCGTGGGTTCCTGGTGCCACCTGGTGGCCGCGCGGCCCCGGCCACGGCCCGGGGGTCGCCGGGGTGGGAAATGCCCCAACCTGTCCCCGCAGGGACCTTTGCGCTGCCCCAAAGGCTCCCCCAAGGGCACCCTGAGAGCGGAGCCCGGCCCGCGCCTCTCCTCAAACCAAAACCGAGCCGAACCCCGCGTCCCAGCCCGCCGAAGCTCAGGGCAAAGTCCTTTGTAGTCCCCCTGGGCAGGGAGGTGCCGGGGAGACTCCCGAGCAGAGCTTGGCCGTGGCTTCCCGGGGGTTTTGCTCCTCGGTGTTCCCCAGCCCCAGCACAGCTGGGAGTGGGCGTTTTCTCCTGCGGGGTCTGCCCCGGGGAACCCCAGTGTGATGGCAGTGGGGAGGACTGGACCCCCGGCATGGGCTCGGAGGAGAGTCCTGGACCCCCGGAACGGACACACGGGCTCGGAGGGGAGTCCTGGACCCAGGGCTGGGCTCACGAGCTCAGAAGTGAATCGGCCCCGTGACCAGCTGGGCCACCTGAGCAAAGCTTTGATTGAATAAACCCCCGCAGATCATCCAGTGCTTGGTGAAGAGCGGCAGGAACAGTTTGTAGCCGGGAATCCTCTCCAGCTGGAGACCTCTGGAGCATCCCACCCATCCACACTATGGATGGTGTACAGCCCCAGACCCCAGAGCTGGGGGTCGCAGCCCCCCTCCTACTGCTGGGGTAGAGCCGGCTGCATCCTGCCCCTGTGGATGGGGTGGGGGCAGAGTGCTGTCCACACAGCAGTTACAGCCATGTCCCCAAGTCCTCTGGCCTGCAGCTGAAGCCCCTGCAATGTCCCAGCCTCTACACTCATGGAGTATCTGTGTCCCAGCCCCTACAGCTTGAGGGACAAGGGTCTCATCCGCTTCCTACAGCCTGGGTCTGACTGTGACCCAGCCCCTGCAGCGGGGCCTCCCAGACCCCTCTCTCTACAGGGGAGTCTGGCTGTGTCCCACCCGATATATTCACATGAGGGTCTCAGCCCCCTCACCTATAGATGGGGCACACCTCTAACCCCGCCCCTAAAGCCAAGGGGGTCAGAGCTCCCTCCCCTATAGCCAGGGCCCACTTATACCCCAGTATCTATAACCAGGGGGTCACAGCCCTCTCCCCTATTTCTGAAGCACACTATACCCCAGCCCCCTCCCCTATGCCCCATTCCCTATAGCCGGGGGAGGGAGTCGCCACAGCCCTCCCCGCTATTCCCGGAGCACACCTAAACTCTTGTCCTTACAGCCAGGGGGTCACAGCCCCCTCCCCTATTGCTGGAGCACACCCACACCCCAGCCCCCTCCCCTA
>VZTD01001896.1:149762-161974 GCA_013397725.1 Rhagologus leucostigma
GGGGAGGCTGAGCCCGCGGCCCCTTCTCTCTGCAGGGACGCTCGATCGATAGCAGCTCCCGAAGGTTTGTCCGTGTGGCAGCCGGCGCCAGCCGGGATCCCCGAGGGATCCACCGCTACCGGGGCTGCCCTGGCTGCGAGTGCCCGAAGAGAGGCCGGTTCGGGCCGGGAGAATCCCGGTGTGGTCATGGGAGCGCTGGTCTGAGCTCTGCGAGGGACCTCCGGGTGCGGAGCCGAAACCCGTATCCCCCAGCTGAGGACGAGGAGGAATAAACCAGAGGTGATCCGGTTTCGTCCCAGGAGCGCTCCTGGCAGGGTAAGGATTTCGTGTTCCTCTTGTTTATTCCCTCGGTGGAGCAAGTTTTGTAGGAGCAGGAAGGGAAGCGGCAGAGCTGGCTGGGATGTGGTGGGTACTTTGTGCATCCCACAAAGGCAGCACTGCTGGGAGCTCCTGGTACCAACGCCGTGGCTTTGTGCCCGAGCTGGAGCCTCCCGCACCCACCACGGTCCTGCACACATCCTCTCCCCTTGTTCTGTGTCAGAGCTGGACCGGCTGCAGCCACGTTGTCCACACACATTGGAATTGTGTGTGGTTTTTGTTTGTGCCTCATGGTTCGCATTTGGAGCGCTGTGGTGGGTTTGGCCCTGTAAAATGCTACACCATGTGTGGCTGGAAGGGGCTAATTCCTGGGGTTGGAGGTAACTGCATGTGATCCAGAGAGAAATTATTAAGATTAAATTTAAAATTAGGTTCCACTGTGTCAGCTGTTTTCCCTGAAAAGGTGTTCTGGAATTGCACCTTACTGCTGGAAAGAAAACCTTATCCTTATTCCCAGCCTAACCATGCTAATGTTCCCCTTACCCACGTATGTCAGAACAGAGCGTCAGTGGGTTCTTTTTGCATCGCTTGCGTCATCTTCCTGAGAATTAAAAAGCTAAACCAGGGTTGAAATGAAAACCAAAATGTGACTGACTGGGCCTGCACTGGGTGTTTGAGGTGTGGGTGTTCACAGGGGGCATCAGTCGTGCTGTGGGGGCACGTCTCGTACCGGTGGAGAGCGGATTGTTCGGGTCTGACGTGCTCGTCTGTCACCGGGAGTTTAGGGAGCCTCGTGGTGCGGGAGGGAGAACCGGGAGCCAGTTCCTGTTGGCTTTCCAGTCTGGCTCTGGGCAGCTCCTGGCTGCCGAGCTCTGGGTGGCTCAGGGCCCCAGGACACGGATTTTAGGAGCCCTGAGTGCTCGAGGGCCTGGGGTCGCGTTGTTGTGCACGTGCAGGAACCGGGCTCTCTTGGGATCCTTTGTGCTCCTTCCTGATCAGCTGCAGCACACAATGCCCGAGCGCTCCGGCCCTCACAGCTGTCCTGGGTTTATTTTTGATTCCTGGTTGTAGCTTGGTGCCTCGGAGGAGCGAGGATGGCTCAGGAGACAAACCAGACGCAGGTGCCTCTGCTGTGTACCACGGGCTGCGGGTTCTATGGCAGCCCCCGCACCAACGGGATGTGCTCCGTGTGCTATAAGGAGTTCCTGCAGAGGCAGCAGAGCAGTGACCGGATAAGCCCTCCAGGTAGAGGATTTTTTTTTCTGGAAATCTGTCTTAAATGGGTGTCTGGATACAAACTGTGTTCAGCAACTGTGATAGAGCACGGCACCGGTACCTGGCCGCCAGCAGATTTACCCCCTCCTAGAAAAACCATCTTTCCCTTTCCATGGATACCCAAGGCTCTAAATCAAGGACCCAAGCCCTCGAGGACTTCTGTTCCCTGTCAAGTGGGGCAGTTGTTTTCTTTCCAGTCTCACCAGTTTGTGAAGCCCCATCCCAGCCAGCACCTTCCAGTAAACTGTAAAATTTCATGTGTGCTAATGGTGATCCCAGCTTTTAGCTATTTCCTGCTCCCTGAGGTAGGTGCTGACTGCTGGGAACCATGACAAAGCCCCACAATGAAATTTTATTTGGCCTATTTGTATAATTTTCCTCCCTTAACAGTGTGAGAGCTAAAAGCCATGACTTTTTTTGTTTCCTGCAGTTGGGATGGGAGCAGGGGAGAGATGCTCTCTGCAACGTGAGCAGGGATTTCTTTTGCTGGGGGTTTGTGCAGATGCTCCATGTACAGAGTGAGAAATGCCTCTGAGAGTTCTTCCACAGTTTATTCCTGAGGGTAATCATGGCTTTCCTTGAGTCACCCACACAAAATATGCTCAGGAACGTGATTTTTCCTGACAAAGGGTTTTCCTAAGACCCCAAATTAGATCCTCAGCTGACACAAACCCACATGTGTCTGTTGAAGCCGGTTGCTTTCAGCAGATGAGGATCTGGCTCTTACACCTTGGAGAAGTTGCAAAGTTCCATTGGGTTCAGGATCCAGACAGCCCTGGTGTGTTAACCCCGCAGAGTCCCGTGCACAAATTTGGAGGGGAGAGTGTAGGAACAGGGATATGGGAGTGATCCTGACAGGGCCGTGCCCTCCCAGCTCCAGTAGGGAACAGGAGCTTAAAGCCTGCTGGAAGTGCTCATTCTGCTTTTTCCTCGGCTGCCAAGCGCCTGAGGAACTTGCTGACACTTCTCAGAGACTTGACCAAGCTTGCCCTTGTCTCGTAGCACCCAGTGGTCCCAGCAGCAGCCCCATGGCTTCCGAGGCGATCGCAGGACAGCGCGCGGAGGGAGACTCCACACCGGAGGATGCAAAAGCCAGGTAGGGGCAGAGTCTGGAGGGGAGGGGATCTAAACCCTGCTAAAATCCAGCTCTGGGACACAAGGGACAGGCTGTCCTCCTTCACGTGGCCAGTCTGTAAACGAGCTGGGTAAACTCTGTGTTGTGACTCTGGTTTATTTGGGAGATTGAGATGTCCCTGCTGCTGCTGATGTCTGATGTGTAGAGTGAGGTACCAGAGGGTTGGTAGTAAATTAAGTGGTATCTTGGATCTCCTGGAGCCAGTGCACCTTGTCTGTCCCTGGCTCTGTTCAACTGTTCAATTCCTGCTCAGTCAGTCCCAAGCAGTGGGATTTTTGGGGTTTTTCTGAGTTGGACTTGGAAGGATCACAAGGATCATCAACTCAGGGTATCATGTGATTCTAAGTGAAAGCACCTGCTGATGACCCAGTCTGGAAGCTGTGACAGCAGGATTAGAGACCTTGGGCCTGTTTGATGGGAAGGAGGACAGAGCTGCCCTGAACTCTACCATCACATTACAGCCCTGACTCATAACTCTGTTTCCCTGCCCCTGGACTTGTTTGGATGGGCTTTGAGATATAATTGGGTGGAAAAGGAAACTGAGATCATCACAGATTCATTCCATTTATGTCTATAAAGAACTTTGATCCCAGATCTCAAGGGGAATTGACCTGCTGTACTCCTGACCTACTTTTGAATATAAAGAAATAAACTTTACAGGCTGAAGGTCTCTCCCAGGTAACTGTCTGTCAAATGAAAATACTTGTGTTTTCTCTTTTTGTTTGTCTGCTGCACATGCTCCCAGCGCTCAGACTCCTGTGACCCATCAGATGACGGCCATGAGCATATCCAGAGAGGAAACCAGCAATGAGACAGAGGAATTCAGCAAGACAGATGAAGCCTCATCAGCTTCTTCCTCATCAGGTAGGGTTGTTGGTTTGGCCTTTGCACAGGTCTGAGTGACACCGAGCTCAGGAGTCCATTGGAGCAGCAGGGACAGCTGCTGACCCCGGAGTGTGTCCCCTCCCGGCAGTAAAGGCACACCTGAGAGCTGAGGAGGAAACTCTTGTTTTGTTGACAGGGAGGAGAGCAAATGCTGTGCCTGAGGGCAGGCCGATAGAGATTGCTCTGTGGGCTGAGGGCTGAGTGGCTGCCAGCCCTCGAGTGGCTGGCAGGAGGATAATCTTCCATGACGCCTCTCCCAGCGAATGGCAGCGAGCCCGGAGCGTCCCACAGCCTGACGCGGCTGCTGCTGGCGGCACTCCCCTGCCAGCTCCCGAGGGGGAGGAAGGGAGACAGATCCCTCGGATCTTGGAGAGAGGAGAGTTTGTGCCAGTGCCTGGGGGTAGTGGAGTCCCGTTGTTGTCACCTCGTGTGATGGGGGCACCTGTCCCTTTGGGGGGGCTGTTACACAGTGGGTGCCCTGACATGATTGAGGCACACCAGAGTCATTGCCCAGTGTGGCACATCCTCCAGCTGATGCCATAAGCAGGTGATCCTGCACGCAGACACCCTCCTTTGCTCAGCTGACAGCTTGCTTGCATTGAAAGCTAAAAAAACCTAGGAGCTGTTGGTTGCTAAAAAGCCGGGCTCTAGTCACCACACATTGCTGGGGCATTTTGGGTTTGGTAATGCCTTGCCTGCAAGCCCAGGAGACAATTTACAACAGGCAGGTGAGAGACTGTAAGAAGAGGCTTGGGAGAGCCTGCCCCTTTCATCTGCTTGTGTAGTTTTTAGGAGCCTGTTTAGGGTCAGCTCCACAAAGCTGTCTCTGTTTTGTCTCCTCAGAGCAGCCTGCACCGCAGGTGCTCCAACGAGCAGTTGGAGCTCCTCCCTGCTGTTGACTTCTCTAACCTGCTTAGGTACTGGAGGAAATCCTGCTAAGCGTCAGTGACCTTTAACAATCTGGCTTTGAGAGCTCAGTTTTCCCTTTGGTAGATTAGAGGCAGTGATGGATATCTGTGTAAAGCATTCTAAGACCTACATATGGGGAACACTTACATAAGAGTCAGCAAAAATAATTAGTAGTATTTACAAGGGGTTAACTTTTTTTTTCTCCCTGCGAAGATTAACTGTGGGCTCAGCTGACAGCTGTGTTGCTGTACAGCAGCTGAGCTGTAGTGACTATCCAGTCACTGTCCAGTGGCCGCTCTAGCCTTGGATTTAAGGCATTTGAAACAGAGGGAAAACTGTGAGGTGGAGATCTCCGTGGAACAAGGCAAATCTCACAGTCTGGGGTATGTCAGCCAGGGCAGTGTGCACATGCAGAGTCATTAAAGCCTCAAGCAGCTCCTGTAATAAAATGAACATTTGGTTTATCAAGAAAGGCGGCAAAACTCTTGCCTCTGTTTCAGGTACCCTGCTTGAGATATCGCAGAACACGGCTGAGGGCAAGACGGCTTCGGAAAAACCGAAACCGAAGAAGAATCGCTGCTTCACCTGCCGGAAGAAGATTGGGCTGACTGGTAAGTGCCTGGCTCTGGGAAAACTTCCCTGTGCCCTAAGCAGTCCAGTGAGAGCCCTGTGAGCACACCTGCTAGTGCTGTGGTGCTGCTGGGTTTGGAGGGTCAGAGGCTGGAGGTTCCCCCCAAATCCATCCTGGAGCTGTGCTGCAGGAGAGGAGGGAGAGGAGCTCCGACCTGCGACAGCACTGGCTGAGGCAGCAGCCTGGGGAACATCCCACTCACTGCCAGGGTCCTGGCAGCCTTTGAAAGCAGGATTGGATGCGGCAGCACCTCTTGGTTGTTTCTGCTTCTTGGCAAAAGCTGCTGTAGGGGAAGGCAGAGCTCGCTGTGGATCGGAATCTGCTCCCGGTCAGGTCTGCGGTAAAACTTTCGTAACAGTGACATGAACTGAGTTAGACCCAAATGGAAAATCCCTCTCCAAGGCTCATCCCATTTGTTAATGCTGCCTGATTTCCACTGTTAGCTTCCTGAGAGCAGGATGGCTCTCAGCATGCAGCCTGTAAAGCTGGAGAGAGAAGTGCTGGGATGGTGTCAGGGCACTGCTATCAGTGGGAAAACTGCTCCTGGAAAGTGAAGCAATTCATTTGGCTGTGGTTTGTTAATAAAAACATCATTCCCCTAAATTATCTCTGGCATTTAGTGCTTCCCTGGAAAAAAGTTAACTCTGGAGCTGTGCAGGTCGTGCTGTGCAGGCAGAGCACTTGCTTCTGTAGCGTCCTTGGTGCATCCAGCAGCCAGGGAGTGGCTGTTTGCATGGATATAAGAGGCTTTGGCAAAGTCTGGACTGGAAAGTTTTAACCTGGGCTTGCCTGGAAATCCACGGGCACTGTCCTAGAATAGGGGTGGGTTTATAAACCTGGAACTGGGCAGGGTACTCTGTGCCCAGCCTTCAGGTTGCAGAGAGGACTGTTTTCCTGGATGAGTGTTTCCTTAACAGCTTTAAACTATGAGAAGTTCTCTTTAGGATTCAACTTGCAGAGAGCTCCTGTGAATTCAGGGCATTTAGGATAAAATGAGTTCTCTCAAAGAGGAGTAAACTGGCACCTTGGAGCAAGGTGTTTGTGGGCTTTACAGCCTGTAGTTGGAAAGATGTGAAGGGACAGAGCATGATTCTCTGCCAGCAAGATTCCCTGCTGTCCTGCAGCACATCCCCTGCTTGCTCCCTGCCTCAGTTTCCCACTGTGCTGTGTTAATGTGCACTCTGAGCATTGTCCCTGAGTGAAGTGACTAAATTAGGAATTTTGAAGCCTAGGGAGCTCAAACACGATCCTAACGTGGTGACAGTTCCCCTGCTTGCTGCTGGTCAGTCCAGATGCTGCTGTGTGACCCTGGGGAGCTGGACTGGCTCGGAGGGCTCAGCTCCAGCTCAGGCTGCCTGGGGAGCCTCGTCTGGATTAGCAGTCTGGCACTCTGCAGTGCCTGGCATGTCCCCTGTCCCCGGGGAATGTGGACAGCAGCTGCTCTGGGAGCGTTTCCCACCATGTGACAGCTGGGGCTGCCCAAAGCACGCGGAGCTGCTGAGCCAGAGGAAAGCAAAGAGCCACCCATGGTCTTCCCCAAATGAAGAGTCACTTTGGCCTGTGGGCGACAGCAGCCTCCCCTCTTCTGCCCCTCTCTCTGCATGGGTGGCATTTCCTGGCGTGGCAGGAAGGAGCCAGGCCCTGCCGCCTTCCTGCCCGGCTGGATGGGGCCTGATGTGGCTTTGTCCCTGCTCTTCCTCCCCTCAGGCTTCGACTGCCGCTGCGGGAACCTGTTCTGTGCCATTCACCGGTACTCTGACATGCACGCCTGCCCCTACGACTACAAGGCAGAAGCTGCCGAGAAGATCCGCAAGGAAAACCCCATCGTTATCGCCGAGAAGATCCAGAAGTTGTGAAGGGGTCTGAGCAGCTCGAACTGCAGCCAGGCGGCCCTGGTGCTCCTCCCCTTCCTCCCAGCCTCCTCCTCCTCCTCCCAGCCCCTGCGGTGGTGCGAGGGTGACTCCGGCAGCGCACACGAACCGGCACCTGGACATGGGGACTCCTCGCACCTTCAGCAGTCAGTTGGTGTTCCTCCTCTCCCTTCCTGCCTGTCCGACAGCCACAGCTCAGCTGATGTGTTCTCAACCAGCTTCCCAAAGGAAAAGGGACTGTCCTGCCCCGCCGCTCCAGCGTTGAGACCTTTGGACTTGCCTCTTGCCGGGCGGTTTGCACGGTGTGAGTGGCCGGGCTCTGCCGGGCAGCCTGTCCCTTCCCGGCGGCTCCGAGTCCTGCAAACCACCCAGGACTTGCGGCCGCAGTCCCTGAGCAGCCGCTGGACTCTGTTCCCACTGCCTGTAAACCCGGGAGCTGGGGGATCCTGGCAGCCAGGCTGCCGTCTGCTCCCCGGGACGTGTTTGCTCTCAGATGCAGAAAAGTTGATTCTGTAGTTCCAAAACCCCAGACCCCCCTCCCCACCCTCTGTGGCACCGTTGGAGAAGCACCAAGGGGGTTGAGCAGTGATGCTGGCACAGGGAAGTTATTTTGTGGCTTGAAGTGACGTGGGCAGGGCAGGACCTTCCAGGAGGTTCCGCTTGCTGCCTGGCACCTCTCTCCGCAGGGAGGGAGCCAGGGACACTCCTGCTCCAGCCTCCTGCTTCAGCACCCCTGGATAACCCCAGCTGCTTTCCCAGCAAGGTGTGTGTCTCTCAGCGCTGCCTGTGCCTGCTCTCCTCTCTCCAGTCTTTCCTCTCCCCTTTCTCCTCTCCCTTCTCCCCTCTCTCCCTGCCTTCTGCCTTACACGAGTCACTCTCATCAGGGTTGTGCACAAAGCTCAGGTCCCCACACCTCTGCTTCTGGGCCTGTCCCTGCATCCAGGTGACAGTGGGGTCCCCTCCTCCCATGTGGGCCATTGGGAGAGCTTGGGGAGCCCACCCAGCTGCCCTCTCCTGCCTCCTCCCTCCCTGTGGGATGAGAGGTGGGGCCAGGTCCCCAGGAGATGCTCTGCAAGCCAGACAGAGGGAACTGGGGCACAGGGAAAGTCACGAGGAGGGTCCCAGGGTGCCCAGAAGTCCAGGTGGGGGCTCAGAAACACCCTTGGAAAGCCCCGGGGAGCAGGGAGAGGTGCTTGGAGGGCTCTGGGCTCACTGAGAGACTTGTAGAATTCCCTGAGGTGCTGGAAGGCCCAGGGAGGGCTCCGGGGTGCAAGGGAAGGCAGAAGGAGAACTTTGGGGTACAGTGAACATACTCAGAGGCCTCAAGCACCCCAAAAGGCACTTGGAAGGCTCTGGGGATGCACACACTCACACACATGAAGGGAGGTGTAGGAAAAGCCAAATGCCATCTCAGTACCACTCCAGAAAGAGCACCCAGAGGGCTCTGTTGGGAGGACCTGGGGCTCAGGGATGCAGCACAAGGCAGGCAGAGGCTCCTGGGGCACAGCCACAACCTCTTCCATGCCTGGGGGATTCCTGGGAACACCAGGAGCGGGGCTGTGACCACGGAGCTCTGGCTCTCACAAGCAGAGAAATCCGGATGTGTCCCAGGGGACAGGCAGCAGCCTCTGTCCCACTGCTGGCCATGCCACGCTTCGGAAGCGTTTTCCTGGGTGCCGGAGAGCAGAGCTGCGGGCCCAGCCGGGGGAAATCACAGCGGCTCCTTCCTTCCAAGGGCCGTTTTCCTGCCCTGCTTGTGGCAGTTCTGCCCCGGTGCTGGTGGGGGGACCCTTCTGAGTGTTTGGTTTTTCCAGTCCGCTCCAGCCAAAGCAGCGCGTGCTCTGTGCCAGCTGCCATCCTCTGGTGTTACCGGTAGCATCCGAACCTCCCAAACTGATGCAACCCCCCCCCTCCAGCACAGAGAGGAGCAAGGCTGCCTCTCGCCAGCCTTTTCCTCAGGTTTTTCCTTCTGGATAACATCGTCTGGAGCACACAAGTGGCTGCACGTGTTACCCCTGGACACACCTGGGCCATCAGCGCGGAGCTGGCGCGTGGCCAGGCTGGGTTTGCCACTGAGCTTTTGGCTGAGGATGATCCCTCCCTCTCAGGGGAAGCAGGAATTGCAGCCAGCAGCCCCGAGGAAGTGCAGCAGCTCCCATGGATCCGTTGGGAAAGCCCACAGCCGCCTGCTTCTCCAGCACCGCCATTTTCCCTGTCCCTTCCTCCCTGTCCATGAGTGTAAATACAACACAGTCTAGTTTGCTTGGATGCTGTGGGTGCTCTGTTACAGGCAGGGATGTTTGCGGGGCACCACTCAGCTCTGGGCTCTTTCGGGGAGGCTGTGGGGCTCTGTGCCTCAGTTTCCCTGTGGATAATCATTAGCAGTACCTGGTGCTGGCCGGGGATCAGAGCACCTTGGACCTGCACCCTCCGGATCTCAAATCCACCAGGAGCTGGACTGGATGATCTCCAGAGGTCACTTCAACCCTCACAGTTCTCTAAGTCTGGGATTCTTCACCTCTGGCTGAGTAGGAAGCTCTGGCTGGGGTTTGAGGGGCTCTGAGGTTCTCCCGGGTTCCCTCTTGGCTGCCGTCACCTCTGTGGGGCTGGAGCGGGACCCCCATGGGGCAGGAAAGGGAGTTTGGGACAGGCCCCTAAAGCTTCCACCCCTCCCCATATCCATGTGGGGGCATTCGGGCAGTGTTTGGCACCAGGACTGACTGCAGCAAGGCTTTGGACACTGTCTCCCATGACATCTTCGTAGGTAGACTGAGGAAATGTGGGATAAATGGACTGGGGGGGAGGGCCTGGCTGAATGCAGAGCTCAGAGGGGCCTGAAAAGCACAGCAGAGTCCACTTGGAGACAGTGGTCAGCACTGTCCCCAAGGATCAGTACTGGGTCCAGCCTCGTTCAGTTTGTTTAGCGACGACCTGGTGGAGGGATAGAATGGATCCTGATCAGGTTTCATGATGATTCAGGCCAGGGGAGTGACTGATTCACCTGAAGGCTGTGCTGCCATTCGGAGGGACCTTGAGAGGCTGGGGGAGAGTTGGGTGGGGAGAAACCCAAGGAGGTTCAACAAGGGCGAGCGTAGGGTCCTGCACCCGGGGAGGGACAACCCCAAGTGCCAGCACAGGCTGGGGGTGATGCACTGGAGAGCAGCTCTGCAGAGAAGGACCTGGGGGTCCTGGTGGATGACAAGCTGTCCCTGAGCCAGCAGAGTGTCCCGAGGCCGGGGGGGACAATGGGACCCTGGGGGGCATCGGGAAGAGCGTGGCCGGCAGGGCAGGGAGCGATCCTGCCCCTCCACTCGGCCGTAGTGAGGCACACCTGGGGTGCTGGGTCCAGTTCTGGGACAAGAAGGGCAAGGAGCTACTGGAGAGGGTCCAGCAGAGGCCCCAAAGATGATTTGGGGTCTGAAGCATCTCTGCAATGAGGAGAGACCGTGGGAGCTGGGCCTGGTTAGTCCAGAGAAGACGGAGAGTTGGATGTTTGGTTTTAAAAAACAAGACCATAAAATAAGACAGTATAAAGTCATAAAAGCTCAGAAGATACATTAGACAATCTGGAGAACAGACATTTACACGGCAACCCTGCTTGATACAAACAGAACACAACTCCAGCTCCAGAGCTGTGACAAGCAGCTGTCGCTGTTGTACCAGGGACGGCGAGAAAACAACATAGATTCGGTCCAGGAAGAAATGGAATTATTTATTAATTTACAGACTCGTTTATGTATCTTAGTTCACTTGAATGTCATAGGGTTATTGGTCCTTGACCATCCACCTCCCATAATGATTGGCTAAACTCTACAACACCCATTTCAAAATACTTCTTCAGTCAGTAACACAACAATACTGCATAACAACTTGCACCTGCAAGAGAAAGGAATTGGTTTACAAAAACCTCTTAACTGTTTTTGGCCAGCATCCGTGTGAAAGCGAGGACTTTCACATGGACACTGGCAGAAAGCTGGAAAATCTGTCAGCGACCGAGCCTTCAGCATCCACAAGCAGCCCGCTCATTTAGTCCAGCTGACTTTGGGAATGTCGTAATGCTCAGTCAGAGTATCCAAGTGCCTGTTGAAGTCCTCCACTCGCTGCTTGTGGGTTTTCGACGCTTTCTTCAGGATCCGCTCCGTTTGCTGCAGGACACACAGAAGGGCCGGTTACCCCCTGCACCTCCAGCCCCCTCAGCGGCCGCACCCGAGGGGTGACGGGGGTTTTTAAAGCCTTACCCGCTTCTCCTGCATCTTCTCGAAGGCCACCTGCGCCGGGGTCCTCTTGCCCAGCCTGCGCTTCTTCTCCTCCTCCTGCTTCTTGCTGCTCAAGGTCTGCTCCAGGATCTGGGCTTTGTCTTTCACCTTCTTCTTCTTCCGCTTGCCGGCCCCCAGGGCCCCCCTGCTGCCCTTCAGTCGCAGGGGACCGCGCTCCATGAGCTCTACTAGTTTCTCCTCTTGGTACAGTCCAAAACCCCTAGAAATCCATTGGTTTAACGTTCATTGGTCCCAAGTTGAGCAGTTCTTAGTATTTGGTTTCCTATTGGATACGGATTTCTTTGCCTCTGATGTTAATTAGGTCTTCACTCCTGGATTTCCTTATCAGCCTTTTCCGGACCAGGTGTCTCCAGCCGTGCCGGGGGCAGTGTCTGGAGTGGACATTCGCTGATGTTCGCTGATGGTTCGGCAATGGCCCTTGATGGCCGTTATCTCTTGTGTATCTCTTGTGCTGCTCTCAGTCTGCTGAGATGCTAGACTCATCAGGCCTCACCTGGTGGAACAATGCTTTGGAAAGAAACTTCAGTTCCCTTCCCCCGGGGCAAAGACGAAAAAACGTGACTAAAGCTATAAAATAAATTTTTAAACTTGGCATATTTTCCAGCAAGAGGGGATCTCACCAATCCATGAAAAATATCTCCAACGTGAGTGCCAGACTCCTTTCAGTGGTGCAATGGCCATAAACTAAACCACAAGAAGTACCACCTCAACACGAGGAAGAACTTTACACTGAGGGTGGCAGAGCACTGAACAGCTGCCCAGGGAGGCGGTGGAGTCTCCCTCTCTGGAGACATTCCAAGCCCACCTGCTCCACGTGACCCTGCCAAGGCTGGACTGGACGATCTCCAGAGCTCAGTTCAGCCCCACTTGGGACCCAGTGACTGCGGACGGGCCGCGCCGCGTCCCCGCCA
>VZTD01001900.1:1903-17882 GCA_013397725.1 Rhagologus leucostigma
GGTAAATTTTTATTTTGGATATGAAGCTAAGGGCGAGGGGGGCGCGGCGGGGCCGGCGGGCGGCGGGCCGGGGTCCTGCATGCACCGGGCGCTCCCCCCGCCCGGCCCCGCCGCCCGCGCCCCTTCCCCCTGAGTGTCACTGGTGCCCGTGGAATGGAGTCTCGGTAGTTCCGTGTTACCTTCCCTTTCCCGTTTGGGTTTGCTTTTTTTTTTTCCTCGCCCCTCTGGAAAAAAAAGATTTATTAAACTTTATAGTTTATCCGGGTATGTTGGATGCTTTGACAATAAATGACTTTATTTTCTTCAAAGGAGCTGGACGTTAATCGATGCGGGGGAATGGGCGGTGACGAGGGGGTGGCCCCCCGGCTGCGGGGTGGCTACGGGGCCCCCAACTGCACCGGGCCGCGGGGAAGGGCAGAGAACCCCGACCGCGCCGCCTCTCCTCTCCGCTCTCCTTCCCCGCTCGCCTGCCTTCCTTCGACCCCTCGGACATCTGTCCATCCTTCCTCTGTGCATCTTTGCTTTTGTCCGGCATTTTATTCAGCCTTTATCTCTCTCTTTCATCCCTTCTGTCCCTTCCTTTCTCCTTCCCTTCGTGTTTTGGGTTATCTTTAGTTTCTTTCTTTTTGCTTTTCTTTTTCTTTTTTGCCTGTCTTTCTGTCTTTCTGTATTTTGGTATTTTCCCACCTCACCTCTTCCAGGACCCTGTATTGCCCCCCACCCTTGCCAGGGCTATTGGTGGTCCCCGGCTTGCAGGGTGGGCACAGCCACGGAGGTTATCCGGAGGTTGGCTGGGGTGACAGGACCCAGGGGAGACCCCAGCCCGGGGTGTCTGAGGGTAGGGAGTGCTTGAAGGGGCCAGGGGTGGGTCCCCTCTGTCCCGGTGCATTACCGGGGTGTTGGCATTGCAGCCACACGGGAAAAGGGCAGTATTCCCGGGCATGGGTGCACAGCCCGGTCCGAAGGGCACCGCCTGCAGCGGGTGCATTTAGTGACAGCCCCGCGTGCTTTGGGGGGCACAGGAGGGCACCGGGGGACGCAGCAGCCCGGGGATGTGCAGGAAACCCATTTCCACGTACAGGCTGCCGTCACCCTGGCACCGAGGCTGTGCGTGGCTCAGCAGGTCACTGGCAGGGAAAATATCCCAAAGCCGGAGCTGTGCAAGGCCGGAACCCAGGGCAGAGCGTGAGAGCCCCACAGTGTCATGTAAATGGAGTCCGGGTGCCACCGGCGTCTGCTGCCATGGGGTTTGGAGTTTGCGCGGAGTACCCGGACCTGCTGCAAAGCCTTTACAGTTCCTGGGGAAGTGCATGGAGCTTCAGGTAGGAGAGCCTAGGAAAGACCCTGCCGCGGACAGTCCAGCTTCCCGCTGATGCTGCTTACTCTCTCAGCGCACTCACCCCGGCACGGTACCAAGAACCCCCAAGCCACGCCAGGAGCCAAAGCGGCCCCCCGGCTGTCATTCCCTGCCTCAGGAATACGGATGGCTCCACCTGCTGCAGTTAATTGCGGGGGCGAGACACTGATTATCCCGTGAATTTTCCGTAAAAGCGGTGCCACCCCTGCGCGTCCCTTCTTTGGGGGTTCCCCGGGATGCTGCGCCGGGGCTCCTGGGGATGCGGGCGGGCTGCGGGGATGCCGTGGGCGGCAGAGGCGGGTGGGCACCGCCATCTAGTGGGGCCGCCGCGGGGCTAGCGGGTATGCTCGGGGCCCCGGGGGCTCCTTCCCCGGGGGTGACGCTCCGGACTCCTCTCCCGCGGCAGCTTCGCTTCTCCAGCAGCCCCGGGACGGCTTCCGGGCTGGCTCCCTCCCGCACCCGGGGAGGTTCGTAGAGGAGGTGTTAATTATGCACTCCCTGTCTCCCTGCGCTTGTCCTGGGTCCTGGTGCTGCTGGAGGGATGGTGCTTCCCCAGCACGAAGGAGCACTCGGGAACCCAGCACACACATGCAGGTTTCAGAATCTCTTCCCTCTACTCCAAATATTTTACGGCCTTTCACAGCCCTGTAGTGTGCTGCGCCCCTGCCCCACCCTGGCAGCATCCTGCAGCACCTTGCTTTCTATGTGTTCCTTGTGACCCTCTCAGAAGGCACGGTGCTAAGCTCCAGGATTTTTCCCATCGGGTTTGGACAGCCTGCAGTCAGCCCCCTAAAAACACTGTTAGACAGGGCACGTGGTGCAGCAGGTGCCTGCGTTGTTACTGCCACACAAAGCTCACAGTGTTTCTCTGCATAACTACAAAAATCTACAGACTAGTGGGCAGGAAATCTAATCCAAGATTTTGCTTTGGTGAAATCGGATATCAAACTCCAAACTGATAAACCCCAACTAATGCTTCTTGCACAAGCAGAACCTGCCATAATAAGGGCAGGCAGTGCCCATGATCCTGTACAGCTGGGTGTTCTACGGAGGGGGTTCACAAGAGTTCCCCGTGGGCCGTTTGGGCTCAGAGCTTGGCCACAGCAGGTCCCCCACTCCCCAGAGCCACGCTGGCTCTCCTCAGGTCAGCATGAGTACCACTGCCACACACTGCTCCTTTGTCAACGCTGCTGCTGCTGCATGGGAAACAGGAAGAGAATCTCCCTCTTTTTTTATCTTTCCCCCCCCCCGCCCCCCTCCTTTTTTTTTCTTTAAATGTCTTGCCCTGTCAGTGGTTGATGCTGTGCTGTGTCTCCACACAGCACAGAAGCTGGCTGCGCTGTGGCACCAGCTGGCTTTTCGCAGTGCGGGGTCCTCACCGGGCATCACAGCCCAGAAAATTCAGTGCTGGGGCATGGCATAGGCATTTCTCCGGGACAGAGCTGCCCCTGTAAGCCTGTGCCAGAGCCCACAGATGCATCTGCCTCCGAAACCCACCCACAAGGGGCATCTTCAGTGTGCTGCAGAGGAACAGTAAGTGGGAGCCGGGAATAAGGACGAGCAGCCTTCAGATTTGGGGAGCCCCTTCCTTGCGCCCTGCAGCATTTAAGGTAAGACTGCTCTGTCTGACCTGTAGCCAGGCCACACTGCAAATAACAACAACAATAATAATTCCAGCAAATCCTGGTATTGATGCTGTTCCTGGGGAGCAGAAGGCAGCTTTGCACCCACAGAGGTTTCTGTTTGAAAGTGCAGTAGTCAGGCAGCCACGGGCAGCAGACCCACCGCCTGTGCACCTTTGGGCTGGAGCTGGGAGTAGCTGCCTGCCTTGGGGCCTGATCCCGTCCTGCCGAAGCCAGCAGGAGCTGTGCCTCTGGCTCCGCATGGCACCAGGTTTGGGAATGGATTAGCACCGGGCAGTTGGACACAGGCAACTGAACTCCCCGTCAGCTGTACAGAACAGGCTGTACAGAACTGCTTTCACATGGATTCTTTTCCTTAGGTCTGGAGAGAGGTGTACCAACAAGGCTTTCACGATGCAACCTCTGAGCATCCTCACTGTGAGCCTGCGGAGGCCATCCCAAAATCTTTGTGTTGGGTTTTCTGCTGCGCATGAGGATGCCGAGCAGCGTGCTGGACAGATGGAGATATGCTGCCCGGCCGCTGGCACTGTTTGCTGCCATTGTTGCGAGGAGGCTGAGCTCCTCTTTGTGCGGTGCCTATCTCTAGTTAACCTCTAATTGGTTAAAATTGGAAAATCAGCTATTAGGATTTCATTGCAAAACCCAGCTCTTGAAAATGCATTGTTCAGCTGTGGATGTCTAGGGAAGGCTGAAATAGTTCCCTTGTTTTCAAAACCGTACGAGCTGTACAGTATTTCTTCCCTACTTTCCCTGCTGCTACGGTCTGATTTGGAGCAAGACCTGATCCAGTACAGAACGTGTTGATGGTGGGTTTAAAACAAATGCACACGAAAAGCAAAATGCATGGGGGAAGTTTCTGTTAGATACAGTGCTGTCCTGCAGAATGCTGGAAAATGCCTGGCTTGCTCTGAGCTTTATTTGAAGGGATACTGCTTTTCACTTGTTAGAATTTGTGTTATTTCCTTATCCAGGCTTGTGAGGTGGCTTCCGGGTGATCTCGGTGACATTCATGCCCATGGGGGCGTGTTACCCACTTGCACCTGTGCTCCCCACAGCACCTGGGTAATCATCCTAATTAAATTAACCTGTTTTAATGCCCATTCGCCCGGCAACACATTTGGCTCTGCAAAGCTCCTCGAGCAGCCATAGTTCTCACTGTTTCCAGGAGTGGGGACACCCCCAGAGGGACTTGCAGGGTGACCTGGGGACCAGCCACCTCCGCTCGACTGTGGTGAGTCTCCTTCAGGCACATCCTCCTCGCAAAGGTTTTTTTTTGCAGGCTCCGCTGGCTGCTCTCATGTCTCCTCGTGCTTTGCCTCGCATATTTTTAAGTGGCAATTTAATAGCACCAGGCTGATACTGGGAGGGAGGAGTGCTCCTGTTGTGCAGCTCGCTGGCCTGGTGCTCTGCAGCACATCAAACAGGCTCAGAAGAGTCCTTCTCATCTTCAAATGGGGAATTTTACACTTGAAACCCAGCTTATCCCCTCCATTTGCTGAGTTTTCTCTGTAACCGAGCCCTGAATAATTTAAATAACATAACATCAGCATTAGGTTTCCAGAGCTGCTGGGGTGGTGGGGTGTGTGTGTGAGGGTTGCTGCTGCCAAAGGCAATTACACACAATTGCTCCAGGAAGTTCACTACTACATCTACTTATTTATTTAGATTTAAACCTTGTGTTTGGTTTTGTTTTATGTTGGTGTTTTTTGGGGTTTTTTTGGAGCTGTGCTACAGGAGCACCTGGCGTATTTAAAATCGATGCGTTGTGCTGGTGAACAGGTCCCAACGGAAAGAACCCAAAATGATACAGGCCGTGCCCAAAGCACTGCTTGTGAGTTCTAAGAGTTTCATGGTGAAGATGAAAACACACTGTGTGCCACAGGGACTTGAGTGAGTCATTTCTCTGCAGTGAATGCGGCTGGGCATTGCTCTGACGGGGACAAGGGAGTCCCCAGAGAAGCGGGATGGTATCCTGCAGTTGTCCCATTCTACAGCAGAGAAAAGAGGAGTACAGGGAATGATACTCTGCTGCCTCACTGTGCCTCTCAGAGAGGGTTGGGAACATGCACTGCAGTGGGGTTCCCTCCAAAAGCAGGTCTTGGGGACCAGCCCAGGCAAGCCCCCCTGGCTGGTGTTGGCTTCTCGGTGGCCACATCCCATGCGAGTTTGGGTTCTCTGGGAATTCTTCACTGGAGGAGAAAAACAGAAGTGTGAGTGAGCAAAGGATGCCTGGCAGCCAGCGAGGCACCAGAACTGCTGTTGGAAACTGCAAGGGTGGACAGTGGGGTCAAAATTAGGGAGGCTGGACTTGGTGGTGAACCTCTAGGCACGGAAGCTTTTTTTAATGGTGGATATCTCTGCCCAGGGCGTGCAGGTGCCTCCTTTCTGCTCCTGGGCTGCTGCTGTGCTCAGTCACCCCCAGGATGGTAAGTGTAAACGTTTTTTGCATCCACCGTAACTATCAGTGGCAGAAGTGGTTTATGGTCTGCTGACCCAGATGGAGAACAGGGATTTTGCTATGATGATCCTGTACCAGCTGCAGCCTTTACACCAAGATGCCCAAGAGGAAATCCTCCTGGAGCAAGGTGGCCGTGCCTTCCTCTGCTGTGCTGATACAGAAAGTCTTGCGCAAACACCACTCGAGACGTTAAGAAGTCCTGCAGGTCCTCATCCTCCTCCTGGATCCGGATTCGGAATCAGCATGTGTGTGTAATTTAAGACGAGGTGGGTAAGTGGAAGTCATGGATTTTGCCAGGCTAACCACTACAGCTGGGAGAAGTAAACAAGATTTGAGTGCCCTGACCTTCCTTCAGGTATGTGCATCTATATATAGGGCTGTCTATGTATACATGTCTATATATAACGCGTGTGCATATAGCTCTGTGGATATATATATGTGCTGAGAAATGGTTTGAAATTGCAGCAATGCTGTGAGATCATCTGCTCACACCAGGCTGTGCCAGGTGTCAACCAGGCTGGATACAGCTCCTTAAGTGCATGTCCCTCTCTGTGCCCCTGACCTTCAGCTTCCTCGGAAGGCGAAGGTCACCCTCCGACGTGCCACCCGCTCTGCCTCCTTCCTGCCGAACCTGATCCCTGGGCGCCTGGCCTGGATGAGCCCGCCAGCCTGAAGCACCCCTCAGGACGGCTGAGGGGCGGTTCCTAGTTGGGATTTAGGGGCAATCACCGGTTGGCAGGAGTCCTGAGGGCACGGAGGGGCGGAGTTGGGGCTGCAGGCTGGGCCGGGCGTGTTTGGCCCGTGTTGGCTTTTCCAGAAGTGAGGTTTTCCCAGTGTCTTTGAGGGCCTGGAATGGCCCTAGGAGTTGAGAAAAGCATAATCCACGCAGAGCTGTGCTAGGGTGATGGATGGGCTGCTGCTGCGGGGTCTCCTCCTGCACCGCGGTGCTGTGTGGTCGTTGTCTTTGTAATTGGGAAGGAATATGGCCGCTGGTGCTGGGGGGCAGCCTGGCACGTGTGCGGGTCACCCTGACAGCGGAGGGAGGCTGGGGGCCCCGTACCCCCTGCCCAGGAACGGAGAAGGATGTTGTGAACTGACAAGGGCCACCACGTTGCTGCAGGCCGTGAGATGCTGCTAGGCGTTTGTGATGGGGCCCCCCGTTATCCCCAAGAGCTGCTCTGGGGGCCGAGCATGGCCCCGTGAGTGACGGAGAGCGGCTTTGCTGTTCGGGGGGGTGCCCCGAGCCCCCTGCCCGAGGCTGGGCTGGACGTGCAGCTGCTGTGTCACCCCCCGATCCCCAGGTGGGGGGCTGCAACCCGAGCCTGTCCCCAGGGTCCCGCAGCTCCGTGGCCTCGTCCCGGCGAGGAGGACAAGTTAATTCCCAGAGAGATGCACCCCGAGGCCCGCATATGCCGAGGGCACGGGGGATGGGGGATGGGGGGGGGCGTGGGGCCGGGCACAGGTGCGAGGCCGCCGCCCGGTTATAAATAGCGGGGAGGGGCGGCCCGGCCCGGCTCCCCCCTGTGCTCGGTCCCCCCCTCCAGGGCTCGGAGAGGAGCGGGATGCGGCGCCCTCCCTCCCTCCTCCCGCCCGCCGGCAGCATGAGCCCGTCCTTCCTCCTCCTCCTCCTCCTCCTCCTCCTCCTCCTCCTCCTCCTCCTCCTCCTCCTCCTCCTCGCCCTGCCCGCCCGCGCCCGGCGAGAGCAGGTGCCCGGCGGGGCGCAGCGGGGCCGCAACGCCCCTGCGTCTTCCTCCTCCTCTTCCTCCTCCCCGGCGGCGGCGGGGCCGAGCCGCTTCCCTCGGAGCCGCCCGGATCGGCGGCGGGGCCGGCTGTACTGCCGGGTGGGCATCGGCTTCCACCTCCAGCTGCACCCCGACGGCCGCGTGGACGGCGCCCACGACGCGAGTCCGCTCAGTGAGTGGGGAACGGGAGGTTTGGGGGGCTGCCGTGCCCGGGCCGGGGTAGTGGGGCTGGGCATCCCTATCCTTGCCGTCTTCCCACTCCCGCGGGGGGTGACAGAGCCCCTCGCTCCTGTCGCCCTCGCCTGGGGTGAGCTGTACCCCTGGCGGGCCCGGGAAAGGGAATTTGGGGGTGCCGGGGGGGCTGTGTTCTGCGGGCTCCGTGGGAGCTGCCCGTCTTCCTCTGGGAAGTGCCACCTGAGGGCTCGCCCGGCCCGAGGAAGGGAGTCCGTGGGGATGGTGTGAGAGCATGAGGTCTGCGTTCCCACCACAGCCCCTTGCCAGGCACCTGGGGGAGAAGATGCTGCCCCTTTTGGGTCCTTTCCCTGTGGAACTTTTCCATCCCTCTCTCTGCATTCTCATTCTCCCAGCACAGTGATAGGATATATTCGGTTTAAAAATAGGACTGAGGCTGACGTTCCCCTGAGAGAAAGCTGTGCTAACTCATGGCTTATCCTCTGGTCGGAGTTGCCATGATATCCTGCTAGAGGGAATGAAATGGCAGGTGGGGATGAAAAATCACTTCGAGAGCCCAGGGGCTTGGGCCCGAGGTGACCCTGGCAGCATGCGTGGCTCAGCTGTTGGGAACGCTCACGGAGCAGCCACCACATCTGCCCAGGACCAAAGAATTTGGGCCCTGGACTGTGCCGTGGCCCCACGAGGCAGAACAACCCCTGGGCAGGAATTCTGGGAGCCCAGGAGCTCTGCTCCGGGCTTCATGAGCACAGCAGGCATGTGGCCTGGAGGGGTTTAGAGGATGGATAGGAAAACAGGGCACCCACACCACGGCTGTTTTGGGAGACATGGGTTTGGAAGGGCTGGCAGAGGTTTGGTGCTAGAGCTATCTTGCAGAGACCTGAATTATGTGCAGTTCCTTCCTCCTTAACCTGAGATTTCCCCCCCTCCTCGGAAAGGCCACAGTGACACCAGCTCCGCACGTCGGAGCAGAGCCAGCCCTGGCTGGGGACTTGTGCTGGTGCGGCGAGGCGGGGGCTGTGCCTGAGTGTTGTGGTGAGGAGGCCCTCAGGAGGAAGAAGCTGGCTTTTGGTGGGGAAACCCCAGGTTTGGCTCCTGGGAAACAGGGCTTGACCTCGGGCAACCCCAATAAACAGGAGTAGGTCTGCCCTGGCAGCAGGGCCACCCTGCAACAGGCTGGAGGTTTTGGGATGCCCTTGAGGATAGTCAGGTGATTGACAAGATAGTTGCCTTGTTGCAGTGGGGCTGCAGAACCTCATGGCTTGTGGCCTGGGGCACATGAGGTGAGGGGCGTGGCAGCCCCCCAAAGTGCCCCTCAGGCCCTTGGTGCTGGGACTTGGGTGCCTCAGGGAGATGTGCTTCCTCCTTAAAATAAACATGGGAAGTGGTGATCTGATACCCAGCCTTGGGGGATTTAACGTGGCTTCGTGTTTGCTCCTGGCATGTTAATCTCACGGCCCTTTAGGGGCCAGGCAAGATGCTCTGCGGGCTCCTGCGCCTGGGGCCGCGGCCACGGAGCCCCTGGGGCTGCAGCTGGGCAGCAGTTCTGGTTCCCCAGGGTGCAAAGGGGATGCAGTGCTGCCCCTGAGCTGGCAGGGGCTGGGGGGATGCCTGGCCCTCTGCCCAAGTTACCCCACAACGCTTAGGGAGGTGATGTGTCAGTGCTGTTGCTGAGGGATGCTTGGAGCTTGCAGCTCTTCTGTCAGATGAGTTCCAGGTCACACATGCCCCACTCAGGGCCCAGAACCCCTGTCACGCTCAGAAAACTCCCATTTTTTCCATGGCTGGGCTAGGCAGTGTCCCGTTCCCCAAGTCCTGCTGAGAGGAGGGGATCTGAGGGAGCAGTATTGGTACCTCTAGTCCCAGCTGGGTTGTGTGACACTGACTTCCCGAGTTCAGTGTCTGCGGGACGAGGACGGGCAACTCTGATCCCAGCGAGCTGGTGTAGGTACAGGGGGCTTTTCCCACCCTTGGGAGGGATTTCCTCAGGGGCTCACTTGTTCTGCTACAGGCCAGCCAGGAATCGTGCCCCAAAATGGAACTTTTAAAAAAACCGAGTCCCACCTTCGATCCATCCCAGAGTGCATGGAGGGCCGCTCTGTGGGGTGCAGAGGGATGGAGCAGGAGCCGGGTGGAGCCAGGCAGCTGAGGAGCAGGGACGTGGGAGAGGAAGTGCAAACCTGTCAGACTGAGCTGTATTTATTTTTTCTTTGTCACACCAATGTGAAAAGAACTGTGATTTATTCTGGGATTTCTGTCATCCTAGGTATTTTGGAAATATTTGCTGTGTCTCAGGGGATTGTAGGAATACGAGGAGTTTTCAGCAACAAATTTTTAGCGATGTCAAAAAAAGGAAAACTCCATGCAAGTGTAAGTAAACCCCCCCTTATCAGTACGTGTTGTTTGTTAAAGGCTTTGTGACACCTCCACGTGTCGGCACAGCGACAGTCCCAGGCAGGGCCCCGGAGTGACGACCCGCCTCGGGCGGCCGGGCTGACTCCGCGCTGGGCGGCACCGGCGCCGTGCAGACAGATAGGGGACAGGTGGAGCTGGAGCCCCCCAAGCCCACCTTCCTACTTAGTGCGTTTAACCGTGCGAAGTGCGCCTTTTTGTGTGCAGTTGGGCATTTGCATCAGCAGAGCCTGTTCTTTGAGCACGGCTGGGTTATTTTTAGCCACTTCTGCAGCAGATCGCGCAGAAGGGTTTAGCCAAATGTCTCCCGGCGAGCCGCACGCACGGCGCCGGCAGCCCCGGGGCTCGGGCTGGCTCTGCCCTTGGAGACAGAGAACCCTGGAGAGGGCTCGGGCAGGTGAGGTCCAGACGGTGCAGGTATGTTGCAGCCGGAGTGGAAAAATCCTAGTAACTTTCCTCTGCAGGATGTTTTCTTGAAGGCTGAGGTGTCCTGCAGGTCTCACTGCGCTTTTTCCAGCTTTCTATGTTGAATAAATCCATAAGTCGATTTTGCTGCTTGTTTCAACCTCAGGATGTTGCTTCCCTGCTTCTTGTCAGTTCCAGAGATCATTTAAACAAATGCAATGAACTCCTGTGCTTACACGACAGGCGGTGCCTTTGAAAGGTGTGTATACATGCACCACCTCAAGAAGGGCAATTTTAAGGCAGCATCTCATCTCTGAGGGTGGTTCCCAGAGAGCCTGGTCAGGGCTGACGGTTGGGGAAACGGAAAAGCCGGTTGCCCACCCTGCGGTTCCGAGACAAACCTCCCGGTCCCAGAGCGGATGTCACGGATGTGCTTGCACTGCCCGAGACCGCAGATCACTTCCAGGGAGGTTTATGAACTCACCTCTCTCTCCCTTAAGTCTTTTTGGAGTGTTGCTCCTGAAACCTAATGATGCTTAAATAGGGTGAGCACGCGGTTGCTTCTTTTGAGAAATAAAGTAGGAGCACGAGTGATATCTAGGGGAAAAGGGGAATGGTTCCATGGAGGAAAACATGAGGTGAGGCAAGGGCCAGAGGAGGAGGAGAGGGAAAGGATGGAGAGGAGAGGGAAGCAGGCAGAGCGCGATTCCCGGACCCACCAGAGCCTTCCCTTCTGGCATACAATGGGCCTCTTATCTGAGCTGAAGCCTTGATTTATGCCCTGGCACAGGCAGAAATTAAATCAAGCCTTGTTGGTGCATGGTTAATTGTTGACGCACAAAGGGCAGGGCCAGAGAGGGACCTCAGTCAGGAGGGTCAGGGCAGGGGTGAGGACACGCGATGCCCCGCTCGGGGGAAAGCCGCAAATTTGTAGAAACTTGATCCAAATGTCTAAAGATTGCTGGACTAAACAATGCCAATAATGCAACTCCGGCATCTGTTGTTCTTTCCTGCGCTGGCAGGATTGAAGTTATTTCATGGCCTAATGAGTTCTGAGCAGTACAAAGCACGTCCTGTGCCCGTCACTCAGAGCAGTGCTTTGATATGGGAGTCAGGCTGGGGACTTTGCGCTGAACCACAGACAGAAGTCATTCCTGCCGGAATTTGGGCTCCTTCGAAACTCACTCTCGGGCTCAGCTCCATCCTAGCTTGGTGTTTTACAGACGCTCTCCTCCTCTTTCTTTTCTTTTTTTTTACGCCAGCTTAATTAAATTACTGAGTGGTTCATTTTTAGAGGCACCAGCTTCAGAAAATGACAGTTATCCCGGCAATTATCGGTTGCGTGCACAGATGGCTTTTTCCTCGTTGATAAATCCTCGCTCTCCTGTTTATCCATTTTTAGCACAGAGCGGGTGGGAGGGTTCTGTGCCCGTCCAGCACGGACCCCAGGGGACGGATTTGCCCAGGTAATTCTCCTTTTCCGGGAGTTGCCACAAAGCTGCGTTCCTGGCTGGGGCAAACCTCTGCTCAACTGGGTTTTGAGATTTAATGGACTTCAGGACTGCTCTTGATGATTGTCTCTGGAGCTCTGCAGAGCAAATCCAATGCCAGCCGTGTGCTGTGCCTGCACCGCCTGCCCTATGTGGGAAAAAATGGCTTTTCCTGACTGGAGTCGTGCAGTGATGAGCCGAGAGGCCGGTTCGTGGGGGAGTCTGACAGGATCGTGGTGAAGCAGCTGTCGATGCACTTACCAGACTAGGGTGAGGGCTGCCCTCCGCACGTGGGATGTCCTGCCTGAGCACTGCCATGCGGGCTGGGGCTTCGGGGAGCACCAAGGGTCAGCAAAGCCTTGCTGGGGAAGGTGAAGGCCTGTGCTTGGGGGGTAACAGCAGGGAAGGTGTATGAAAGACAGGGAGAGCAAAAATGGGTCACGGAGGTGATGTCCCTTGGAAGCAGCGAGCTAAAGAAGACCTAATTCCAAGTGCTATGAGGCAAAATGTGCACGGCAGGTTGTGGGCTCTGTCACTTGTGCTGTAGGGCTCCACTTCTTTGGTTAAACTAGGGCTTTCAAACGCTTTGCTTGTGGTTACAAAGCCCTGCTGGGGTTTGGGTCTTGTACTCCCTCACTGTTTTCGGAGTTGGAGAGCTCAGCATCTCTTCCGTGTCAGGCGTTTGGGTTAGGGTTAGTGGTTTGGAGGTATTGCCGTGGAATTGAGCTGGGGAAGGTTTTAGGGCATCAGGTACCATGCCTGCCATCAGGTTCAAGTGTGGCAGAGGATTATGGAGGGGCTGCTGGAAGCTACAGCTGGGCGTCCCAGGGCTGTGGGCACACAGATGGAGTGCTAGGCTCTGCTCTTTTGTTTTGGAATGCTTTCTTTGGAGGGAAGGGAAGGGCACTACCGGGGGAGCCTAAGCCTTTTTATTCCCAAGAAAGCCCAAAGCTGGGTGGCAAGCAGCTACTTGGGGGTTTTCCAAACTGTCAGGTGCCTGGCACTCAGTGTTGGTGCCCCGTGTTTCCATGCACTCCTTAGGGCCTGGTTTTGGGAGACAGACAAACCGGCAAGCGTTGGGGGTGGGGGACAGGTCCCGCCTGCCCTTTGCTGATGGTGTCCCCTCTGTCCCCGCAGGCCCAGTTCACAGTGGACTGCCATTTCCGGGAGCGTTTCCAGGAGAACAGCTACAACACCTACGCCTCGGCCGTGCATCGCAGCCCTCGCTCGGGGCGCCAGTGGTACGTGGCCCTCAACAAGCGGGGCAAAGCCAAGCGGGGCTGCAGCCCCCGCGCCCGGCCCCAGCACGTCTCCACGCACTTCCTGCCCCGCTTCTGGCAGCCGCAGTCCCCCGAGCTCGCCTTTACCGTCGCTCTCCCTGAGAAGAAGTCCCCGCCGCCGAAGCCCAAGGTCGCCTCGTCCCCGCCTCGGAAGAACCCCGGCCCTGTCAAGTACCGGCTGAAGTTCCGCTTCGGGTAGTGCCACGGCGGGGATGCTGGCGCTGGAGAGACTGGGCACCGGGGAGATTTTGGGGCTGACGCCACTGGAGGCCCGTGTCACCCTCTGCGGATGGACACGGGAAAGCTCCCAGGTGGCCATGCCAAGCTCGAGGACTTCTCTTCGCCTCTCGAGCTGGGCAGCGTCCCCAGAGGCATGTGCTGGGATGACGCAGCTCGGGCTCGCCGAAGGGAATTCCTGTGGTGAACTGAAAGCACTGGATGGACCTCTGGTTAGCGCTCTGTTGTTGGAAGAAGTAGAAAGGTACCTCTATAGTGAACATATTTTCTTACTTCATTTTCACTAGTGACTCCTTTGACAATCATTTTCATACGAGAGAGACGTTCAGAGGCAAGCGGTTTTTTTGTTTTTCTTGCATCTCCTTCTAGCTGCACTTTTTCCTCCGACCATACCTCAGGCACCATATATCCAGGTCTGTCCCTTCCCCTTCTCTTGGAAACCAGCTCTTCCTTTCCACAGCAGAACAGTTGAGACCAAGCCCTCCGAATTCAGTCGCCTTATCTGTGGTGTGAGGTGGTCTTCAAACTCTCTGTTGGCAATAATAGGTGTGTGTACATATTTTGTAAGGGTTGCAGGCTTGGGGAGGGTGGCTGTTTGCAGCCCACTCCTGGCGGTCTCTCCCGTTCTTCCCCGGACAGCTGGAGGAGCGAGTCTCTTTCTGTCCAAGTATGGATTCGATACCTGCTTTAAAATACCTCTGCCCTGATGCCGGGGCATTCCTGCTCCCTGGAGGAGTCCCTCCCCACCCCAGCTCCCTGGGAACAGGGATGCCTGTGGCCCCCAGGTGCCCACCAGTTTCTTCCAACAGTTTTTGCTGCTGATTTATTTTATCACTCTCAATATATTTGCAGAGGCAGGGAGCAAGGTTTTTATTTTACAGCGAGTGTGGCGACGTGGCAATAAATGCTGTTACAGCTGCTTGTCCCTTCAGGAGTGTTTTTCCCACCCAGGTTGCCTGACGGCCCTGATGTTGAATTGTTTCTCAGTCGTTGTGCATATGGAGTTTGTAATCAGTGTTTAGCAGTGTTGCTGTACGTACAGGCACTGGTAGCATTGAACCTCACCGGTGAAGCCTTAATAGGAGCCCAGGTGGGCTCAGGTTGGCAGAACCCCTTGGGACCTGAGCCCTACCAGCGTCTGGCAGCAATAATGAGCCCCCTCTCTGCATCTGATTGCGGTACAAATGGCTGTTTCCATTGGAATCGTGGTTCTTTGCCTTCGTCATCCTTCTGGCAGCCCCTGGCTGGAAACGTATGCTCTGTGTAAGGGAATGGAAGGGGATGATGAAATAAAAGAGTTGTGTTTCATTTTATAACCTGATTGTGTCATCTCTTGCTTTGGCCGTGCCTTCTTTTCTTCCCCCGAAGGAAAAAAATGAGCACTGCAAAACTGGCTTCTCTTGTTGGGTTGGGGTTGGCTGGCTCGGTGCTGGTGATGGGGTGGAGCGGAGCAGAAGGGGAGTGCGCGTGCTCCCTCTGCCGTGCTGCCCAAACTGTGCCGCGGGATGTCCCTCCCGATGGCTCCTCTGGGGCAGCTGTTTGGACCTGGGTCACGGCAGGGTCAGGTGAACAGGTGTGTGCTGCCCACCCCGTCGCTTCCAGCCGGACTGTCTGACTGTGCACGGACAAAATCCAGGTGCTGCCAGTGAGGCACAAGTAGATGTAATTAATGAGTGCTCAGCTCATCTCAGTGAGCTAATGGAATCAGAACCTTTGCAGGTGCTGCCCCAGCCCAGGCAGGTGTGTGGAGCTCTCAGGGCAGGTAAGGGAGAAGCGAATGTGCTGGTCTTGTTGCCACTACATCCCCTCAGAGGAAAAAGGTCTTGGTCTCTTTATTTTTTTTTTTTTTTTCCACAGAAAACGTACGGGGTGGCGGGGGGAGGGAAAGCTGATGTTTTGCTATTGCAGTAACAATTAAAACGTAGTCACGCTGTTGCAACAGAAATGTCTGTGCCAGGGAGCGAGCAGCCCCAGCAGGGAGAGGAGGGTCAGGGAATCCAACAGACACTCCCTGTTCCTTGCAGACACCCTTCTTTAAGGGAATTCACTGAGTTTGCTTAGCAGGAGAGGACTAAAGGCCTGAGAATCTGGCAAATATTTCTTTTAAATTTAAATTTTAAATTAATTTTTTTGGGGTGTTTTTTCTGTTTTTCTGTTTTCCTTTTCAACCGCCTCAGAGGTACCACTGGGGTGCTGGGGAGAACAAGCTGGAAATCAAAGAAGCTAAAGAGGATTCCCAAATTTCTTTCCAGACAATTGCCACCTTCAGAGGAGGCACAAATCCACGCGGAGCTGAAGGAAGGGATGCGGGGAGTACAGCAGAGTGCAGTGAGCTGGCACTGTCCCCCAGCTCCCTGCTGTTGGAGACTTTCGTTGACATTCTGAAAGGAAAGAAGCCTTCCCATCCTTTTTCACCCTACAGTCGCCCCTGCCAGGGGTGTAGGTCTTGTTCCAGATCCCCCAAAAGGATTTGTGTGTGTCCTGCGCTCCCGAATGAGTGGCTTGGAAGGAACATCCTTCAGGAAGAGCGAAAGGAAGAGGACTTTGGATGGAGCTGGCGAGCTCGGGCAGGTGAGAAAAGAAAAATGAACAAACGTAAGAGCTGAACGGTCCCTTACGGTGCCTCAGGGGTCTCCGGGAGAGTCGGGGTGGGGCCGTGACCAGGGCAGGGTGTGCGCAGCCCCCCAAACCCCACCCCCAAAAGGAACCCCAAAGATCCCCCCCTCCGTCGCGCGCTCCCGCAGCCCCCGCCCGTGGGTGGGG
>VZTD01001900.1:17938-29826 GCA_013397725.1 Rhagologus leucostigma
GGCGGGCCCGGCCCTCGCAGAGGAGCCGCGGGCCCGGCCGCAGCCGCAGGTGAGCGTGGCTCTGGTGGGACGGCTCCGGGGGGCTGCCGTGGTGGGTTGAGGCTCCGCTCCCGGGCGTGGCCGGGCTCGCTGAGCAGCGCTCGGTGCCCGTTCCGTGCGGGGCTCGTCGGTATCCCCCCTCTTCACTGGGGAACGATCAGCCCGGCGGCTCCGCCTGTCCCCGGGAGGGGAGGAGGCGCAGACCCTGAGACCCCCGAGCAGGGCTGGAGTCCGTCGGCAGCGGGTGGCCCTGGAGCACTGGGGCGGGCACGGCGGTGCCGGGCGTTTCTGGGTCGGCAAGAGAAGCGCCGCAGAGCCGGAGGTCACCGGGAACCGGGAATCGGCTCTCCCGGCCAGCCTTTCCCCTGCGCAGCTCTGTCTTTTGGGGTGTTTGCTGCTGATGTGCGTGTCTTCGCCGTCGTCGTCGTCCCCCCCTCTCCCGAGAGTCAAGTAGTTTGGCACAGACACCTGTCCGGAGGTGTGGGGTGAGCTGACAGTGGGACTGGCTCGGGTGGGCAAAGGCAGCCTTTTGCTGGCTCTGGCCCGGTTTTCAACCAAAAAGGCGAAGAAGATCCTGTCCAGTGCTTATGGAGTACGATTTCGGCGCTGAATCGTTCCCAGGAATGCATCTGCTTGAACAAGCTTCGTCACAGCGACAGTCAAAGGGTCCGAAATGCTGGAATTTGGATCTTTGAAGTGACAGTGCACACTGCTGGGAGGAAACACTCTGGGGAGAGGAGATGCCCGCAGGTGTTCTGTTCCACACTCGGGGGCGGGGCGGTCTCTCACAGGTGTGCTCCCGGAGAGCAGCCACCCGTGCCCGGCTGGGAGGTGGGAGCGGCGGGTGGATTGCTCGGCGTGCGCCACTTGGAGGGAGGCCCTTATCGCGGCTGCCGGTGCCTGGGTGTGCGCCCGCGGTGTCTCGGCGCTAACCCTGCCCGTGTGTCCGTCCCTTGTGGCACAGCGCGGCCGTGGGACGGCAGTGGGAGGAGCTGGGCAGCCGCCGCTCCGGGCACGTGTTGCGGGAGGGCGGCTCCAACGGGCAGGCGGCAGCGGCCCCCCAGAGGTAAGAGGATTACCTGCGTCATCCTTCCGAAGCTGCGGCCCCGAAATGTGTGTTTTCCAACGCTTCAGGTCCGGGGGACTAACGGGGGTGGCACATGAGAAGGCGAAGCGTTTGTTTCACTGCGGGTCTTGTTACAGAGTATATCCTTCTTGTGGAACGTGTTATCGTGGGTGTTGTTACAAGGGAAACGGCCCTTTACCCGGGACGTTTTGCTGTGGATGTTGTTACAGTGTGTCCCTGCTCCTTTATGCGGCACGTTTAACTGGCCTTTCAAAAAAAAGCCTTGGAGCTTTGTACTGATGCACTCCCCAGAAGGCTCCGGCAAGGGCAGTTCAGGCAGAGCTTATGCAATTTTTGGTTTTAGGCTTTTGTTTTGAGCTCTGCCTTCTCACACTTGTTGCAGCATGCGCTTGCCACGAAAACTGACTCTGCTTCGGGAATTCTGGGCTTTGCAGTCGTATTTTATCGTATCTTGTATCTGGTTCCCTCTGATTTTTTGTTCTTGCCCCTTCTCCACTCTCTAGTTTCCCTGGCGTGTACTTCTTCAAACACTTACCTGTGTGCTTTTCTGGACTCTCAAAGAAAATGAGTTAACAACTCATAAATAGTAGTTTGGGGCGGAACTTGCTACAAGGAGATAAGAAATATTTTTATAGCACTTATTTTGTCAGCATGGTTGGTGAATGGTAGAGCCACTGAGCAGCTTTGTTGTCCCGTGGAGTTTTTCCCTTTTCGTGCTGTAGCGAGATTATTATGGAATCATTTAATAGCATGTGTCAAACGTCGTTGGTAGCATATGCGGGCCAGGAACACATGTGCTGCATAGTTCAGCTATTGCCATACCTCACGTGCTATCCTGTTTCAAGCTCCTAGTTCAGGCAGAAATGGACTTTTTTTTTTTTTTTTTTAGTTTGCAGAATTGATGCCTCGTAGAATCCCAGAATGGTTTTGCTTGGAAAGGACCTTAAAGATCATCTCATTCCACCTCCGTGCCATGAGCAGGGACAACTTCCACTAGACCAAGTTGCTTCAAGTCCCATCTAATCTGGCCTTGAACATATCCAGGGAAAATAATGGGAGTCTTATAGGCCACAGCTGGGACACAGGAATCAGGTCGTTCATCCAGGAAGGAGTTCCTTGGGTCCAAACAGAGAGGAGTTAGCTGGTAAGTGACTTCTGGTGTCTTCTTTGGTAAACAAAGTTGTGTCTATTGCTTTTGGAAATACCTGCAAGTGGCTGGTATTCATCACAATGGGGCTCCCACAGCCAAATCTCATTCGCCTGAGGAGTTGTGTTCACCCTCGGTCTTGCACAACAGCAGCTTCCGGCTCCATTTCCCAGACAGGACGAAAAGAACCCAACAACCCTAACAGAGAGTGCCTGAGCTGCCTTGCTGCTCCCCCATGAGCCAGTGGCTGCTGTGTAGCTGCTGTTTGCCGTAGGCTTCCGTAATTCCCACGTTATTTGTGGGGTTGCTCTGTAGGAACCCATCAGCAAGGCAGAATTCAGTGGGCGAGTTAGGGCGGGAGCAAAGGTGAGCACAGAGGTGGGGATTGTTCCCAAGGTGCCTCTCCGGTTTTGTAGTCGTGGTTTAAATGTAACAGGGTTTTCTCGGGAGCTAAGCCTCCTCCTTTGTGCGCAGGAAGGCTCATCCTGATGGATGTTTGAAAAACTAGCTGCAGAGTGGCTCTGAATTACACGTCTTGCAAAGCTTCCTCGGACCAGAGGGGTCACTATTTTCTCTCAGCTGGTGGTGTGGATCCCTCTGCGTCCTTTTCTCTGCCTTGTGAATGTCTCTTGCTTAGTTACAAAGCATTGTCAGGCAAGGCACAGGCTGGGTAGCAGTGGGGCACTTCCTCTGCAAATGGTCAAAATTAGTACATGTAGCAAGAAACGCATTTGGGAGGGCTGGAGGCAGTGCTCTTATTTCGCCTTTTGGACACTTGGTGAAGCAGGGGGAGGCTTTTCTGGTCTAAGCATCATGTGTGAAGTCAAGGGAAGGTTGATGAGGAAAATAGAAGAGTAATATCTTCAGAATAATTCGCGCTTTCCACCTGCCAAAAAAAGAAAGGAGGCACCATCAGATACCTTGTCTGGGGCTTTTTTTGGGGTGAGGGCAAGGAAATAAGGTAGTAAACCCTAGCAAACTGCAGAATGGGAGACAGACAGAAGCATGACACGCCAGCTCTTCGTTGTGACAGTACGCGTGTTTCTTCGGGATCTGAAATGAAGAGACTTGAAGCCAGGCTTCTGTTTTATTTTCTTTGACAGAGGTAAATTGGAAATAACATTTTATCTTTATTAGGACAAATCTAAATGAGCTCATGGCTGTTTTTTCTTTCTGCTTTGGCATCTGTTGTCCCTTCTGTGGTAAGTCCTGCTTCCCTGCTGTGCACCTCAAACTGTGGTACTGCCCTGGTCCCTGGTGTGGTTTCTGAAGCTGTGAGGGGGTGCTTCCATCCCAGCCCATGCCATGACTCCACGCTGAGCAGTCTCTGCTCAGTGCAACCTGCAGAGTAAGGGGTGGCGGGTGGAACCAGGAGGATGTTTAGGATTTAGGGAACCTGGATCTCTGTGCCTCAGGGTTTGGTGCATTACCTGGTGTAACCAGCTCTCTGGTTGCCCTCTACCCAGGATCCGCATCCCAGGTCGCCTCTGCTGAGCAGGGTGTGATGGGGGCAGAACCCCCCCAAAACAAAGCTGGAACTGGCCATGATGAGGCTTTTGCCTGGATGAGAGGCTGCTGTCTCCATGCAGAGCATGGGGCCACTGTTAGAAGTGCTGCTACCTGTCTCTGGGCAGGGGTATTACGGCCGTGTCCCGCAAACACGAGAGTAATGTCCAGTCACAAGATGGTTGGGGATGCACTGTGGGGTATTTGACCTCTCATAGGGGCCTACTTGGGCTGTAAAATACCAAATTTTTAAATGGCTTGGGGTTTTTTTTGACCTAAGAGGAGTGTGAGGCTGACTAGTCAGGTTGGTGCCTGAGAAGGCGGGGAGGCCTGGGTTCCAGCAGCACTCCTGGGGCTACCACTTTGGTTAATACACCAGCGGGACACGAACCCAGTGATATTCCTGCTGTGCAAATGCGGGTGGGAGCGGAACAGCAAGTGACAAAGCTGGGCTTTTTTCCTTAAATCCCAGAACACTGGGATTTAACTTCCATCAGCCAGAGGAGGGAATGAGCACTGGTGCCAGCCATCCTGCGGGCATTGGACTGGTGGTACCATCTTCCGCATTATCTTTTGTGTGATGTGATTCTCCCTTGATCAGAGAGGGCAGAAAATGAAGCACGAGGTGGAGCTTGTTTTGTTTCTGTGATCTCCAGGCTTGAGAGAGCTGCAGAGCAGTTTGGTTTCAAATATTCCTACTGAACAGAGTCAGCGTGAACCTCTCACTGGTATTTTTGGATCCTTCTGTGCCACTTCTCCTCTGATCCTGTACCTGGGAGGTGTGGGCTCAAAAACCTCTGCCCCTACTAGATGTGGGTTTTTTACATATCAATTTAGATTCTTAGGAAAGTAATCAGGTCTAATGAAAACATGTTCTGTTTACCAAACATATGGAAGGCAGGTGTTTTGGCACACTTGTTAATAGTAGGTCTTGCACTTTGTTTCTTCTCTTTTTTCTTTAACCTGTTTTTAGGAGGACTCCTAAACTGAAAAAGAGGGAGAAAATGTTGCTTTTCGTTTTTGAAGTATTGCGTTGGATTTTATGCCAAGTGATACCACTAAAATATAATCAGAATAACTGAGCTTTAGGACCCTGCACTTCATTCTTTTAATGTGTTTGAGTGACTGGAGGTGCAAGAAACGCCAAATTCCAAAGCATTTCTACGTCCGTAACGTTAAGTGCAACATCTTTAAAACCAAGTCCTCGGTGTGGGGTTTTCACATGTGTGCTTATGGTCTAAAGGCCTTTCTTGCGTCCCAAAAGCAAAAAGAAACCTGCCACAAGCAGGGCGTCATTGTATACATGGGATTTCAAACTGCCATTGGATTCTTCCCTCCAGTCTTCTCTCAGGCTCTTGTGCCAGAGGGCCTCTGACCCCAGGGCCATACAGGGTGTCTGTTGCTTTGATAAACGGGAATGAAATTTGCCAAGTCTGTCAGGAAAGCAAAAACATCCCCAAGGTTTGTTTGGCTGAAGACAGGTGTCCCTACTAGTAGTGGGTGTTAGTGCTGGTAATTTTGGGTTGTGTGGTGCCTCTGGTCCCTCAGAACTCAGGGCAAGGCTGAAGCAAGAAGGGAACCCGCCACAGCTGCAGCTGAGGGCAATATTGGCTGTTTCAAACTGCTTAGTCCAGAGCTGGGAGACCTGGAAGAAACAGCTTTTCTCCTGTCTGTCCGTCACTGGGCAGAATTTTAAGAAGAAGCTGCACTAAGCCCTTTATATTGCGGTTTGGTTTTTTCCCCTGGCTTTTTAATGTATTTCTAAGTGGTGCAGTGAGGAGCACGTTGCTGGGTGACACGATTTCTGACTGGCACAGAAATGGGCGCGTGTGTGCGCGCTTCCAGGCAAATCCAGGTGCCACGTGGAAAGCCTAAGTGTGGATTTCCAGCCCTGGCTACACAGGCCACGACACAGGCTTCTGAAAAAGCACAGCGGCTGCTCCATAGGTATTTGTATCAAATTCAGAGGGGCATGTGTTTCTATCTGGGGATCACTCAGTTCACCGGGCCTAAAAGTTGTCCCTGAAGTAGCGAATCTGAGCATTTTTTCATAATTCCAAGTGTCATGTCCTTAATAGTCCCATTACAATGTAAAGTATCTTCTTAAGAGGCTTACGTGTCTTTGGTTAGGTTTGTGCTGTAGGCAGTGGATTTGTTAGACTGGCAGAAATGTTTTCTCACCTGGAGGTGTGTTACAATAATCAACATAAGAATTAATTGGTCTTCATTTTTTACCTTTTTTTCTTTATGGTTTTGGGGAAAGACTTGGGATAAATGAATCAAATGTGTTTAAGTATTTCCTTTCTCAATGGGTGGTTTGTCATCTTCTTATGAATCCTTAAGCAAATGAAACTGGAATCTGAGAAATAGATTTGCCTGTGGATTCCTGCAGTTTGTGGTCTGCTGGATCAGAGTCCCTTTGGACAAGATAGCTATTAAGAAAGTGTAAACTCTAGCTAAGATGAGCTAAATACTTACGAAAGAGAAACGGTTTCAAAAGAATTGGATATTTTTTCTTTTTGGGTAGTTTTGCCTAAGGTAGACATGCTCCAATGACTGCACCTTCTTCCAGCTCCTTCCACCAAAGGTGCCACATGAACACATATCCTGAGAGCACTGAATTTGGGGTGTTGTGTATGAAGGGAAAACCAAAGCAGCTTTTCCCCTCTGAAGCACCTGAAGGGCTGCAGTCTTGTGCAGAGCAGTTGTTCTGAGCTGAAATGTTTCCCTGTACCGAAGCCAAGGAAGAAGCGCTGGCCCCCACGAGGGAGAAGACAGGGTTTTCTGCCTGGGCCCCTCCACGGTGGCGAGTGGCAGGGGGCGTATGAGGCCTTGGCAGGGCTCTGTGACGGTGAGCAAGTGGCTTTCCAAAACCCACCCGCGGCAGCTGAACATCTGCCAAGGATACCTGCCCCAGTGTTTCTGTGGTTTGGCTGCACAGATCCTGACTGGGTTGGAGCGCTGATGTGCTTGAGGCCAGCAGGGCCCTCAGCATTCCGTGTAGAGAGAGCTGGATGGTGTGTTGGCACCCTTGTCATGTGGGAGCTGGCACCCAGACGGGCTGCATCCTTGCAAGGCTGTTGTAGCCAGTGTTGCTCAGTTCCTTCGGCACCGCTAGACCTATCCGGAGGTTCCTATTGATAGCCCCACCCCCTCCCAAATTGGAGTTTTTCTGCCCCAAAGCAGGCTGCCAGCCTGCAAAAGGTTGGGGTTTTTTTTTCCCCTATCCAAATTGCCATCACACTGTGGAAGCAGTTAAAAAAGACGCTTCTGAGAAACTGATTCTCAAGTGTCTTTCATCATTGTTGCCTGAGTACAAGGGGAGGGAATAAATGCATTTGCTTTGACTTGACAGCTGGATTATGTATTCTTTTCCTCTGCTAATTTGTTTCTGTAGCCTTTTCCTTTTTCATCTGCCATTCCCCACAGTTTTGCTTTTGTTGCTGCCAAGAAACTTCTGTGCTTGTTTTTCACTGTGCTTTTCTAGCTCTTAACTTCTTCTGAAGCACACTATGAATCCTGCAGCCTCCTCCTTGGTCATTTTTTTTTCCTGGCCACTGTATTTTGGCGATGGTGTAATGGAGTGGAAGGTGACAGGCTGTTTTCCTCGTGCACAGGGACGGAAGCACGTGCCCACCCTCAGGGCTCCTTTCTTACCCCACTTTGAGTGGCATATGGCTAGAGCATTTCTGTCCAGATTGCTTGTTCTGATCACAGAGCTCTTTTACTTTGCGTTTGTGACCCAAGTTATCAAAGGAAAAGCCCTTGCAGGACAGTGACAGGATGCATGGAGCTCAGGGTGTGGGTTATCAAAGTCTCTCCTGACGTCCTTTATTTTCTGCGAAGGTCTTTCCAGCATGCTCAAATATGCCTAAATTCAGTCCATGCACTTGGTCTGGATAGGAAAACAAAAAGGTGTTTCACTGAAATAGAGTGCTATTGTAGACTATTTAAAGGCAGTGTGTAGTTTCCCCCTTGAACTTTTCCGTGTTCTTTGATGTTACGTGTCTCTGTGCAGTGACACAAGGTTGGATCCCTGCCTACGCAAAGAAGCAGGACTGAAGTGTCTCCTTTTTTTTTCCTGAGAACTTCTTGCCACTGTGATGCCTCTTCATTTGGTTTTCCCTGCACGCTGATTGTTTTGATTTAAGCTTCATTTGGAGCTGTGAATCATTCGGGTCTACACGGAATAACGTCATTCAGGAAGAGCTTTTAATCCACCCCAGTAGCGCTCTTGCAAGGGCTCGTGGACACACGTCCTGTTACTCTGTCGGTCACCTCAGAAAGATGCCGGCTGCTCTCGAGCTGGTTTGCTCCACCTAGGCACTGGAACCAGCTGTAGATTTCCCCCTTCCTTTTCAGGGTAAGGATGTGGTGAGAGCAAGCGGACAAGGAATGAGATTTGAGGCCGCTTGCTGCCTCTTGGTCAGACGTGTAACTCGTGTCATGGGTGGGTTTTCGAGGAGCAAACATCCCGGAGCAGCAGGATGGTTTCCGTTGACTCCGAGCTGAGATCCTGTACGCCGAGTGCCAGCTCACAGCATTACACTTCAGGCCCCGTAAGTGTTCCCCCAGACCTGATGAAGTGTTTCAGAGTCACTTGACTGCTTTGAGTAAGCAGGTGTCTGACAAGTCTCGGTGTTGCCTGCTGAGCCTCTGTTCTTCTCCGAGAGAAGAGTCTGGCCTGAGAGGAACCAGGCAGGTGACGCTGTTCAGCTGCCACGTCTGGCCTCAGGCGCCAGGGGAATGTACAGCTGTGCTGCTGGGGCACGGCTGGAAGGCTGCTGCTGGGGAGGGCAGCAGTCTGGCACTGGGTCACATCCAGGGAGCAGCGCAGGTGCCACGGGCAGCACGTTGGAATACTTGGCGTTTCCTTAAAACTTCATGTCTGTTAGTTTCCTCACTTGACTTGAAGTCTCCTCTCGTAACTTGTGACCTGTGTTAGATTGTGGGGTCTTTTTTGTTTTGGCTTTGTTTTTCTAGATAAAATCAAGGCAGTGGTTTTAGCAGATGAAAGACTGAAGAGGTTTCACCAAAAGCGGTAGAGAGAGTCGTCTAATTTTTCTCGCTACAAGCTTGGGTTTTTCCTTCCTTTTTTCAATAGCTGCTGTGTTGGGTGTCCCAAGGAAGGCTGGATTCCTCAGAGAGGGTTTCAGGAACTGGTGCTAATTTGGCTTTTTCTGAAGGTGTATCAAACTGTGCTACCAAAAGGGCTATTTGCTTGTCTGAGCAGCTTTCCCTTGATGACCATCAGTACACGTATGTATTTTATTCATGTAGCCAGACATACTAGGAATTTTACTTTTAAAGCCAACACTTGTAGTAGTTTTCTGCTTAGTTTGTGTCTGTGAGAACTGGGATTTGGGCTGGAAAGGCGTTGTGGGGAAGAAAGAATGGGGTAAATCTGCTCCATGACTGTGCAATGAAGGACTGACTCCGAAGGAATGGGAGTATTTATAAACTGTATCAATATTTCACTGGAATCGGCAGTGATGGGGATGCTTGGGTTTGGCCTGGGCCTGTCAGGCCCATGAGCCATAAACAACCCAGCCAAACCCCTGATCCCTCAAGGGATGTGTCAAACACTTAAACACAATTCAGTAATGATTGCAGAGGAAAAATCATAGGTGATTGCTTAAGATATGTGGGGAATTTCCTTCGGAATTATCAGTCAGAGAGTGTATCCAAGCAGAGCACATCTTTTGGTTCTTTTTCTGGTCTGTTATTTCCTCTCTGGGTTTAATGAGTTTTGTGTGCTCTCCTTAAGGAAGCAGCGCGTTTTCAGCTGGAAATTTGGTGGGGCTTGAATAGTCTGTGTTGTTTTACAAGCTGCTTTGGTTATGGGTCACAGAGGGAGAAGGGAAATCGCTTTTTATTATCTTGAATTTTTCCACCCAGGCACATGGGAGTAGCTCAAGACCGGCACAGTTCTCTGAGAAATAACAATGTTTCAGTGGTTTAAGCCTCAATAACCACCCCATTTTGTCTTGATTGCAAAGATTGGGTCCTACAGTCCCAGACAGATGAGGGGAAAAAGAAACTTCTGTTATTCATGGAAAATATTCTGTTATTCCTTGTGCAGTCTTTTAAATCTGTTGTATGTCTTACTGTCTGCTATTTTTCTAACAAAACCTGTTTGAAATTTAGATTAAGGATTAGAATTGAGGATTGTTCACTACAAAATCTTGCAAAGCCTAAAGGACTTGGGGTGATGACTGCTCTCAGCAAAGGTTATTTATTAACGTGATGTCAGCTCTTCCCTCAGCTCTGAGCAGGAAACCTCTGGGACCATGTTTTAGGTCAGAGTTAGGGCTGTGTTTAAGACTGATCCAGGTCAGGTCAATGTTTACCTGTAGGTGTGGGGTTTGAGCCCCAACATTGAGTTAAAACAGGATCAGGGTGACGGACGCTGGATTTTGTTGCATCCTGAGATTTTATACGCCTCCTTGAGACTTCCCCCCGGGATGCGGCTGCCGTGGAAGATGATGGTACATCACAGAGAGCCGAAGGTAAACCTGCACCTCCCGTGGCCATTGCTGGCCTTTGTCTCTCTGTTGTGCCATCACACTGTGGGAATTTGGGGCTGCCACTGCCACCCCACGCGGGGGCTGCGTTCTCCTGGCAGCCCTTCCCAGCCCCACACACGAGCTCCAGAGGTGTCTCCGTGCTGCCTTGGGTGTGTTTGCTGGGAATGTGCCTCATCCCTGGGAGTATCTTTTTGATCCATAGCAGCCAGATGCGGTGCTGGGGACAGTTTGGGCTTGTCAGCTTCAGAGTTCTGTTGAGAAAGTCACTGAAACAAAAAATGACAGTGAAGTTTGTCAAACTGGTGCCTTCATACCCCACTTGAGAGTCTGTGCTTTATGGTTGAGGTTGTCATGTATTTGCACTGCAGGAAATGAATGTCCCCTTCCAAATTCAGTCCAACAGATCCCAAAGGCTCTTTCAACAATATTCATTCGTTACTTCCCCTTGTGATCATTTGTTCTGCAAATTACTACGAGCAATTCTTTAATTTTTCCTGGAGAAAATCACATGGCAGACGCAGTTTGCAAAGGAGCCCAGAGTTGTGTTTGGAGAAGAGTGTGCTGAGAGCCGTGCTTTCCTGTGCTCTTATTCCGACACCAGGGAAACGTATGCTATGCAAAGTCGTATTTTCCAGTGCTTTCACCTAGAAAGGCTCTTCCTGGGAGACGGGGAACAGATATTTATTTCTCAAGTGCTCAGACTGGACTGGGAGCGCTGAAAAGATGAGGAACAGTGTTATTTTTTTCCAGCAGTTTTCGAGAAAATCATTGGCGCGGGTACGAATGGTCGGAGGGGAGGTAGGAAGCAGTCTTCTAATTTTCGCTCTGGGACGGTACGTCCCTCCCTTTTGCCTGAAGTATTCCCCTGCTGCCCGCTGTGCTGCCCGTGTCCCAGCGCGGGCACTCCGGAGCGACTCGCTGGTGGCGCCTGCTGGCCCAGGAGCGGTACTGCAGCACGAGGCCGCGCATGCGCACTGACGCGCAGGGCTCGATGGGGACTCCTGCGGGCCGAAGCGCGGTAGTGCGGGGGTGGCGCGCATGCGCACTGGCTACCAAGAAGCCGCATGTCACGTGGCCATTGAGGGCGGCGCGGAAACAGCAGTGAGCATGCGCGGTGGAGGGCAGACTCCCAGCATCACGTGGTAGTTAAGGGCGGGATAACGCCGCGGTGATGCGCATGCGCTGTGGCGTTTCCACGCGGAGTGCTGCCGCCCTGTGGGGAACGTGCGGTACTGCAGGGCAGGGGGCCGCGGGGGCGGTTTCCGGCTGGTGCCGCCGGTCCCGGCCGTGTGGGCCTGCGGTGCCCGGAGCGCCGCGGCCGGAGCAGCGTGGGAGCACCGGACGCGGGTCCCGGCTGCGGCAGCGGCCGTCGAGGGGCTTGGCGAGACAATGGAGGAGCCGAGCGGTTGCTGTGGCGGCAGCCGGGTTGAAGGTCAGCGGGGACCGGCGACCCGGCGGGGTCCGGGAAAAGCCCTGGAGAGGGGGGACGGCGCCTGCGGGAGGGGGCTGCGGAACGGGCGGCGGGGGCAGCGCTGGGGCGCGGGAGGAACGAAGGCTGTCCCGGCGCCGGCACGGCGCCGGG
>VZTD01001900.1:33428-106630 GCA_013397725.1 Rhagologus leucostigma
AGGTCGCGCTCGCGGGCAGCCCCCGGGGCCCCTTCTCCGCGGGGATCGCACGGGGAGCCCGCTCGGGATCGCACAGGGAGCGCGCTCCGGCCTGCGGCTCCCGCAGCGCCCGGCCCTGGCCGCCGCGCGCTCCTCCGGGAGGGGCGGGGCCTGGCCCGCTGTCCAATCAGCGCTGCGAGCGGCGCACGGGAACGGCCAATGGTGAGGCAGGGCGGCCAACTTGAGCGCCGGTACCGGAAGGCGCGCGCCCCTTCCGGCTCGCCTGAGGGGCTGCGCGGCCGCGCTCCGGCCGGTTTTGGGTGGAAATGGCGCTTTTTAATGCGTTTAATGTTCAAAGCCAGCAGCGGGACTGGTGCTGGAGCGCAGGACGTGCGCGGGAGCAGGTGCAAGGTAAGCGCGGGGAAGCTGTGGCAGGACTCGTGAGCTCTTGGTGTCTGGGCCTGGTGGCGGCAGGGTCTCCCTGGGCGGGTCTAGCAACGCGTAGGAGTAAATTTGTTCAGCTGTTGTCTGAAGAATAACGTATTAAAGCTGTTTAAGTTTCTATCGGTCTACTGGAAATTTGGTGTTCTTGTGTACATGGGAACTCTGGCCCTGCTTGCGGAGATGTAAAATAAGCGCTTAAAGTGCTCTGGATACATAACAGAAAACGCACATTATTAGAAGTTATCTTTGGAGAGACTGCTGTTGTATTGTAGATTTGCAGAAGTGCTGAGCCTCGGAAAGTGGTTTGAGGGTTTGAAAAAGCAGAACAGGGAATAGACAAATCAGCTCCAATAGGCTGAGGATTGTCTCGTTATAGTTATAGAACCGTTGACCTAACAGTGAACACCAAACCTGTGTAAAATCATTCTCAGTAAGCGTTGTATCTTTTTTTTCTTGAGGTCACTGGGAAGCGTGGGACAAGAACTGAATGGTAACTTCTTGCAGGCCCTAGCGGGGAGAGGAGCAGCGAATTGTGCTGGAGGAGTTTCCGTGAGTACCTGTGAGATGATAATCCTAACAGTTTCAAAATGAATCTGAAAAGTAAAACACGTTATTTTGAAGGAACACCTCAGGTGGAACACGTGAGAAAGATTATTGCATGAGAGATTTCTTGAAAACTAGGAATATGTTGATGTTAGGGGTTTCTATATAAGCCAAGCATCTGAGAACACTCCACGGAAGGCTAGAGAGGTTAGTGAGGAGCTGAGGACACACTTGGGGTCGCTGCCGCCTCGTCTGCCATTTCCTCACGTGCAGCCAGTTGTCTCAGGATGGTTTGGCTGAAGTTAAAATTGCCACTTTCCGCAGAGCTGTATCAATATTCTTCAGTTCAGAGGGAGGATTGTCCTGTATTCTTGGCTTTTTAAGAGCTTTAGTTTTGCCTGAGGAAGAGCATCGTGGTCTTGCTGTTGTGTTGGTCCCTTTTTGAAGGAGAGGCCGGAGCCTGGATTTCTATCTCTTACATGGCCTTGGTGCCACAGAAAAGTGGTCAAGGTGACTGCAAAGGCACGACTGGGCGATCCGAAAGTCGGGAATGGTCGTGACTTTTTATCCTGGTTTTGGTTGGGACGTTGAGCGGGTGTACCCTACTGATTTTTTTGATCTCCTTTGGCTCTCCTGCTTGAAATAAAAGTGTCATTCCCCTCCGTCCCTTCCGTAACTCCAGGGTCAGTGTTTATTCTGTTATGGCTGGTCTAATTAGCAGAGGAATGGGTAGAGGAAATGCTGCCTGAAGTGTGGTTCCGCAGCATATGTGAGCAAGTTTTGGCATGAGCTTCAAACGGGTCATGGTTTTTGCTGCCCAGCGAATGTCCTGGGAACTGTTCTACTTGGGATATTTAGGGAGAAATACAACACAAAAGGTTAGATCTATGCCTGAACTGAGAGAGGATGGAACTGTGCTGTGATGGTTTAGCCTTGAAAATGGAAGCACTCTTAGGTTTACTCCACATATCTAGCTTAATGTTAAAAAAAAGGTAAAATAGCCATTGGCAGTTATAGCCCGTGGCTCCCTCAGTTCTCTCTCTGGCCGGAGTTTTCTGAGCTCCTTGGAAAGGAACTGCAATTTCCTCGTTCTCCAGCCGGGGTCGCCTCTGGGTTAGGGAGAGCCATTCCAGCCGTGGGGGACTCTCAGTGCATGCAGGAGGTGTTTCTGGCCGTACCAAAGGGCAGCACAATTCAATTTTTGTAGCCTAAAACGGTCTTTTTATAGAACTTGTACTAATTCAAAAGGTCTTTGGGGTAATTTTCTTCAGTTAATTTCTTTTTTCTGCTGCTCTGAGGCATTTCTGTGATCTGTGGAGTTCCCTGCTATTGGGCTGTGCATCTTTTTAGTGCTGTCATGGAGATTGTCCAAACGAGCAGTGGGAACCAACCCAGCTGTGTTAAGCAGAGCTTGGTTTTGGAAAGATCTAGTAAGATTTTAGTGCTCTGCCTTGCAAGTTATGTGTGGGGTTCTAAGAAATGAAGGTAGATAAAGTATGAGCCAGGCCGTACATTAAAATCAAATATAAACTGTGAGTGCCCCATCGCAATCAGGACAGCTGGTCTCAGTTCCCAGGCTTCCTGCAGTGATGCCGTTTCTAGGCCCCTGAAGCAGCCTCCGTCAAGTATCAAAAGTTTTTGAAACAGTGAGCGTTATTACAAGCTGTTCAATGCATACCTAGATATAATAAAGTGCATTGAGTGTGCGACTCCAGCCTCAACTCTGATTCTCTGCAGTTTGCTGCTTTACAGGAGACCCCATAATGTTTTCTTAATGCACTTCAATGTGGAAAGGAATTTCAGCTGGTTCAGAAGTTACTGTTGGCTGCGGTGAAAAGGACACATAGAAGACATTTTTGTTTTTCTCTATTGTGTACCTACTGAGCTAACAGAGAGCAGGTATTCCTTGCGGAACTGTGGGGTTTTTAATCTGGACAGCGCCCTCTGTGTCAGGAGCAGGGCTGCAGGCAGTTCCGTACAGCTTTAGAGGCTGGTGGCTGCAGAGGAGCCTGCGTGGCCGGAGCGATGCTGGCATGATGAGGTCCTCGCTGTGCTCTGTAAGGCACCCACGTGGTTGCTGCACTTCCCTGGACAGTTTGGGGGGTCTGGAACCTGCTCCTCCCTGGGAGATGGAGGCAGTGTGAGCTGCAGGCTTACCTGCTGCAGAGCTGGATGGCACGGTTGCTCCAGAAAGGAGGAAATCCAGAGGAAAGAAATCAAAAAGCTTTCCGGAAGCTGAGTAGGTGTAATCTTGACAAAGCTTTTTGTACTCCTTATTTTGCTGTAACATTATCCACAGCCAGGCTCAGCCCCTTATTGGAAGGCTAGCAGCACTGTTGTGCCTGTCACGGCGATGGGGGTATTCCATCTCGCTCTGGTGTGAGCAGTGTCAGTGCTCTCACCTGCTGTTGCCTGTGGGAGCCCTGCTGCTATGTCTGGACCCTTAGCAATCGACCTCTGCCAGAAGATGAATTTCTGTGTCTTTTCTGGATGTACAGCCAGCCTATCCTTTTGTCAGAAACTCAACCCCAACAACACTAGCTGGGGTTGCTGTTTCCTCCCCTTTTCTTATGGGCTTTTGCAGACCACCCATATGGCAGGTTGGTCTGGGAGGTTCGTTCTCTGAAGTGAGCCTGTTGTGACAGAAGCATTGCATATACTTGCTTATTAACCAGTTCCGTTCCAAACTTGATCTGGAAAAGTGTATGTGAGAAATTAGATGTAGGAAGTTGAATTCACCTGAAAGCCAGTACGAGTCTCATGACCAGAAGAACTTGGCAGGCAGACAGGTCTTGACTTTTTTACACAGGTGTGTGTTTACCCTGTCTAGCCCTAACCTCTACTCTGGTATGCATTACATATTACTTGTTTATTCAAGGCGATAAAGGGCCTGTGGATATTAGCACTGGTATTGACAAAAGCCTTAGCAAATTATGCAATACACGGGAACTCCTTTTTTATGTCCCAAAGCAAGTCTCAGCGACTGTGCTGATCTTTTGGGAGGGGCTTGGTGTGATGGGTCAGAGAAAAAGACTCCCGCCCCACTGATGTGTCTGAGGACCCTGTAAGCTTGGACGTGGCTTCCATGGTGATTGGAGCAAGTTCTAGTTGCGTTTCTATGGGTAGCAGTGCAGCCATCAAAAGTGTTTAGGCGCTTCAAATAATTAGGTGAAGTCTGTTGGTGGAAATTAGGGAGCTTAGTCAGCTGAGGATTCATCCTTTCTCTGCTATTCCACTGATTGGGGGTGGGGAGGGGAGAGGGGAAAGGTTTCCACCAATAAAGCCAAGCTATAAAACGTATAAAAACCCCCAAATCCTGGTGCTGGTGTTCTCAGTTGTGTGAGAGCTACAACCAGATCATCAGATGAAATCCATGCCTGGGAGAATGGAACTTGTTGATTTTTTCTGCCCCTGAGTATTGGCTGTGAAGGCAGTTGGATGGCCCTTTTGGGTTTCAAATGTGTGTTCCTGGAGCTGGGTAAGAGCACCGGTAACACTTGTTCTCCTAAAGCCTCCCATAGCGGCCGCTGCGGGTGGCTCAGGAAAGCTTTCCAGAGGACCCGTTTCACGCGTGGAAAGTCACTGAAGCTGAGGATGGTGTTGGATCTTACCAACAGTGTCCTCCTGGCATGATTTCTTTCCTGTTTACTGTTTCCCAATATCCTCAAAGGGTTCCCAGTCAAGAAAAATATTTATTACTTTTAAATGAAGCCACCTTTGTCTGTTTAATAAATTGCTATGGAAATTGCATGAGTCATGCAGGGAATCATAACTAATTTCAAACGCTTCTGCCCTTGCAATACAAAATACCTATCAGATTCCATGTCAGTGGACAGTGTAGTGTGGAAGAGACTGCCTTTCCTCCAGATGTCAGATTTCAGTTTCATCTCTTGAAGGCTTAGTGTGCATTTCTTCCCAGTGGAGTGGGGGATAGGTAGGTGTGAAAATTGTGTTACTTGTTGAGACTGCTCGTGCAGGTGACACGCAGAACCTTTTATTTCCAGAAACCGTAGATGTGATGCTCTGCTGCTCATGCACGTCATGCTGCATGTTTGACAACGGGTGTGATGGAGCACAAAAGCACTTGGAATGCTCAGAAATGGGGCCACTGGATCTGGAGTCCTCTGAATCCCGAAATGAGCTGTGGGGAAGCTGGCTGTCCCTTTACGGCGCACACTGATTTCTCTTATTTCACTTACAGGATCCTAAAGCAGAAAAGGGAAAAGCAGCAGGAAGGGGACAAGGAAGCAAGCAGAGAATGTTACTTCATATGGTAGAACAGGCTAAGGCAGCTCTGAAGTTCAGTGTAGCTTTTCTTTGTGTTTATCAGCTGTTACTTACAAAGGACCAGTTAATATAATTATTGCTTCCCTCCCTCCCCGAGATCCATGTCTTTAAGTCATAGCTGTGGTAGCGTGGACAAAAATAGTACTGCGTGAACTGCAGATGGTTTTAAATGCCTAAAAATGACATGATTTCCTGTAGTGCACGTTCCCCACAACCAGGCTGCTCACTGTGACTCCATGTACAAAAGCATGTAGACAACAAAGAGAAATGTAGAGAGTCTCTTATTTCTTCATTCTTTGCTGTAATTTATCGAAGTGAAGCACCAGTTAGGAGAGCCGAGTATATTTCGTGGAGTACATGAATTGTATCATTTCAGTGACATAACAGCTGTAAATAATGGCCAGTTACTTGTGCTGTAGGGGAAAATAAAAGCTAAATGTCTTTCCTATCCAGAAGAACTCTGGTTTTTAGTCTTAAAGGCTGAAAACAGAGTCTTCAGACTGTGGTGGGACTCACACTCCTTTAAAGATGGCTCTCTTGGTCTCTGACATTGACTGGCCCACAAATTTGCTTCTCTATCCTGAATTTGCTTTCTGCAGTAGCCTTTTGCTAATTAAGTATTCAAAAATAATTGCCATGTTTAAGGTCAGAAAATATCAGTTAAAAAGCTCTTAATGCAGATCATGAATAGACAGGTTTCCCTTCAGGCTGAATGTTTGTGTTGGGGGCTGTTGTTCCGTAGGCTGCTTGAACAAGGCAGAGAACACATTCCTGCTGGCGGTTCACCATGTCTGGGGATGTTGGGGTGCTCGGGAGGGAGGTGCAGGCGTGCCCCTGCAGAAGGCAGCGGCTGGTGGGACACCTTTAAGCTCGAGGGAGCCACAGCCCCGTCTCTGTGTGTGTGCTGCTGAGCTACAGTCTAGCTTGAGACAGCACCATATCATGAAATTAAAGCTCTCCAGTTGGAGGAAGGCTCTTGGGCTCCATTCTGACCTCAGTCTTCCTCTGCTGCTGTCGGCTGGATTCTCCCTCTGTGGAACTGGGAGCAGGACTGGAGCTGTGGTTGCCTCATGTTCTCAGTGGCAGCCTGTCGCAGGTGTAGGTGTGAGCCTTGTGACTGCTACAAGAGCTAAAACCAGTTTCACACAAGATTCCACTGGGAAGCTGGTACTCTGGAGGTAGTACTTTACTGCTGCTGGGCACCCATGAAGTGCCCCTTCCTTAATGCCTTTGTGGAACACCTTGTCAGTTGTCAGGAAGAGCCTGTCACTGCTGACAGGACTTAATGACATTTCGGATTCTATGTTCATGTACAGCTGAATTTTGGCACTGCAGAAGTTGGTTGAAAAGCAGTTGTTTCGGTGGGATTTGGGTTCTGCTTGTGAGCATCAGGCGAATTAAAAATAATTGCTCGATGTAGTTAATGCTGCTGGTGTGAGGGGGGTGCCGTTGCTGTGGGACCTCTCGACGTGGCCTGGCAGTGTCCAGAAATGCCCCAGCGTATTCTTTCCGGTTGGAGCCGGCCGAGGCAGACAAAAGTAATTTTGATTACTTCCATTAACCTGGGAAATAGAAGCCAAGTCTAAAAATTATAGAATGTAATCATGGAATAGGTGGGGTTGGAGGGGACCTTTAAAAATCATGAGTCCCACCCCCCTGCCATGAGCAGGGACACTTTTCTTACAGTCTTTCTGAATTGTTCTTCCTTCCTGTGCATGATTACGAGAGAGAAATCCCAGTGTTTGAGGTGAGAGTTGTTCATTCCCCCTTCAAATCTGGTTTGCAAGAATGATTAGTTGCATCTCTTTGCAGCACTAAATGTGCTTCTGGGCTTGGAGCTGAACTATGTGCAGGTTTTGGTTGATAAAAGAGAATTTGGTGGCTATAAAGCACATCTTGGCTTTCCAAGAGAAGTCAGAGGGGTTACACTGGCTTTCTGGGGTAGCTTAGTGGAACTGAGCTCAATTCCCGAGGACTTCAGAGTGCGTGGAAGGTGGGGCCACATTTGGGGTATAAGAGGTCATAAAGCAAACCCCAGAAAATCTGGACCTTCAAAAGCATTAGAAAAATGAATGTTGACAGCCTAGTAGATGACACATTATATCAAGGACCACAAATTGATCTGAGCAAGAGACCTCAGATGTTGCAAGAAGAAATCGCGCTCTGTACGCTTTCACTTGAGTGTAGCAGCTGCCGGGCACTTGCCCTGCAGCAGAGGGCCTTTCCCTCAGGGACAGTCCAGTAACCTCACACCAACAGGTGCACCTGTGCAGCTCCCGTTTTGGTAGCGCACAGAACAAAGGAAATGCTTTACCAGGTGCAGTTCACACCTGGGCTGGCAGTCAGAAATGTGCTCAAGGTTCACATGGGAGCAGTGGGAGGGTGGCAGGTCGAGAGCTGGGCTCCAGCCAGGAGCCTCTGGGAACTGTGTGGGGTCAGCTCCCCACCTTCTCCCTCTGCCCCTGCCAGCCCATGGGGCACAGGTGTCTGGAGACTGCAGAGAGGCTCCTGTACCCCGCTGTGAGTCTGAAATGGGACAGTTGGTGACACAGGGATGGACCGGGTCAAGCCCGTGCTGCTGGGATGATGCACAGTGCACACAAAGTACTCGCCCCGTTTGGAAATGTTTGCTTTAACAAGCTGAGCTGCCAAGGTGGAGAGCAGAACACAGGGAACCTGGTTGAAATGCACAGGTGTCTATGGACATTTCCTAATCATCCTTTCAGGCAGTTCCTGGAAACTTGTATTTGCAGGGTATTTTGTGAAAGAATAGGTAGCATCCGTACCTGGAAGGTGAGTAATTGTTAGCTGCTGTGTGGTTGTTGCATGTGGAAAGCAAACTAGGTGGGAGATGAAGCACTGGCACTCCTAAACTGAAAAGGAAACGTATCCAGTAGCTCTGAAGTAAACCAGAAGCCTGAGCTGATAATCACCGTGTTGATTATCGCGCAGGAATGTATTTGTTCCATTCCCCACAAAGTAGTACTCATGATAATGAACATTTTCATACTTGTGATAGTCTCTTCTAATAAATGCTGTTATGTGTAGCTGACCAAAGCAGAGCAGCATTAATAAAGTATTTGCAATAGTCTGTGCAGTTAAGCAGAAAAACAAAGCAGGAAAAAAAAGGAAAAGGTATCTTTTGGAAATAGTAATTTCCTCCTGAAGTCGGCAGAGACGCTGCAGTGTAAACCTAGCAGAGACACGTTAGTAGACACATTGCTGTGAACTGGAGGTCTGTGCTGGTGTCGGGGGGTCTGCACACCCGGAGGAGCGGCTGGAGGGTTTCTTGGTCTGTGTATAATAATTTTGTGGGTTTTTCCAGCCCTTTCTTGTATTTTTATAATTTTTATTTGAGCTCTCAGATTAGCTGATGTACTCGAAGTACTGTGGTTGACTCTTTTTTTCCCCTGTGCATGAAGTCTGTGTAACACCCGTCTCGGAGTGTGTGTCCAAACATTTGCCTTTTATTGATGGTAAAAGGTTTCTAACCCATCCCTTCCGCTTCGTTTTGAGCAGAACAATGCTGTTGAATCAGTTTGCATTTTGGCTGATGGGGAGAGTTCTGATTCTTGCTAGAGGAACTTGATGGAGCTTGTGTCGACTAAATTGTAGTACTGTGGGTTATTGCTCAGACTAATCGCTAAAAAAAGTGAAAAAGCAAATTGAGATCAAAATGGTCTTTGTCACACTAGTCTGCTGCAGCTGGAATGGGACAAAGCAAGGGAAGTTCTGGTCTGGGGAGAGATGTCTGTGTATGTCCAGCCTTTTATCTTTTCACTGTTGGATTTAACCCCAAAACCCTCCCAGTTGTAGGTGCTGGTAGAAAGACCAAGCTGAATAAAAGGTTGACTAATTGACCTTTTCATGAGGTTTTCAATTATTTAGGAACCTTACCTGTCTCTTGTTCTTTCCTGCCTGCTTTTTCTCCAGTCTTTGACTCTTGTAAATATGTAAGTATTTCTTTAATTGCTGAAGCCAGGAGCATCCATCGTGCCTGCACTGCTGCTTTGCCAGCACGCTTGTGCTAAGTCAGCAGCCTGGAACGTGCTGAGGGTGCTGCTCCTGGCAAGCCAGCTCAGAGTTCCTGACTGGGTGTCCGACGCAGATGCAGCAATCCCAGAGTTAAAAACAAGGACCAGTTCTCTCGAATCACTTAGTAGGAAGTTAAGCACTGCTTGGAAGTGTGGCCTGGGTTAGTGGGGACCTCCTAGTCCTCACCTGCCTGATTTGCTGTGTTTGCACAGAAAAGGCTTCCATAAGTAGGGGAGAATGAGCACGAGTGCTTCCTATGAATTTATCCAACCATTAGATCCAATAATTTGGGGTTGTCTGCCCAAAGTAAGCTCAAGGAAATGCTCAGGCCATCTGTTACCTGCTCTGTGGGACTTGGTGGAGTATTGGACAGCTGATCAGGAGATGGCTCTGAAGTACCTGAGAAGGGCGTGTGGCAGAGGGGGATTTTCCAAGAGCTATTCAGCATCCCCACCACCCTGTGCAGAGCACCCTGGCAGGGAGGGGCATGTGCACTTCAAGCACACCATGCACCGTTTCAGAGCGCTGTAGGGCAAATCACCTCTCCTAAAGCCTTTCCAACATGGAGAAAGCTCTGTGTTCCATCAGCTACGAGGCCTTATCCTGTGTTTCGTTTTGCTGTCATATATCCTGTCTCAAGTGCCCAAGGCTGACCCACAGGATGCAAATCCAACATGATTTCCAAATGAGCTGAGGTGTCAGAATGATACAGGCTGAGTTTGCACTCAGGAGATGTTCTATAGGCCTTGCTTGCTCTCCCGGAAGAGCTGCCCCTAAAGAACACTCCTTGCTTACAGTGACAGTTTGCAAACTTTAGTGTTATTCTAATGATGATAATAATAAACAATATGGGAAGGACTGCTTTGCATTTATGGCTGCACGTTGTGTTTTGGCAAAATAAAATGACCTAGGTGCTGCTTTTTAACCAATAGCTATTGCATAGGCCTTTGCCGTTAGCAGCAGAAGTCAAGTACAATATAAGACTTAAACTATTATAAAATAAACCTTATAACTCAGGGTAGGTTTGCTGAGACTGGTGTATGTAAAAGACATTTTCTGGCCTCAGAATGACAGACTGTCTTCCATCGTCCAGAACCCAGCTGGAAAAACTATCCCTTCCTTTGATTTAACTCCCAGGGATGTTGTTTTTCTTTTCAGCTTTTTCCCTCAGAATCTATCCATTAAATGCAGAGCAGTGAAGTTTGCTTTTTATGGAAAATATCTGTGAACAACGGAGAAGGGATGAAACCTTAGTACAGCAAAAGAGCACTGGACATTCTGTAAATAGTAACATTTTCCAAAGTGTGCTGAATGCCTCTAGTGTCACTGGAGCAAAGCTTTGCACATTTCAGTACAAAATTCAGAGAGAAGTATGTCTCGTTGTGAGCACAGACCGATCTCTGCGCTGCCGGCTGGCTGTGTGCGCTTAAGAGATGGCAGGTGAGGGAGCATCCCGCCACTTTGTATGGAGGGGATGTGCCTTAGGGAAGTTACCCTGTTCTCTGGCTGCCCGTGGCCCTTATCTCCAGGAAAAATCCTTCTGTCCCTTTGAACAAGGCTGATCCAGAGCGTGATGTGATGAAAACTTGCTGCTTTGTAGTGCTGACGGCTTAAACCTTGTAAATGAGGAAGGGACTGGAGCCTAACAAGCGTTCTGCTACAGTTGCTGGTAATTATTCAAATAGCAAGGGAAAGGACACATCCTAGCCCTACAGCGTCCCATCCAGGGTGGGCTCCTGCCCTCCTGGTGAGGCTGGCATTGGGCATTGGAGCGAACCCGGTCCTTGGCCGGGACTGCGTAGCGCAGGGGACTTGGGTAATATGTCAGCCGGTGTTCTCGGGTCGCTTCGGTCGATCCAAGTTCAGTTCATTGCATTTCTCCCTTGCCTTGTGTAGGCTTAAGTTGGGTCTTGAAAGAAATTCAACCATTTCATCTTTCCATGTCATTAGCTATTTGTTGTCCTCCCTTTATTAAAGGTGAGTGCTGTCTTTTTTGTTTGCTATGGTGATGTCATTGACTCACACTCTGACTAATGGCTGTTCCTGAACACTGATGCTGAGGATGTGACGAATTAGCAACATCACAGGCTTTGGAGTTTAATATGTCGGGAGACATAATCAGGCATACTGATTCTTTCTTTCTTACACTTCCTTTCTTGCTAATTAAGAGCAAGTTTTTGGTTGTTGAATAATTCTGCGTGTTCCTTAGAACAATCACTTATTCAGAACCTGAAAACTAAGCAAACTAAAGAGGGAAATAATTGCAACAGGGAACAAAGATTTTCTGTTGGGTGATATTAATACTTTACTTGGTGGATAGGGAATGGCAGCTGCTCACTAGCTGAGCTAGTCCCACCATGACTCACTTTCCCTTGAGCTGAGCTAGGAAGAAATGCACATCTGTAGAAGACAGATCAAGAAAACTGCAAGGTATGGGAGGATCCCCGCGAAGCACACCTGGTGCTGCTCTGCCTGTGGTGGGTCATGCTCCGTGGGCTACAGTCACACGCAGTTTTGAGGTGGTTGCTGGCGCTGCCCCTGGGACTCGGGGAACCTACTTATGTATGAATTTGCTCGCTGTCATGGACTGAGCGTGTTGTGTTGGAAACATTACCGCTGCAGTCTTCCCCCCAAGAAAATCTGCCTGGAAGACCTGTCCCAATAGAAGTAACCCTACTCCAGCATGAGGAAGGCTTTCTAGAAATCGTTTGTACCCTGAGCTAATTAAAATGAGAGATCTCCGCTGCCAAACCACAACTGCTTTCTAGTGTCTGGAATCTTGCTTTAAACTGATGCAAATACATGTGTTCTACATCTGTTCTGGAGAGTTCAGCCCTGACGTTCCTTCATCCCATGCAATATTTGTGAAATAAAAGGAAGAAAAGAGGATTGGATGTGCTTGATACAGATAGGATGTTTAGTCAGCTTCAAAGTGCTTCCACCGTGGTTTCAGTGCTCAGGGACTGCTCCTGACGGCCTGGGTTCAACTGAAGTTGGTAACTAGTTGTGACTGACTCTGCTCCCACTTGAGTTAATTATTCCTGGTCTGTCATGGAAAACAAGATGGAGGGGGAATGTATTTGCGAACATAAACAGCAGTGCCACTGCAGCCTCTTCTCTCTTCCTTTGGAATGCACTGCAGTTGGAATGGGCATAGGACTGTCACTACTTCCATCAGGTGCCTGCCTCTAAAGGCTTTTCTCTAGGCTCTGCTCCAGGGGGTAGCCATAACCCCTCTGTGCTCTTTGGTAAGTGCTCCTGCTTTGTTTAGCAACAGGAATGACCGGACATTGTGAATATCTTAGGGATGGACTCCTGTGTTTGGTGATCAGTAGCAGTGAGATGGTGATTGCACACAAAGCAACTTCTGTTCTCTGTGGATTTGTAACAGTTGTAGGAGGGTTTTTTTGTATAACTGGCAGCATTTGAGATAAAAAAATTATCTATCATATGATTCTGAACTAGTGTTGACAGAGTTGTCAAAATAAGATGGGATAAAATAAACTGAATTTTTCCTTTTACTGGACATATGAAATTAGATAGATCTGTTAATATTATTTGTTGAGTCATTAATTTTTCTTCCCAGTGCCTGATTCCCTTTCCTCTGGCTCTGAACACAGCTGAGACCCAGAAGCCAGAGATGTCGATGGTGGATATTACCAGAATCAGAGAGTCTCAAGCTGTGCCCCTTCAATTAGGTTTGCTTATTCCTTGGCCCTGTGTGCTGCATTCCCTTCTTTTCTATCCAGCGTGTGTGTAAGTCCAGCGTCCATGGCGGGTGGAAGTAAAGCACTCCACAGGAACAGTGCAGGATCAAATAATTAGTGCTGCTGAGGAGTAAGCACTCTGCAGGAGCCCTGCCCACGTGAGTCAGGGCCTCAGGGCTCCTGTGCTACAGGAGATGTGTGACCACTCACCCGTGTGGCTCGAGACCTCGGTAACAGAACCCAGAAACAGCACGTGAGGTTCCAGGCAGATCGGCCTCTTCTGATGCACAGAAAGGCACATCAGAGCTGGCTGCCACGCGGATCAAAACACAGGTCAGGAGCGTAAACCTCAGGGATCAAAATGTGGTCTTGGGAGCAAAGATCTGCTTGTTCCATTTAGCAAATATTTCTGACACATTGTGCTTAGTGATTGGCTTTTCCTAGGAGGTTTCATTTTGACATGTCTCAGGCACAGATGTATCTGTCACACCAAAATGGTACAGAGGGAATTTATAGCGACCGCTGTCTGAGATGGGAACTAAATGGGGTAAGAATGGAAAAACAGGCAGTGAGATGACAAATTGTCTTCCACCTCAGATCCTAAATATCAGTGAGTTAAGTAAATCTCAGCAGAAAATGACAGCTTCCCTCGCCTCACAGCAAGCATCCCAAATGGCCGTGGTTGGGAAGGAATTGGAGGAGGCAGGTGGTGTGCTCCACCAGGACCCTACTCTGCCCTAACAGCTTCCTCTCTGCCCCCCGAGGGTGTGCAGCCTCAGACTTTGGTGGCAAGCGCGTGGGCAAACGATGACCGCGTCCTTTTTTAGAAAAGCGGATACTTTCGTCAAATATGAGGAGAAGGTCATGGGAAACATTTGCCACCCTTTATTTTTTAATTAAATAACCCCCAAACCCTAGCCCAGGCTTACCTGAGATCCCAGAGATGTATTTGTGATGCTATAAAGCCACGAAGTGACTTTTTAGGAAAAGATTTTGCAGTAACACCGTGACTGAATAAAGGAATTAAATGGTCTGGCTAAGTCTCAGCTGTCTGGGAACTGTTTCTTGGGCAGTGAATGCAGAAAAAAAGAGTTTATACCTTGCAAGTGAACTGGCCTCTGTTCTGTGACTGATGCCTGGCTCTTGGTTTGAGGTCGGATGTCCCTACACCTGAGGACTGTGTTGTTAAGGGTGTGCTGTGAGTACTTAGATTTTCTGGTTTTTCTGTCTGCTCAGACAGTTGCCAACCAGGTACACCTAGGTGTTGGCAGAATACAAATGCCTCTGGTGCCAACCCGAAGCCCTCTGAAAAGCTCTAAGTCCGTGCAAAGTGTTTTCGGTCTGATGTGCTGCTGGCTTGTGTAGGTTCTGGTGGGCTACAGCCCCAAGAACCTGGACGCTTTTCCAGTGTAGTACTGCATCGTAGCACAGCTCCTAAACCACAGCTTTGCCGTCTGTATAAACAAGAGGGAAACTTGATTTTAGAAGGATGCTCCTAATGTTCTCAAGCCAGCTCCTCCAAGGAGGAAAAACTGCCAGAATTGCCATTTGTTTCTGCTTTATTAAACTGCATGTTACATACACTGTCCTGTCTTTCTTCTTTGCACTCTTGACTGGACATGTGCTCCAGCGTCGGGAATTGAAGTTCCGTGCTGTCCCAGCCGGGTTCACGCTTACCCTTCCAGTGCTTCCACTGTCTAACTCTGAGGTGCTGAAGAGGAGTCCATAGTTGACTGGGCTTTGTATGGGAGGGAGCGCTTTTGTATTTTTTTTCTGCTGCTGCCATAACCCCAGTGGGGTACGGACCAAAACGTGGCGAGATGCAGCATGAGTTATTAGCCTGAGCAATGGATTTAGCATGAGCAAATCGCCTTTCAGGCATGCCCACTGTTCGTCCTTCTGCTCTGGGATGCTTGTTATCCACTTTGCCCTGCACCAAATTCCAGAGCTGCTTTGCTGGTGTGATCAAGCGGCAGTGGTGCAGGAGCGGTCCATGCAGTGGTGATCCTGAGCTTCCCCAGGCTTCGGGAACCAAACCCTGACGTGCTGCGAGCAGTGTCCCAGGTGCTGTGTCAGCTTCCAGCGACCACAGGGGACGTCAGCAGGTCTCGCGCGCGGCAGAGGCTGGAACCTGGTGCGTACGGGCGTGGATCCCTTGGGCCTGCTCCAGGGAGGGAGTGCTGCTATGGAAGGAAGGCTGTAAATTGTTTGAAAGAGCAAGCGCTGTATGAGGAAATGGTACCAGTGTGTTGGACTGGACTGTGCATGCAGGACAGGAGACATATATTTATACGCTTAAAATAATACTGACTTTATAACAGCTTCTAGAGGTCCTTCCTGAGGCTAGGCTAGACTCTGGAAATGCAGAGATGGAGACCGGGAGTGTCCTGAAGCGTACGGAGGAAAATGAGCTATAAACCTATCTGCCCAGGAATTTACTATAGGAAAAAGGGAAATTTTGGGGAAGAACTCTTGACCCTGTATGTTTTCGATGTGTATTGGAGCCTTTCTCCAGTGTGGGCTGTGCCGGTTTCCAGCAAGGTGCGATACGGGTATGGAGGTGCCAGCCCGGCTTCGCAAACCTCAGAGACCTCAGCAGGTGAACTAAAACACTAGGGAGAGTCTGAGGGGGGACAATGAAGGAAGCGGGGAGGGAAGGACTGTGCTAACACAATGTAAGTGCATAATTCCACATTCTTGGGAGAGTTTTGCTGAAACGTCCACTTTTAAAGAAAATATTTGGGGATCATTATTACAGGAAATAAATTTCATGGTGTTTTTAAGTTGCATCTATAAAAAGCTAGAAAGGATGCTGAGTAGACAGTCCTGGTCTGGTGAGCGGGCCCCACAGCTGTGTTGGCTTCACAAATGTTTTGCATGTGCTGTTCTTAAAGAGCAAAGGAGAACAAAAGGGGGGGAAAGCCCAACACAAAAACCTTCCGTCCCCTCATCTTCCAAACCATGAGAATTTTTCCTGTTTTTTTGTGTAATAATTGTATCAATTATGGTTTGCATTTTTTCCGCTAAGTGTTTGAAATAATTAGCGAAGACTTGAACTCCAAGAAGCGGCTGTTGGGAAAATCAGGCATAAAAAGAGCCCAACCATATTTGCGAAATGGAATTGCAGTTATGTAAATTGCAGCTACTGGATGTGTAGGCATGAGAGCCCAGGAGAGCGGAACTGGCAAGCTCTCGGTTACGGTGGAGAAAAATTCTCCTTTGTGCTGTAAGGCAAGGCCACGCTCGGCAGTTTGCTTGCGAGCGTGAAATCGCGTCACGGACGTGTCTGCTTGCTACTTCTATTTTGGTGTGGAAGTCAAGTGGCTGGAAGTTTCTATCTTTAACGATTTCCTCTTGTTTGCTCTAACAAACAGCTGCACCACATTGTCTGACACCAGTTAGAGTACTTACTGGCCAGTGCTCTGCAGAGACGAAAAGGGAGGCATTTAATCTAATCGCCTTGGACGTCTCAGTGTTTGCACGTGGAAGTGTTCTTTTCTGCAGTCTTTGGGCAAGTGCAGAACTAATTAATGTTGCAGTTTGACACAGAATGCCCTCTGAGCCTAATTACTGCCAGGAGCTCCTGAGGCACATCTTGAAGAGCTCTTTGCCATAGGGTACAGGAAGTAGAACAAAATACATTGTTACTCAGAATTGCTTTTAAGCATCAATCTGAGCAGATCTGAGTAAAATCATGCATTGAGCTTCTTCAACTTGTTAACCAGCGATTTAGACCAGAACGTGAGCCTCATGAAACACATGAAAACTAAGGTTTTGTTAGGTCATTTTTGGTAACTCAAGCCTGCATTGAGGCAGGGAGGACACTCAGATCTGACTGGAAGTGAATTCACTATGCGGCATGGGGGCCCACGTGTCGGATCCGGGGGGTGTTCTGGCGGGGGTGCTACGACCTCCCGAACCGACTTTTAACAGAAAGTCGCTCGGCAGTCACTGCATTCACACAGACACACACGCACGCTCCGGATCGCTGCTTCGACAAGCCGACGGCAAAGAGGCAGGAAGGGTCTTTGTGTGGAATTCCATGGCACGGGTTTATTGGAGCCCCACGCGTGAAGGGCGCCAGGGACGAAAGATGTCGGGGGATGGCAAGTCCCAGCTTATATATGGGGGCGGGGAAAGTGGCGGTACATAGGCGGGATCAGGGTACAGGAGCCAATGGGAAAATCTGAGTGAGTGGCAGGGAACAAGGTCCAATGGGAGAGTGGGGAAGGGAGAATTTTCTCATGAAGGAGCAGATAAGGAATAAGGGGGCGGGAAGGCCAACTGGGGAAGCAGAACTCGGATACATTTCTATAACAGAACAGGGCATGCTGAGGGAGGCCTTTTTAGTTGCTTTAACCTGGGGAGCTCTCTTGGGGTCTGTCCCTTTCACTGGCTCCCTCACCCAAGTCCAGCTTGTGTCAGCTGGAGGTGGGACCCAACCTACAGACAGGCATTCAGGTTCCTGAGAGTCACTGTGAGGAAGTTCCTTCTCATCTGTCCGGTCTCTTTGCGCTCGGGGTGGTCACCGCAAGGACTTCAGACTGCGAGGAGGTGTCTCTGTGCTAGCAGTGTACTGTCACACCTCTCAGTCTTCAAGGAAATCTGCTGGGCAGTAACCCATGGCAGCCTCTCGAAAGGAGGCTGGAGAAATGTATTGGAATGGACAGTTATTGACAAGACTAACTCAGGATGCCTTAATGGACAGCTAAATGTATAACTTTATGCTGTGTTGTGTGCTTGTATGTTATTATCCCAACGGTTTCTGCTATATCGAACGAAAAATAGGCAGATAAATCCCCATGCTTTCTTTTTCCTTCTCATAAAACTGGTTTTCAGTCAAGGTCTTTTTTCCTGTGGGTCAATGAGTTTTTGCATGGTATTTCAAGGCCTGCGGAAGGCTGGACCTGTGCAGTGCCCAGAGGCAGCAGCGGGAGTCTCGGGACACCGGTGACAGGTACATCACCTGAAGGAGTTCCTAAATTCTTGAACCTGCTCACAGTTCAGTTCTGAGAGCTGTATGAAGTCAATAGTTTTACCTTCAGCTGGTGCAAGTTCTCTGTCTCCACAGCACCGGTATGCCAGGTTGGGGGTGAGCCGGGGAGACGGTTGTAACGCAGTTGTGTTGGCTCACACGGTACACGCGGGGAGTCAGGAATAGAAGCGAGGTCTCCTTAACACCGAGATGTATGCTTTAACAATAAAAAAATTTGCTTTCCCCATCCAAATCCCCAAGTGCTGTTTTGGAAAAATATCTAGAGCAGCAAACTTTTCATTTGTAATCCAGCTTGCATAGCAGACGCTGGAGGTTGGGTGCTACAAATCAAGATGGAAATGGCTGGTGCATACTTCTTGGTTTGGCCATATGCTGCAAGCGATCGTTTTGACAGATGCATTTTTCCCTAGAGATTGCATTTAGTTCATCAGCCTTAGGTAAAATGTGAAGGATCTGAGGTAAAATTCCAGGGCTCCGTCCATTAGCCACCAAGCCCGTAGCGTTTGTGTTAAAACAGCGCGATGGGAAACGTGACCTGGTGCTTGGGAGTTGTACTGGTGCCAGCTGTGCTGCAGCACTGTGCTTGTTATGTCATACCACACACATCTGATACGGGAAGACATGATGGCGTTGGAAAAGTTCTTGTGCACAAGGACTCTGCAGGTCATGTGGAGAGCGCTGTTTTTTATTTAATAACCGAGGTATGCAGGTGCTAATTTGAACCAGATGTGTGTGAGGCCAAAGCCAAAGTTTGTTACACCACAGTGAAGTGATGGCCTTGCATTTCTGGGACTGGAAGGAGGTTTTGGATCAATCTTTATTTACTAAAACATTTAGGCAGCTATGAATTTTAGTGCTTGAATTCTTTATTTCAGTTTTGCTTGAAGAGTTACCTACCTCTATTTCCTCCCTCCATTTTCTAAGCCCCTTTGATACGGTCGCACGTGAGGAAACCTTTCTGGAGCGGCCAAATTGGTAGCGGAGCATCAGGAGGTTATTTGCTGACCCAGGTCTCACTCCCCTGCGAGTCAGTGGCGTTCGCATTGCGTCTCTCTGCGGAGGCGGGGGTTTGCCATGCACAGAGGCTCTGGCACAGTGAGCCTGTGTGTGGGCTGAGATTAGTCCCAGCTCTGGTACCCCGGTCCCTCCAGTGGCATGGGCATCTCCACGGATGCCGGAGTGTGGTGGATACAGGCACAGGTGTGAGCAGGCAGCTGGTGCAGAGGAGGGGCTGCCTCATTAGAGAATTTTTTTTTATATAAATATATATATGTATATATATTTCTTTTATATATTTATATTTATATATATATAAAATGTTTCCTCTTGCCTACCTCATTATCCTCTTCAGACGGCAGGAAATAAATTGACTATTTGCATGATGTGCTGTATTTCAATTTCAACATGCGAGAAGCAGCAGGCTGCATCAGACAGCTGCACGTTACCTTTGGCCTGCAAGGGTGGCCGGTCTGGGAACCCTAATGTGTTCCAGGTTCATGGAGATAGGGAGGAGAAAACCGACTGCCACACATTTGTGTTACGCCAAGCTCAGTGGTGAATTTCCTGTATTTTGGTTGGATCTTTCAGTGCTGTAGGGTAAGATGATGATGTTGAATGAACCATTACCTCTGGTGTCCTTGGCCAGCCCAGAACTTCAATGCTTTGAAATTGATACGAGCCCTGGAACTGTGGTGTGGCTGTGCCAGAGGAGCAGGGGAGGCTGCATGCTCCATGATGGGAGTGCTGTTGGCCTGGGAGGCCTTACGCAGGTTGGCATTTCTGTTTTCAATCAGGTTCATGGTTTGGTGTGTTTGGCCAGTGCAGTGGGAGAATCAGAGTGTTCAACCTGCAGACTGGTTACTGACAGGAATACCGGAGTGAGGCTTCAACGTGACTGTTCTGAACAGTGTTTTCTCATGTGGAGACTGCCTGGACTGCTTAGAGTTTTGGCTTAACAACATGTTAAGAGGCTTTGAATGCTTGCGAGTTTGAACCTTGTTAAGAGGTTTTTCTAATCAATGTTAACCTCCCGAAATCAAGAGTGTTTTGCTTCTCAGGTTTCTGCTCATCTTTGCTTTTTCTCTGATTTAATAATATTTGTGCGTTCCAGGGATGTGCTTTTGCTGCCGCTGTGTAGCATAACAGCAAGATCTGCTCTAATGCTTGCACAAAATTTTATTGATCCCTTTTTGGTGCTCACTGGTGAGTCTCTTACGGGGCCTGGAGTGATTAAAAATAGCAATGTTGCTTTCCATTATGGATCTGACTTTCCCCAGTCACCAGAGTTACAGCAGTTACTACAGTTTGGACCTGAGCTGCTGATAGCGTGCTTAGCCAAATCATGGAGGCATGTGAAGGACTTGTTTAAAATAGTTGTGATTTTACTGTATGGCAATCACTTTCACCAGGAGAGAGCACGGAGTTGCTGTAACCCAAGTGCCCTTTTTGTTGTCCTTCGGTGAAGAAGATCCATTGTATGGAAGCTGTCATTTCCACAGGCAAAAGGAAGTATTTTTCATAAGGTGGAATCTTCAGTTTTATTTCTGTGCAATGTGCTCAGCGTGATTATTGGAAGAACTAAAAGCTGAACAGTGATGTGAGACCTGGCAATGCAAGTGCTTTTAATTAACTTATACAGCCCAATGCACTTAATGGAGATATGTGTCCAGCTTGATGTGAGATGTGTTTATTCAAACCATCAATGGGAGGGTGTTTCAGCTTTGTGATTTACCCTTCCTCAGGTAGCCAGATGTGGAGAAAGCACCTTCTACCTTGGCCAGTACTGCTATGGAACTGTAATATCCACTTTCTGAATCCTGCCAGCTCCATTGCTTTCTTGATCTCTGTATCATTTTCCTCCTAAACACGCTGGAATTGAAAGAAATAAAGACGAAATGCTCATGTAGTGGGTCAGGTGAGCTCTTAGCAGCTTTGTTAAAATGTCTGTATCTCGGATTCATATCAAACAACTCTTGTCGTCTTTTCCTAGCGTCTGTCTGGTTTACACAGCAAGATATACACAGGTTCTTCTCTTTCAAAACCTGCTTTGTTGTGGGGTGTTTTAGCAGAGTTGATCTTGCTGCGTGCCTTCGCTGTGTACACACAATTGCTGTCTGAACAGCAGTGTGATAATGAACTTGTTTCTCATACAGGTGACCGTTCAGTCTAAATGAAAGAGAGTTACGTTTCAGTCTTGTTTCTTTTGGGGTTTTTGGACCACTCTAGAATTGAAGTTTGGGCCTGCCTTTCTTCTTTCCCAATCGAAATCAGTGATTTTTGTTTTCAAGAGCCATCTTGTTTTATTAGAAGGAATTGACTGAAATGGGTCAGAACGCACGTGTATTTTTAAACTTGGTGTCTCAGTTCCCTGTTGCTTGTGCTCTTTTGCTTTAATCTTTTGTATAGGGACATATTGATTCTGATGGCTGAACTCAGACTCCAGTGGAAACAGCATAGGTGTAATTTTCCAAACCTTCCTCGTGCCTGAGGGACAGCTGAGGAACCTTTGTTGCAGAAGGCTACATGCTGCCAGCCTCGTGCTGATGGTACCCACTCATGTTAGCATTAGTGATCTAGACTGATAGTGGAGCAAGTAAAATTAGAAAACTTTCTGGCGAAAGACACGGATTCCTTGGCATTCCATATAGCAGAGGGATCCTCTGCGCTTTTCTTCCAGTGCCCTTACCCCTCACAGCCATCAAGGAAATGAGGCAGGGGAAGGCTTAAGTTTTCTTAAAAGCTTCCAGCTGCTAAGATCTATTCCTAGGACCAAGACCGCTTGGATTTGACAAAGGAACACCCAGTTCATCTGACAGCTTTTCTTCAAGCTCCATCTCAGCACCAGGATCGTGGTGTTCTGCTGTGTCCTGTGCCTCTGCAGTTTTCTTGCTCATCAGGATGGATAGTTGTGCCTGAACTCCAGGGGTATTCAGAAATGCAACAGAGCTGTTGCTGACAGGCAAAAGGCAGATTCATACAGACAAGCAGGAAAATGTCTTTTAGGAGTATTTTTACGTAGCTTCTACAGCAGTTTTTCTTTTACGTTTTTTCTTCAGGATGGCAACTTGACTTGATGACAGTCAAGGCCCGAGTGCACCTTGAACTTAGGCCTCGGTTCACCTTGTCCCTCTCTGCCCCTGAAACAGGCCAGGTGTAGCACAGCAGCGTACCTGCATCCAGCGTGTGTCTCCGATGGATTTCGAGAGAAACCGCCAAAGATTACTGAATGGAAGTTTCCGTGGAAATTGTCAGGGATCATCCTGTTTATATATCCTATATGAAACAGCCAGTGTCGTGTTGGAAAATCACAGGGCCTTTAGATATTTTCTTTTGCAAACCCTGGAACGAGGATGTTACTGGCCACGTGGATGAGGTTAGAATAACCGGCTAACACTGTGAGCCGCAGCCACGTGGCCGCGCCAGGACCGCAGGAGTGATCGATTGGATACAGGTAGCCCCAGGTGTGCATATATGGCAAAGCCTCTGGGCGCGAAGCCCACGTTTGGGCACGCTTTCTGGGGTTGGGTATTGTTGGTGCTGAGGTGTCTGCACTACTTAGTTGTACGTGGTGAGGAAAGCATTTCCATAAATTATAGAGTTCTAGATTCCACCTCTGCTGGTGGTGGTGTTTCATATTGAGCCTAAATTCTCTCATCTTGAACAAAACCGGTAATTAATGACACGAGCTCAGGTCACTGACTGTGCCGGGATGCCCCCAGCTCCCTAGGTTTTCATGGTGCAGCTACAGCACACAAATTGCCTTTTATTGCAGGCTTGTCCTGTTTATTTTTACATGAAAACGTTAGGACAGCTGAAGTGATGCCTGGGGGAGCAAAAGCTTATCTCCATCGGGTCTCTGTGTTATTCCCCACATCCCAGTTACACTCTGCAGCACCATAAAACTTTCCCGGTTTGAAAAGCCGCTCGAGTTCTGCACTCGGAGGCCCCAAACGACAATAATTTTGCTTCTGGCCTTCACTGGATATTGCAAACACGGTGTGCTTACAATGGGGCTTGGGAAATCACACAGGGAACGCATTCTTTGGAATCCTCTTTGTTTTATCACTGCGGAACAACCCACAAAGATTTGTATTATTGCACCTGAATAAATAGTGCTCTGCACTTCCCCCATTGAGGTCAGTGCCTGTGCGGGGCCGTTCCTGGGCCCCTTCCCTGCTGCTCCTGCTGCAGCGCCGGAGCCTGGCGCCCGTGCCACCTGAGCAGGTGTCACAGAGGGCATGTTTGTGGATACTCATCTTGAAAGGCCAGCTGCTGGACACCAGCAGTTCTTTGTGCAGCAGTATTTTCCTAGCAGGCAGGAGCAGCATTCATCTGCATGTTTGCAGTTACAACCGCCACCACAGTTTTAGCAGCGCAGCCTTGCCAAATTCTCTAAATACTTTAATTTCATAGTAATGCATAATAACAGGTGTACGGTGTAGTTGCCAGTTTCTGCTTGCTGGCTGGGCGAGTAAATTGTTCTTTGCAAAATGAGAACGGTATTTAGTTGATATTTGAAGGTAGAAATGGCTAATAGCAAGCGCACAAGCTTCAGCTATGAACAGTTAGAGTTGGGTTGCTGGCATTTCCATGTGGTCACTAGCTAGAGGAAAACACCTTCCTTGAAAGCCATTCTCAGCTGCATAGAATGATAAGAAATGTGTTACTTCAGAAGTATGTTTTCCAAATAATTCCTAAGGTTTCGATTACAGGTCTCTCTCGCTCTCTTTTTTTTTTTTTTTTTTTTTTTTTTTTTTTTTAAACATTTTCCCCCTCTTTTTGAGTCAGTGTTGCTGTTTGGAACTGTAGTGAAAAGCATTTCTTGTGTAGTTCCACCGCGGCTGCTCTGCAAATACATTTTTTAATTTAGAAGTCTGAGCAGACACGAAAACCAGATTTCCCTGGTCTTGGCTGTGGAAGCTTTTGGGGCTTACATGGTCTGACTACTGCTGAGCTGAAGTCTGATTTCGGAGCCAAACTTCTTTTTTGTACATTGTTCTCGTGCGGACCAGACGTTTGTGCTAGGCAGGACATATTGCCAAAATACGGAATTGCACCTCCTGCACACAAATATTATGGACGGAGTCTCAAAAGGACTGGCTTCTGCCAGGTCAGATGCAAATATATGTAGAACTGGAAGCTGTTGCCCAGAAGCTTTGCTGATTTATGTTCTTTGAGGGTGTGGACCCCTGATCCTGTTATCTGCCCAGTTTAGAGTTCTAGGTTCCATGTTTTGAGCATGAAGACATTGCTGCCTTACGCTCTGGAGCAGTATGAACATCAGCATTTCCTCACTCAGAAATGCAGTTTACACACTTTTCAGCACTTCTTTCTCCAGAGGGAAAGCCCGGGATTTCTCTCTTACGTGCTCTGCAGTACTGGTGTTTGGAGAAGGATTTGGGGCCTTAATGTTCAGTTTCTGAGGGCTCTGTCAGGTTTCCTGAATAATCCCTTTTATACACAACATTTCAGAACGACTGTGCTGGGGGCTGCAGCCAGAGTTTGCCTCTAAACGACCTTGAAAAGAGGCTTGTGAAAATAGCTGCGGTCAGCACTGCTGTCTGCAGCAGGTGGGCAGCACCGAGATAAGCGACCCGGCTCTTCCAAGTCTAGAAGGACCTTTTATTATCCTGGTGTCCAACCTGCACTCGTCCCGGGACAGGCATTGCCTCCGCTGCTGCAGGTGAGAACAGACTGTTAGTGCTGCCAGAATATCTGAAGAAACACTTGCAGAAAATCACTGATCCATCTGGAGGTCAGGGCAGCCTGACAGAGGGGTTAATCGCTCTGAGTATCCTGCGGGCGTATCTGGGGACTTTGGACTTGGCTTTGTTATGTCTTTAACAAAACAAGGGACTTTACATTTAATAGCTAGGGATAAGGCTTTTGTTTACACAATGTAGTATTTCATCAAATACTACATTCTTTAAGTGGAAAAAGTAAAAACTGCAGGTTTGAAAGATGCTTATGCTGGATTCTTGGCTGAGGGGGAGTGAGGCAGCAGATTAATTTCCAGCAAGACGGCTGCCATCGGCTGGAAAATAAAGGGGTTTAGGCTGTTACCAAATGGTCCCATCGCTTGCCTAGGAACCTGCAGAGGCCAGGAACTCTTCCCGGGCCAGGGCTGCTATGCAGCCTGCTGAGGGGACACCAGTGCCCCACTGTCCCACCCCTCTCGCACAGCCCCTAGAATTCCCCATTTGGCAGTGTATCAAGAGGGGAGAACCTGCTGTGTGGTGGCTGATGAGTCTCTGTGCTTAGGGAAGGCTTCTCTCGGACGAGAATCGAGGTGCCAATGGGACTTGGGTCTCAGTGTGCTCTCCCGAATATGCAGTTTCTGCTGCTGCCTGCTTTGGGCTTGATTTACTTTGGAGAGCTTTAAGTCATGGCATTCACAGGCGCAGATGGAAGTTTAGAGTTTACGTTTTAGTACTGGAAAGTTTGCAGTTTTGAAACCCTTTCTCTCAAAGAACCACATAAGCTGCTGCTGGGGGAAGACCAGTGGTTTTTGTTGTGGGAACGACACAACTTGGTTGTTTAAGAAATTCACAAACTATGCTGTGTCTATACATGGAGCAAAGGGAGCTCATACCAGAAAAAGGAAAAGAGCACAACAAAATACACAGATCGTGTTCCAATCCACAGTCTCAAGTTAAATGAAACTCTTTGGGGGTAATTATCCTGAGGGAGCCTGCAGCCATGCAGCCCGCTGTGGTTTGAGCATCCGGCAGCTCCGCAGGCATCGAGGTGGTGCAGGAGCTGTGGGGAGGGCACAGAGATAGAATGTGAGCCTTGTGGAAAGGCTCAGCTTCAATTTTCCTGTCCGGGCACAGGTATTGCTTTTCACCTTGGGTGAATCGCTTAAAGCTGTTTATGGATCTTTAACGCTGGATTACTTCCAAGCTTAGGAAATTCCCCTTTATGATTTCCCATAGGTGTCAGGGAGCAGCAGGAGTCAGGAGCACCTCTGCCGAGGCAGGGAGCCGGAGCTGAGGTGGCAGCGCCGTGGGCACCCAGGGCTGGTGGCAGCAGCCAGGGTCAGCCGCAACACTGCGGTATGGACGGGGTGGGTCAGAGGTTCAGGCTGAAAGGTCAGTAGGTACAAGGCCCGGCGCCGTGCGAATACCCGTAGCTTGGGCGTGGCCAGAGCTCCCAGGCCTGTTGGGCAGCGGGTGCTTGGAAGAGGGCCGGGATCTCCAGAGGGTGGTGAGGGGCTGCAGGTGCCTCGATGCTGGGCTCTTGGCTCACCAAGGTGGCTGTGTGCTGGGGAGTTGCTGTTTTAATGGCCGTTTGCTTTTTACTAACATTATTTTGGTCAGAAATCAGTGTAGAATTCTCTGGTTTTAGACTATCAGTGCTCAGTCTCCCAGGAGGTGAGCAGGTTTAACAGCATGAACGAGATAACAAGGAAAACCAATTCCTCGTTGCTGGGCTTCCCAGGAAGGGGTGCCCAGGAGGGAGCCTCCAAAAGAGGAACACACTGCCAGGGCTGTGTAGGCAGGAGGCAGATGCTGTGGCTGAGATGGGCCACCGGTACCTGCAGAGTGTGTCTAGGCACTTGGCTGCTTAACACGGTGTTACGGAGCTGTGAAACTTGGCAGTCTGCCAGCCTTACCGGAGGAGGCGATTTTTGTGGAAATAAATGTGGAATTCACCTTTTGATCAAGGCAGCACAAGACCCGGGGTTCCGTGCGCTGGTTTCTGTTGGCAGCCTGTGCTGGGGAGGCTGTTCTGGAGCCAGGCGCAGGCTGAGTGCCAGCGCTGTTCCCGTGCGCGGGACAAGGGCTCTTCTGAGACACAGCAGCTACCACCAGCGAGGGAAGCACTGGCCAGTTGTTGAGGTGGCCCTGGTCAGTGGCATGTTTACAGACGCCAGGCGTCTCACAGGAGGGGCACTGTAAACAGTGCAGCCCACGGAGCCGTGGTTGAGGCACACAGGTACTTTCCAAAGGAGTTGCAGTTCCTGGTTGCTCTTGCTTTGTGCAGAAAGCCTGTCTGCAATCCCACAGGCTGTTTGAAGCCCCTGAGACACCCGCAGAGTGTGTCTGGTGTTGTCGTTCCCAGCCGGCAGCTGGGGGAATGTCTGGTTTGCACCTTCATTTTAATCTGAGCTCACTTAGAATAAAAGGCAGTACTGCTAATAGAGCTGCTGCTGAGGCTCTTTCTTGGCACAGGAGAGGCACTTTTCCCCCCTGAGATACCGAGCTTTCATTTGAACTCGTGTGGAAGCATCTGATACCACTAAAAGCCTTCATACCTTTTCTTGTGAGTTCCGGTGTACTTTTACCGCTGCGCTGCCAGCAGAGAAAAGGGCTGTGAACCCCTGAGCTTCGAGATGTCCTGAGTTGAGCCAGAGCAGAGAGGGAAGGAGAGGCCAGGTCTGAGCAGCAGTGACACGACGTGCTTTGAAAATTGGTTTCTAGCATCAGTGCTAACGAGAGTGAAGTAGTGTGGAAATCCACTGTATGGGAGATGGTCTTTTTTTAACCAGAAATAGGGCTAGGAATTTTTTGAAAATTGCTTTTAATTGGCTGGGTGTGCTTTGGAAAGAATGTACCTGCGTTTTAGGGAAGCAGAACTTTCCCTTCAGCCTTTACAGACCCAAGTGTTTGGGCTGGGGAGATTCCAGCATTAATCTCCTGTGTATGAACAGGGGCTGTGGCTGCTCTGTAGGTGATCGCAGGTGTTGGTGGCTGTGGGGGAAGCATTCCCTGGGCTTTACAAGTCCTCACACAGCCAGCACGTGGTGTGAGCGTGCTGGAAATACCCATGGTCTCCCCTGGCTCCTTTGGTGGTTCGCTGTGGGCATTACAAGGCACACAGCTGTTGAACTGGGCACCTGAACAGCTGCACCTGAAGTCCCGATCTAGGTCAGTCCCGAGATGCGCCCGGCCTCGCTTGGGGTGTGAGCTCCCAGCCCTCCTGTGCCTGCAGCCCGGGTGGCAGCAGTGGTGGGGAGGGCTGCAGAGCCAGCACGCTGCGAAGCTTGGTGCCGGAGAGTTTCAGAGCCCTTCACAACAGCCTTGGCTTTGCGGGCACACTGCTGCTTAACGCCGACACACAGATACTGCTGTCCTGGCATGGCGAGGCACAGACAGCTCAGGGGGTCTGTCAGGCACAGCCGCAAGTTTGTGGAAAGATGAAAAAACAGTGTGCTACCTGTTAAGTACCGCTGTAATTGGGCAGGAGGGCTGCTCAGTGGGAGAGTACCCCCAAAATGCTACTTTTCTTTTTATTATACCTAGAAACTACACTGCCTGTCAGACCTTGTGGACATTTCATATGGCAAAAAAGCTCATTGGCCCATGGGTGCACACGGTATTTCCAGACGATTGGAAGCAGCATGGTCTAGCTGAGGACATTGGGCTGAGAATCAGGAGATGAAAATTTTATTACTTTTTTGCTGAACCGCTCTCTGACCTTTGGCAAAGTCACTGAACAGACTTATGCTACTGCTCCCTCTCCACCCTTTGCTTGTCTCATGGACACAGTGAGCTCACTGGAATGAAAACCATCTTTTAGGATGTTTTTATACATCTTCCCCCAACAATATGCCTCAAATAACATGGATGCTGCTTTCCATAGTGTCAAATGCCAGGTGGTGTGGTGTTACCAGTGGGCTTCTTTGATCAGCACGGTGTCAGCCCAGGAAATGTAAGATTTGCTGATATGGCTTCCTTTCACGCACCAAAGCAATCTGGTTAATGGAGTGAATAATTGTTAGCAGAAACTTTGGGTTTATAGCTGTGGTGGTGGGCTCAAAAGTCTCTGTAATTCCAGTATACACCTCTCTCTTCCTCTTTCTTGGCTAGGCTGTGTTTTGGTGGCAGTACACAGTGAGTTCTGCTGAGTTCCCAGAGCTCCAGGCCTGGGCTGCAGCTTTTCCACGTCCGCGATCTATAATGCCAGTAGACAGGGGCCTGCGTGGGTCGTGATGCCGCTGGGTGGTTGTTGGTTGTTCCGCCTGGTATCTGCTGCCTGGGGCAAAATGTCCTCCCAGGATGTGGTACCCTGCTGCCCCAGGGTGTACTGTTCTGCAGGGGGAATGTGGTCAGACGTAGCTGGACTGGGATGTGCTGGGACAGGAGCAGATTTAAACAGGCGAGGAAAGGAGATGCGGACAGAAGTGGTGGTGTGTGTCTCCTAACACCTTGCAATGCTCAGAGCAAACAGCTTTCCTGCAAGAAAAGCGCCATTGTGGGGAACTCGGGATCTGTTTCTCTGTGTTACAGCTGTCATTTCTAAGCCTGACTCTCCTCAGAGCATCTCTCTACTTTCCGGAACACCACAGATGATGGCGAGTGAAGCTTCAGGAGTTGCAGGGAGTTGTTATTGCTGCCAATTGCCATTCATTTTCAGATAGCAGCAGATAAAGACCCTGGTTAGAGAGATTTATCTGTCTTTTTGGTAGTGTTCCGTATATAAAACATAAGTTGGGTTGTATTTACTCTGGCAGTTATGAGTGCTACTAATGAATTTTTCTCATCATTTCCTCTTTCATCTTGTGAAAAATTAAGTAGACAAGTTTAACCTGCAAGAGAAAGCATTTGTCCAAGCTGCCGTGGCTGAGTGTGGAGCTTCGCCAGGAAGCTGCCCAGGGCTGTGACGGCTGGGATCAGGGCGCTCGTTTGGGATACGCAGCTTCAGGTGATGAGTCTGCCCAGGAGAGCGTGCTCGGTGTGTCCCCGCCTGGGATCCCGGCCCTCGAGTTGGGCGTCCGGTCAGCAACTGTTGAATGTGGAGTAATGATGCAGATTAACTGCACTGATCCCAGGCAGAACACCTCCTTAGCTCACTGCACTGCTTTAGGGCCAGCTGGGACATTTGATTGCTTCTACAGAAGTCCTGTACCTTGAGCTTGCCTCAGATTCCAGTGCTGTGCATACTAGGATGGGGGGAAGGTGGTTGGAAATGTGATTATCAAGAATTTAGAAGAGTTTGACATCCCCAAAGATTTCATACTCTTTCAAAATTCCGTATTTGCAAGTACACAGAAGACCTTTCCAGTTGTTCGTTGTTCTCTTTACGTTTAATTTTGAAGAAGTATTTTTACCTTACCTAAAATAATTGGCATACATGAATTACATGCCTAAAATCCTTTGCCCAAGGCCGAAGTGCAGGTTTATTGCATCGTGCCCCCTGTGTCACCATGTATGCGGCAGCGGCGCAGGAGGAGTTGGATAGGCAGAGGTTTTGAGGAGAGAGCTCCCTCCGTGTTAACCCATAGTTGAGCTGCAGGGGGGAATTTCAGCAAGTGAATGTCACTCAAGCTGCAGTTTGTATTCTGGAGATGGACAACTACTCTGCTTTGCATCTGGAATTGATTTTCCATGTGTAAAATTGCACCTGCAGAAGGGGAATCCAGCTCTCCTGACAGCTCTGCTGTGAGCTTGAACAGTTTCACAGAATGGACGTCAAGCCTTTGAAAAGTAGCTGGGGCCCTGCTGGAAATTGCACTCATGCAGAGCTCTGAGGCTTTTTACCACCTCTCTCCAGTGAGAGCTCTGGTGGGATAAGCTTTGTTTTGGGCTGCGATGCATTTCTTTGGGGGGTGGTTTCCTCTGCCCTCACTCTGGCTGACAACTTAACGTGTTTTCCTGTTGTGTAATTTATGGCTGAGGAAGCATGGCCCTAACTTTTGCTTGCTCTTCCCTCGGTTTCATCCTGTTTGTTTGCTGACTTCTACAGCTCAAAATGTCAGGTTTGCTTTGCCCCTTCCCCTCCCACCCCAGAGGGTTTCTGTGAATCACTGTTCACTTGGAAAAATGGAATGGTCAAGGAATTTTTTCACTTAACGTTTTGATGCAGGCTCAAACAACTTGAAAACAAGCAGTTTCAAATGATTTCCAGAAACGTACCTGGAATTCTCTGCTGCATTTTATTCAGTGCCAGGTGTTTTAGGGGATGCCCTGTTTGAGGTGGTTCCTGCAGAGCTTGGCTCTGCAGCACCCATCTCCCCTGCTCGCCCTGGCTAGGAGCAGCGAGCGTGTTCTTGATGCTCCAGTGTTAGTCGAGCCAGGTAAGAAACAGCTCCAAAAGGAGGTGCTCCCAAAAGGAGGTTCTTGTTCCTCCAGAAGTTGCTCCTTCTCTGAAAGAGCTTCTGGGTTTTGGTATTTTGGGTTTGTTACCCCGGGAGAACATTATTGGAGGGCTACATTAAAGTTTGTGAAAGACATTCTGAACTTGCCAAGAAAAGCAGGAGTTGAAGACAGCATCTCTGGCTCTCCTCAATCCTGCTTGTCACTTGTTTCTTTCTAACTGGTAACTCATGAATACTCCCGTCTCCTCCCACGGCGAGAGCACTCGGGACCGGTGCAGCCGCTGGTTCTGTAACTCAGCGCTACAGCTGGACACGGATCAAACATCCCTGAAGGGGAAAGCAGCCTGCCTCTTCCCAAGCCCCTAATTATCGGGGAAGAATAATTGTCAGATTCTAAAGAATTACAGTGGCCGGCTAGCTCTTGGTATATTACGCACTGTTGGCTGAACCTGGCTGGAGACTTTGTCTTGGGCTACCGTTGTTGTGACACGGTGTGTTTGTCACTTCCCCATGGGAATTGAGGTCAAAGGTTTTCTCTGCAGAACGACTGTTCTGCACTGTTGGTGCAGGCATTGGTGACAGGCAGTACATGTTAGACTTCTTATATAATTAACCGGTTACCATTTTCTGATTGCTTGACTCTAGAGACTCAGAACGCGGAAGTATTAGAAATTCCTGCCTGGCTTGGTGGCCAATCTCAGGACAACATCCGACATTCTGTGCAAGGAGGGCTGTGCTGCTGTCTCTGTTTCCAGTTCTAGGGAAAGCGTCGTAGGTAAAACTGTGGGGTTCCTTCCCAATGGAGTCCGGAGGCCAAGTCAGATCTGACGTGTCAGTTCCTGAAGCACTCAAGTGGAAACTGACTTTTATAGTTCAGAGGAAGAAATTTGAGGGTTCCATCCTGAGTAAGTTTCCATGGCAAACTTAGGAAAGTAAATTGTAAGTAGTGTTTCTTTACAATCCTCCAAAGGCATTCTGTGAAAAAATGGTTAGAAAAATGTTCCCTATCTTGGATCTGTACCTGAACTGTGAGCAAAATTCCACTTCTTCTCTTAATCCCAGTCGTCCCTTCAGAATGGTTGACATTGTGCAGAGCCTAGTTGGTTGCTTTATTTTTGTCACTGATGATCAATGAAATAGGCCCAGTTGGATTTTCAGGTTGCACAAGGCACGCACAGGGTTGGCAATGAGGAAAAGCGTTTCATGAGCGCCCATTACAAAATAGTTGCTGAGGGGCTCGGCGTGACAAGAGCCCTGATAGCACGTGGGGGGCATGGCTAACAGGGTGCTTGGCATCCTGCCGGCCCTTCGTGTTCTCAGCAAGGACGAGGCCTCGGAGATCACGTGGCAGTTTCTGCATCGTGTGAGGGCATCGAGCTGTGTGATCCCAGGCCGACGGATGCTCTGACAGAGCGTGGCAGCATTTGGGTGGCATGGATGGGGCAGGGCCAGTAGCAGCCCTGAGCACTGCAGCTGGGCACAGGTCGGGTTCTCTCCACCCTACCACAACCTCTGGTGTGCTCTGCTGCGAGCCCGAGTAGATCCGTGACCTCTGGAGCAGCACGGAGCCATGGTGCTGGCAGCACACGGAGCACCGTGTTCCTGCGTGGCCTCCGTGCTGGCCGGGAGGGCTCCTGCCCCCGCGGCGGGCAGCGAGCCCACGGGTGGAAGCACATTCCTGCACACAGCACACTGGGGAGCGAGCTCGGAGCAGGCGAAGCACGTGCTCCCAGGCACCAGATGTGGAGGTGGAGCACCTACTGTGCTTCAGCAGTCAATTACTCAAGCCCATAATACTTTTGCTCCTGAAATTAACCACTTTATGAATTATACAAAAGGAAATGATCAGTGTTGACAGCTGATTCTTTTAAATGGAGTGTAACCAAAAACATCATTAAAAATATGTCTGGAGTTCACCATTCCACAGTGCTGACTCTCATCAAGTTTTGAACTGCTGTTAGCAATGGCATGTCTTGCCCAAGAGTCTTAATTTTCCAGGTATTGCCCTGTCTTAATAAATCTGCATTTCTCCTCCTCAGAAGTAATTATGATTCCTGGGCACTGCACCAAAACTTGCAGATGTTTTGAAGATGTCCTGATCAGCCGAGATTAGGACATGGGTGTTAAACTTTATTCTGTAGGCAGGGTGTCCTTGGAAGCTGATTCCATGAACTGGTTCATCATCCCAGAACAAGGAAGCATGAATAGTTGCCTGTTCCTGAACAACTGGGTGTCAACACTGACTGTTAAAAGAACCCCACACAAATCAGTGTTGATCTCTTAAGAGAAATCTCTGCATTTCTGCTGACAACTGAGCACACTGGAGGTATTGCTCACCTCTGGCTTTTGTCACGTCTGGTTTTAGCTTTGTGGTGATGAGACCTTATTCCCCGTGGAGGTGAAAAGAGCTTTCTTTATGCTTCAGTCAAGGTGACCTAGCTCTGTTTGGTAACCTCCTCTCTTTGTGTTTCCTTGGAAGCTCCTTGAGAGTATTGCAGGGGCCGAGGTACGTGCTTTTGAGCCTGTGGTTAAGGCAATCCCTTCCCATGCTTTTCGTTTGTAAGATGTGCTGCACGTTCTCCCCTTGGCTGTGACTTTTTAGAGCGTTCCCCCACCTTTCCTTTTCCTTCGAGACTGTGTGGGTGTTGTTGAAGTAAGCGCCGGCTTCATGTTCAGGAGTCTTTGGAAATGAACCTTTCATGGTCTTTTTGAGGGTTCCTTCCCCTCTCCCCATCTCTGGATGTTTACTCTCAGCATTTAAGTTGATTTTTTTTTTTCCTTTTCCATAAAGCCAGCTAATGGTACAGAGCCTGCTTTCCTCAAGAATACAGAAAAAGCAGTCCCGCTTTAAAAACCCTGTGGGCGTAGGAAAGGAATATCAACCACAGCTGCAAGATGGGAAGTGCTCGGAAACCTGAAAGCTTCACCCACCCCACATTAGTGGCGGGAGTGATCCAAGTGGCAGAGAGCAGCTCTCTGGAAATGGGCCAGAATGGTTTTCTGCATCCAGCCACATGTGGCTCCCAGTCCCGTGATGGCAGCGATGTGATCCGCGATGCTGTGCGTGAGGAACGCCTTCCCTTGCCTGGAGCATCCTGCACTAGCTTTGCCGGGAAAGCTTCGCTGCAGCCTGCACAACAGTTTTGCAGCTTCATCGTTTCTTTCCTCTCTTTATCTTAGTTTGGTCTAATTTTGACTTTACCATCTGTCAGCCTTTCCCCGGGACTATTTGGTCTTTGAAGGGATGCACCTGTTTTTATATGTGTGGAAAAATACTTGAATTGCTTTCCTAATGGGAATCAGTGTTTTGTTTTCACCCTGGATTTAATAAGTAAACTCTGGTTACTGTTCAGTGCTCTTGAATAATATTTACTAGCTCTGGTTGTTAAAACCTGTGTCACACAGTGAGATGCAGTTCAGGCAGCTGATTAAATGAACATGACTAATACAAATTCTTAAAAATGTAAACAAGAGAAAAGGAAACGTAAACTGAATGTTCACTGGCACTCGGATGTGTCCCAGGGCATAGAGATGTACATATCAGACAGTGGCTTATAAAAAATGGCTTTCGGACTCCGGTGATGCCAGCTGAGTAACCTGTGTCCCATTCTAAGGTCAAAGGCCTTTAGGCTCAAGGCTTTTTTCTACTACTTGTTGTTTTGGTTTGACTGGAAGCGTTCAGTACCGGCTTTCCCAGATGCCAGCTCCTTTCCTGTGCTCGCATCATCCTCCTGTTCTTTCTGTGGCCACTGGGATAAAACCAACAGTCCTGGATCCGTAGTAAGGAAACAGTGGCAGGTCCTTACGCTGGATTTTTAGGTTTGCGTGCCTGGTGATTCAAAAGACACGACTAAGAATAAGCTTTTGTATTTTCCATGTAGCATTTCTGGTTTGAGTTTTCTTTTTTTCCTTTCTTTTTTAGTGCTGTCAACCATATTTTTGTACGTGAGCCAGGATCCTTCTGGGTGACCTGTGTGCTAGTGCAGTTGATAACATCTGATTGATTTACCTTCATTGCTACACTTTAAATCTTCCGTTTGCAAGTATATTCCCATATTTATTGTGAAGAGCATTCACATTGAGTTTCCTTCTTGTCCACTCCTCATTGAAACCACTTTGATTCTTCAGGTGTGCCTGGCGTTGGCCCGTCAGAGTCCCGTGCATGGTGCGCAGACACATGGGGCAGGAAGTTGGGAAGGAGGCTCCTCTGGTTGGAAAAGGGCCAGAAAAAGGCAGAAGACTTGAAGGAAAGGATTGGATTTCAGTGTTTTTCCTTATAAATCTTTGTGCTGCTTTGGAAAACTGCCATAGGCGCTCAGAGGGCTTGTTTTTCAATGGAGACACCCTGGCTGCACCATTCCATCCACCCGTAAGAGGTGCAGGGTGGCTCTTGCCATTTCATCCCAAACGGTCCCTCCCCCCAAATTCAGGGGGATGACGACTGCCAGGCATACTGCTGGCAGTTCAGTGGTGTTGGCAGTTCACTGCAGCATCCAGAGCTGGGCTGCTCGCACTTGGTCTCTGGAATGTTTTGTTCTAAAAGGATTTAGTATTGCAGTTGTCAGGAGCGACTTTATCTGTGTAGCTCTGCTGTAGTCCTTCGTAAGAAAACTCTTAGTTTCTTTCATGCCATTTTTTGTTGACTTCCGTTTACACTTTTTAAGGTTCAGATCCTTGTGGGGAAATACACTGAGTGTAAAGGTGTCAGAAGGGAAGGGAGAGGTGGGAAGGAGAGGTGTCAGTGGCAGGACAGGAAAAGCAAATTGCCTGTTTTTCCAGACCTCCAGCACTGCCTAGGCAGAGTCTACCATGTCTGAGTATCCCCGTGTTTCCTGGGAAATGTCACCAGCCTCTCACCCCTGGCTCACTAACATCACGGACAAGGAGGATTGTGACACACTCAGATGATAAAAAGCGGAGATGAAATCTGTGGGTCTGTCTTAGGTGAGAAGTTGGGACACACGTGAAAGAGACTTTGAGACTCTTGAATTCTCCCTAGCTGATCAGGAGGGCAAAGAGATTATGGTAATGATTGTTTTTCAGTGTGTGTGTGTGTGTGTGACAGTATTTGGCATTTCCCTCTTTTTCTGCCCTGGTTTATCCCCTTGTGGCTGATGCGGGCATCCTCAGCGCCGGCGCTTGTCGGGGCACAGCGAGGGCTGGTGGTTGGGCTGTGACAGGGCGATGCTGCGGAGCCTGCCTGGCTCTGGGGGGCTCCTCTCCCTGTCCTTGCCCAGCCAGCATCTGTGCCGAGCTGCTGCTGCAGCTGGAGTGCTGGGATGGTCCCCACACAGCAAGTGCCAGCCTCCGGCTGCGCGGAGCCTGGGCCTTGCCACCCTGAGTGTACTCTGGATCGGTCCGATGCTGTGGGTCACTGGGGGCACAGGCTTGCCGGGGGAAATAGGGCACAAGCCTTCCTGCTGGAAAGGTGGCAAAGCAGACACTTTTTTATCAAGTTTTTATTGCCTGTGTAAGTTTGATATGATCAATTAGTGTATTAAATGCTGCAACAGTAAACAAGAAGGTGCTTGGAGGAAAGGGTTTACCGCCTTCTGTGTTGTATCGTAGCAACTGATGTGCTGCTGTAATGATAACTAAGAAGGACTTTGTGTCCCACAAAGTTTATGGCTTGATATGAGTGTTTGTTTTAGATATTGCGTCTCAAAATCATTGAAAAGTTTTTCTGGGAGAGTTTCTTTTCCAGAGCATTCTTTTGGTTGGTTTTTTTTTTGTTGTTTTTTTTTTTTTGGGTTGGGTTGGGTTGGGTTTTTTTGCGTGGAGGTTGCCAAGGCTTTTCTTTTTAGGGAATTTGCTTTAACTGGAAGTTTTATCCCCATGAGATTCTAATGATGGAAACAATTCCCAAAACGAAGATCCTGCTCCACGTGGGGAAGGTGGCAGGGGGGTGTAAGAAGGAGGGTTTGCTTCTCCGCTAGCCCTGGGATCTCATGCAGGGCTCAGCACAAAGCTTGGCTTCCTTGGCTCTCTTGGATATTTAACTAAATTCAAAGCCGAGAACAGCTCAGGAGACAGCGATGCCTGGTGAGGCTGTGGAAGAGAAGCGTCAGACCATGTGCTATGAGAACCTCAGGCATTTCTTGCCAGTGGATAAGGTGCAAGGATGGGGAATGGCCCGCAGCATCTGTTTTATGGCTGGCTGATCACTAGGTAGATGGCTTTTGATGATATAACAAAGACTATTTTGTATCAATGATAGAGCTGCTCAGTGAGGTGGTGAAATATTTACTTAGCTGCAAGCTGTGGACTTCCGTGTGAATTGTCAGGTCCTTCCTACCTGAGCGTGGGGCTTGGCTGGAGCAAGGCGATAGTGTGCGATTCCGTAACAGGACAGTAAGCAGGTGGTTGTTTTTGTCACACAAAGGAAAGCCCTAACCTTGCCGTAATCTTCCCGTAAGCCCCGTTATTTTGAGTGAGGGTATTATTTTTGCTGCCCGGGTGACTAAAGGAGCACAGCTTGTCTCGGAGGCCGAGCTCTGTCTGCGCCTGGCGTGGCAGGTTTGCACAGGGATTTGCTTTGAGAATGCGGGCAGACCTCGGCTATATTAAACACCTTTTCAAATATATGTACACAGGATTGTCCTAGTTGGGATCAACTTCTGCAGGACAAAGCTTTGAGACTATGGTTTCTTTGACAAAACAATCATTAGCACTCTATACCTACGAAGGACACACACCATTAACCAGCGACATTTCATGGCATCCCAGCCGTGAAAACAGCTGATGTGCACTTGGCCTAGTTTCATTACGTTCTGTAAATGCTAGTCTAGGTATTCTGTGATATACTATGATGACCATTCTCATTGTTGGTGCCTTGGGTGACTCTACGAGTTTTAGAGGTCTGAGGTAGAAAGTTTGTGCTGTAAAATATTCAGAACACGTATGTTTTCTTAATGAAGGCTTTGGTACCAGGCACTGCACTTCCTGGCATGACCCCTTTAATGCCACTTTATCCCTTACTTACTCGTGCATTTCCTTACCCTACTATACAGGGGAAGTAAAAAAAGACAGACTTTGTGTTATTCTTATACTTCCTTTGTATGCAAAAGAAAGTCTGTAGTAACTTGTTATTTACCTCAGTCACGTTTTGCCCAGTGTCTGTTTTACCAGCTCTGAAAAGTTGTCTGGACTGCAGGAATACCCATCAGTGATCTCTCCAGTACGGCTGTGCCCTCTCAGATGCTGACAATGTACTGAACTGTAGTGTGGAGCCAGGGAGTTCCAAAGAAAGGAAATTATTGAAAGTCATCACATAGTTCTTACAAAAAGTAAAAGGAAAGATCAAAGCATTTGCTGACTATTAATTTCCAGCTGTATAAAGAGCACCCCTGCAGTGGCAGAATAACTTCTCTCCAGGAAGGCAGCTTCTTGGACAGGGCTCCTGGAATGGAGTTTCAAGAGCAGCTTTTCATGCTGCTCTTGAAATGGACTTCAAGTGACGCTGGAAATTGGTTTCATGGGGCATGTTCCTTCTGATTTCACATAAAATGAAGTTTAAAATATTTTCTTTGCTTTATCTTTGTGGGTAGAAGGGGGTGGAAATTTCTCAAAAGTGTTTTATTTTGCGTCATATTAGTTGACTGATCAGAAGAAGTTGAACGTAGTGAAAACATAGGAAAACAGGAAAGAAAGGAGCTGGAGGCAGAGGCTCGGGGAGAGGAGAAGGCTCTTAAAGTTCTGCAAAAGGCTTAGCATTGAAGTTACTTCAGCCTTTCACTCTGCAGGGCGATAAGTGAATTACTTAAAATGCCAATTGATCTGGGTGGGAAGTGAAAAGCCACTCTAATCCGATTAATCCCAGAGCATGGGATGCCTCGCTGGCAGTGTGAAAGCAGCCCCAGCACATGCTCAGCTGTTGCTCTTTAACAGTGCGTGGTGCAGTTGTCACTCTCAGACTCCTGCCAGCAAAAACATCCGCTGGGTTCATTTTACCGCCAAATATTTTTACGCTTCTGCACTAATAAATGTAAACTACCCTGGCTGCAACTGCCGTGTCCCGTCCTACCATTCCTTGCATCGCACAAGAGATGCGAGTTGAGCTACGCTGCTGTCCTGTTGGTCCTCCCAGCAGCGTGATCTCTCCTGTCACGGAGGAGCTCCCGTCTGGTGCTGATTTGAGCCGCTGAATGTAGGAATGAGCAGAAGGGAAAAACTTCAAATGAGCCCTTACGGTTGTACCGTGTTGACAGTCTGTCCTGCCTGCTCCTGGGGGGAGCCTGGAAGGATTTTCCTCTAGCTGGCTGCCGTTACAGGCACGTCCACGCATGTGCGGAGCTTGGGAGGTGGCAGAGGTGCAGGCACTGCTTGTGTACAGCGCTTTTTCCCTGGCTTAAAATTCTGCCGTGTTCTGTGCCTAGGGCATGATGGCACGGCCAGAGTGGGGTACCTCGGCCTGATGCTCTGGTGCCGCAGTGCAGGGAGGAACATTGTTCAGCGTGAAGGTGGGGACAGCAGCAAGTTCTTCTTTGGAAGAACCTGTCTTTAAGGCTTCATCTGAACTCTCTTTAAGAACACGCCAAGCATTTAAGTACGGAAAGTATATTTGTTTTCCCCACTGCAGAGGCTTACACAGCTGAACTGTCCAATATTTATGTTTGACGTCAATGGGAACATTGCCTGAATGTAGGATTAGAAGCACTGAGCCGTTCCCTGCTCCGTGTGTCAGGCAGCAGCAGCCCGATGCCACGGCTGTGGCGCTGCTGTCACAGCAGCGCTCGGTGAACCCTGCCAAACAGTGAGCTCCTCGTGCGCCCCGGAACAGTGCCCTTGTCTCGGTAAAGGCTGCGGCTGCTGCTGTGGGACAGGCGTGTGACTGTCAGTGCCACAGGCTGGCTTCTGTGTAGGGTCGGTCATACTGGTGCCCTACTCCATTTATGTGTTTCTGTGGCACCCCGTGGAGGGCCTGGGTTCTGGAGAACTATGTGATGTAAAAACACGTCTTTGCGTGGCTGAGGGGAAGAGACAGTGCTCAAACCCAGCAGAGCCTTAGCACGCTTGGCTGGATTGACTGCTTGGTCGGCTTAGGGTAGAAATGTCTGAGGGGCTGATGAGTGGAGAGGAGGTAAGTGGAAGGGGAAGGATGCTGAGGCCAAGGTGAGTGTCCACAGGCAATTATAGATAAACACCTGAACGGCGACTGACTTTTATTTCCAGTCATCTGGTGTTCAGGAGATTGCCGACCCACTACAGCGTTGGTGAGTCCATCGCCGTAACTCTGGGTAGTACTGACAAGAGGATGTAGGCTTTAACCAAATAACATGTGTCTGGAACTTGTGTGTTCCTTGTGGATGCACCAGTCCAGCCGTTTGCTCTTTCTCTCTGCATTTCCAGCTCGGAAGAGCGCTGAGCTCCCTCTCCTGCGATTCGAGTCAGATAATGACGGGCTGAGTAAAAGGATTATGGTATTAATCCGGGCTGTATTCTCTGCTGTTAATCCGTAAAATGAGACATTAATAACCTATCTCTGCCTTAGTTGAGTTTTTACCAGGGTGATTTTGACAATGAAGATGTTAATGATTAAAAAGTTCTCGGCTTCTCTGAGGTGGGGGTAAACTAAGGTACCTCGCTCATTTCCAGACAAGTGCAGAGAGTTCAAGGAGGATGGAATTCAGATGCAGGATTTTTCCTGTTGTTGTCTGACCAAATGACTGACAGATAAAAGCACGGGCGTCTTCTTATTTTATGCAATTAGAAAGTGTACTGGACCAAATTGGAAATAAAAAATATGGTCTCGATGTCCAATTCCCTCCTCTTGCCACGGGATAGCTAGGTTCCTCTGTTAGTATCTAAGGGCAGATTCCAGGTTTGTATTGCTGTCACAGCCAGGTGATGAAGGTGACTTTCTCGGGTGGAAATTTAAATGCGCTGCACCTAGGCCAGTGGATTTCTGTAAGTTTCTAGCAATTTCAGTTTAGCACATGTTGGTGCGGACCTGCTTTTCTCCTTGGATGGGCTGAGCAGTGTTTGTCAGTTGCATCCATGAGACTCCGAAAACCTCTGTGTGCGACTCTGCTCAGCGCAGCCCTGTGCCGCAAACATCACGGAGCAACTGTTCCCTCTCAGAGCAGAGGAATTTGCTCTCGTTAGTGGAGGGGTGGCAGTGTACTTGGGGATCAGAGTAATAAGGTCAGACTGAGCTACTCTGCAGCATTGGCTCATATAGAAGCAGAACCTTTTGCTTCTGTAGCACATCACAAAGCACCTTCTGCTTTGGGTGAAAAAAAAAATCTCCTTTCTGTTTAAATCTTACTGTTGTAGTTGTAGCCAATCCACTGCTCTGACTAGCATGAAGGTATTTCTCCAGCCCAGATGTTCTAGACATTTGCATTCTGTTGACATCAATATTTAATTTTATGTTTTTAAAGCTCAGTGTGATTTTGCTAAAGAATTACCTAAATAAGAACACGTGTGTAACTGAGCTGTGTCCCTCCCCACAACCTCTTGGAATCCAGTCCTTCGCTTCTGGGTGGTCAGTGTAGTTACGGTGTACTGTACTTGTTTTTATAGTGGGTATATAGTGGGAGCTGTCTGGTATAAATGAGAATACAACGGAATCCTGTTTACAATTTGTTCAGTTGAACTGTCTTGCCTCAGTTGTCCATCTCTTCCTGTGGTCGGTGCAAGGAAATTGGTTTGTTGTTACAGGGACAGCTTGGGATGTGTTTCAAAACAGCAAGAGAAGCTTTACTTTGAGGAAGGGAAAACATTCATCCTGTGAGGGCTGAGGATGCTGTCTTTGAGCACGGATGGCAAATACGATGTATTAAATCCTTTAATACTGAAAGGAAATCCCTAAAAAAAAGCTGTATTATGCCTTCTACTTCTTGCCAGTCCCTGCCTGTCAAAGTTCATTTCTGTCAAGATAGGCAGAATTGAAGTTTGTTTCAGGGTGAAACAGGCAGGGCTGTTCCTCATCCCGTCAGCGTTACTGTCCTAAAAAATGCTGCTGCCACATTCCTCTGTACTTGCTCCGCCTCTGGCATCCCAGCGGATGGAGAGATGCTGCCGTACAAAATTCAATGTGAAAAAAACTGATGTGTTCAAAAATGAGAGAGGTTACCGGACAGCTTGTTCTCGTAAAAATCGTGACTGTTTTATGAGAGAATCTGCAAGGACAGTGGCCCCAAACTCAGACGCTGCTTTGGGTCAGTGCCACGCGAATGGCTCTGATGAAAACCCAACCTGCCTGAATATTGGTGCTCAAAGTTTGCCAAGCCACGTTACAAAATGGCATTTGCTCTTTGGGTTTGAAGTAGTGGAAGTGTTCATGAGTCCTTCCAGATGCACTCTTGCTGGCCCCCCTGAGGGCCATGGCGTGAATCCCTCCTTGTCCCCAGTTTGGTTTAGGGGTTCTGAATCTCAGAGCTGGACCTGGTGAGATCAAATTCATTTCTGGAGAGGCTTTGAGAGGCAGTTGGTCCTGGCAGCATTCTGGGATAGGGGAATGGCATACGTGTCAGTTTGAGAGATGGGGAAGGATTTGGTCTCATACCTGGTTCGTAGCATGCGATGTACCTAATGGCCTGGGGCCTCTCGTTTCAGAGCATAATTTTAGTTCATTCTTTTAATGTCTTCGAAGGTTAAAGCTTTAACTAATTGCAGATATTAACAGCTCTATTTTATACTGCATCATCTTAAACTCTACTGCTGCTGTAGACTTGAATAACACAATATCTGTGGGGAACGACTGGGCTGTGGCTGACACGGCGCTCCATCCTGAATGAGTTGAGGCCGGGGAAGCTGAGCTAGGAATGGGTTAGGATTAAACCTCCGCCCTAGACGGACAATGTGCGTTAGCGCTTTCGATGTGTGTTCACGATCTGAGCTCTCGCTCGGCACCAAGAGGGTTATGAAAGGGCTCTGCCGAAGCACTCCTCTCCATCTGCTCTTAGACGGAAAACTCATTTCTTCTGTGATCTTTAGCAGTTACTCCTTCATCTCCAGAGGAGATGCCTTTAATGTCCTGTGCACATGCAGTAAGTGCAGGCATTGGCAGTATTTAACTGCATGCCATGCAGTTAGGCATTTAGAAACAGAAATTACCGCCCAGCGGAGCCGCTCAGATGCGTAACACCCGGCCTCCCTGAGAGCGTGTCCCAGTTCCCCGTGGCAGATGCTCCCGCCGAGCAGCTGTGCTCTGAGCTGCACACAGGGCATCTCCGAGATTGGCGTGGGCACTAACCTGAACCTGTGGGCTTGTGTAACCATTCCTGCCTTTCCAGCACTCACTTCCTGGGACCGCGCTGTAGTGCTTGGAAGAGCCCGAGTGTGAAGATGCGATTTCATGCTCGGTAATTGCGAATTCTCGAGTCATTTAAATCCTACGCATCTTTGAAAACAACAGCTGATCCTGCTGTGAGAGGGCTCTCCTAACCCCCAGGAGGCCTGTGCGAGCTCCTCCGAATGCCTGTGCTGTTCGCTGCAACCACACCGGCCCTGTTCTAAGTCACCCCCACGTCGTGCAGCCAAAGGACTGGCTGCAACGGCTGTGTCCTGTGAGGTGGGGACGCCAGTCTGAGCTTCACAAAAGCCAGGCTTGGTCCAGGGAAAGGTGTGGCCTAGGGTGCGTGTTCTCTCCCCCTGGAAAAGAGGTAGGGAATGTCTGGCCGGATCCTGCCGTAGTCAGTGCTCTGTTGCTCTGATTCGGGTGTTCTGGCTGTGCCGGGGGTGCGCGGTTTGCCCAGGGGATACGGCCCCGATGCTGTTGGCTGCTTTCGGGCAGCAGCGAGGAAGTGCCTGTACCTGCGGCTGTGCGTGGTCATCCTTGTGCCTCAAGGCAGCTTGTGATGTCACTGCCTTGAGCATCTACAGAGACAGCACATCAGAGATGTGCAAGGCTTCTGCAGGAATGCTGAAATTGCTGCCTCACCTGAACATTCCTTATCTTTCTAGTGAAATATTTTATTACACTGCTCTGGTATGTTCACGTACTGGAGAAAGGCATAAAGGTTCCCGCGTATGCTTGCTGTTGAGGACTTTCGCATTACTTTGGAAGCCACCTGACTGAAAACTGTATCAGAGTATTGAGGATATGGAATACTATTGACAAAAAGCAGTGACTAAGTATGTGATAAATCCAAGTAAAGATCAAGGGCACGTCTACTTCACGGCATGGCCGTGGTAAATAGGACTGCATTTCCAGTGGATGGTATTGGGCAATAAGGGAAGAGGGATACTGGAGCTCTTGGCTTAGGAGGGGTTCACACTCGCTCCCAAGAAGAAGGCATTGGGCCAGAACATGCTTTTGCTTGATGTGTTGCTGATTTTCTGTTTGGACTAGTGAAAGGGTAGGAATAGTTCAGAGGAGCTAAAGCATGAATAGAAAGGATTTTTTTTTTTTTAATGCCAAATGAAAAATAAGCTGAGGAAATGGGGGAGAAAATTATCTTGTTAAATATGAAGGAAATATAATTAGAGGGCAAGTTGTCAGCATAAAAATAAAACCCTAGAACCCTAGTGCTGATGGTTTAGGTAGGATCAGGCTGAGGTTCAAAGCGGCTGTGGACTGCTTCAAGATGTTTGTGTACCTGTTTGGGAAAGATTCCTGTGTATATTTTCAGGGTTGTTCATTGTTTCAGACAACTTGTTGAAATAAATTAGGCAGGGAAAAAAGTAAGCAGTGCTGGTCACTTGGTGCTGGCCTTTTTGAGTCGTAGGTAGGGTTCACTGACTGCTGCTTTTTCTTTCTGCGTTTAGATTCTTGCCCAGTTAAGACAGCTGGGAGATGATATTCAGGAATTAAATTCTTTGCTATTGGCCATCGCTGCTTTTGTCGGAATAATAAGACAGAGCATCCTGGGGGACACAGGGGACTCGGCAACTTCTTATGGCTCTATTTTCCCTCTCGTTGTGCAGGCAGCTCTTGAATATAAGCAGCCTTCTGGTTTACGTACATAGAACTGTCAGATACATGCCTGTATATGTTTTTGGAGCCAGGCTCCTTGTTAACCGCTGCCTGTTTTGCATAGGTAGATTGACACAGAGTGTCTGTAAAGGCAGTTAAGCCTTATTTATCGGCGTTTTGTGTCACACGAGCACCACAGCCAGCCAGACCGTGACAGGAGCTGCGTCACGTTGTCTGTAATTGGTCGCGGCCCTTGAGGTGGGAACTTGAATTCTCAAAGTCGATGAAGTCACAGAAGCTTCGGAAGAGAACTGGAGGGTAAAAGCTTCCGAGCTTCTCCTATGCTCTGCCACATTGAAAGGGACTTGTGGACGCCGTGCTCGCTTCGGATGGAGTTTCCCAGTTTCCGCGTTGTTTGTGAACTGCATTTACTCTGAGGGTTTGGCTTTCAGAAATCTCAGAAATTTCAGAAGCTTTGAAAGGTAAATTAAACTACCACCAACTACGCTGCTTGCTTTCTTTTAAACTGAACACATTCTTCTCAAATTGAAATTATGGACCTGATGTACTCTGAACATTTCATTTATTCAAACTGAAAATTATATTCTCTGCAAGTTGCTTTAAAGCCAAAATAAAAACCCCAACCTAATTATAGCAGCAGTGTGGAGGAGGCCTGCTAGGATATTGTATGATACATTTTGACAGCTGCTTTTTACTGGAAGGTTGTCAAGACCCTCACAAAAATGTTTCGAAGTGCCTAAAATGGGTGAATCCAGAATCTGTAGCTGTTGCCAGCAGAGTCAAGGACTGGTGCATTGCATTGGGCTGGGGCTAGAGCAGTGGGCAAAGGCGTGTTCTCATCTTTGCTGGGCTTCTCAGCTGCATTCAGGAGCTTTTGCTGAAGTTGTAAAGGGTGAAACTGTGAACCTTTATTTGGCACACTGAAGAAGTCTCCGAAAATGTTCTTTGGAGGAGAGGCATTTCAGATATTTCTAATTTTAAAGCTTTGGCATGGCGGGTCACTATTATAGTTGTGGTCCGTAGGTCAGTAGCAGATGAGGCGGTTAGAACAGTGACTAAATCCATCCTTAACCCCTTCCTTTCTTCCATAGCTGTTGCCATGGCTATGTGCAGTCCTCGCACTTGGTGAACGCTGGCAGCTTTGGCCCCGTCGTAACTGGGTCTCTCTACGTGCCAAGCGTGTGGAGGAGAGCCTGGTCCGCCTCTCCCTCAGCCCTGCTGTTGGCAGCACGTTGTCCAGCATTGCCATGGTAGCTGGTGCCCCTCGCTGCGCTGGCCGCAGGGCCGGGAGCAGCCACGCTGCTGCCCCTGGCCGGGAGGGCCATGCTGGCTGCGGACTGCAGCGCGCAGGCTGCCAGCGGGGCCGGACACGGCCTCCCTCCAGCTGGGGCAGCAGCACAGCAAAGGCATGCCCGAGTCTCCCGCCTTGTCTGTTGGGTAGGGCATCGTGGCATGGTCGGGCACCTCCGACTGCCAGTTCCCGTATATTCTCTGTGGCTGAGCGGTGGGAACGCAGGGCTGTAGCAGGCGGCACATCAGCCGCTGGATCAGATGGTGAGTCACACGTGCTCCAGGGAGCAGAAACCCATCCTCACAGCAGAGGGTGACCCGAGGAAGGGCGTGCACGGGGCTGGCTGGTCAGAAAGGGAGAACCTTTCTGCTTTCGTGCTGCTGCACGTTCGGTCCCCTCCTTGCTGCACACGGGTGCCTGGGACCAGCGCCGGAGAGTCTTATCAGTGCATCTGGTGATAATCCTAGGGCTGCTGGTATCGGACGAGTCAAAGGATAAGGAATATTCAAGAACCTTGTGTACATTTGGTGACTGGCACTTTGTTCACAGTGAGGATAATATGTGGCTTCGGTTTCTTGGGGGATCACAGGGCAAATAATGTTCGACGGCCCTGCTGGAGGGCACGGTTTTGACTCTTAAAATCCCCAAAGAACAGACGGAAAGGAAGGAAAAGGCAAAGAAAGAACTCGGGAGTTCTCTTCGTCCTGTGGAGATGGCAGTTCATAGTGGGCTTTGTGGAACATTGGCTCATTCAACGCGTTTGAGGGAATACTGAAAAGAAAAAAACTTCCCTAAGTATGGTTTCAAGGCAAACTTGTCTATTAAGGTAGCCAAAAATCCTCTTTCTTTAGAGGGCTGCCAAAACAAAAGGTAGAGGCAGTGGAGGACTGCAGTTCAAAAGGAGGAAAAGATGTTCCTGACGATGGAACTGCGAATGGTGGATGTGATTTTTCACTTTAATGTGTTGCAGTCTTTCCCAGAGTGTCTTTGGTGTCAGATCTTATGTCTAATGGTGGCATGCACCTGGATAAGGAAAATCGGAATGAGTTACATCCTGTATAGTAGCTGTCGTTGTTGAATAGAGAACTTTTCCTGGGAGATTTAATAACCCATGTTGTTCTGAAAAAGAAGCAGAAAATGTTTTCATGATGTCCCACATAGGCAAATTAATCAACAAGTTACACCATGTGTGATTCTGGCTCCGAGGCTGAATGCATTTAGGGATTCGCTCATTCAGCAAATGCTCATTTGCATCAACTGACATTGACTCAGACTTCAGGGGAATCAGATTTGCTTTGATTTAGCTGAACTGTGAAGTACATTTGAGATTTTTTTTTTTCAAGCTGTCTGCTGGTATGAATTCCAGGAGTGTTTACTGGAATTTCAACCGAGACACGACAGAACTATCCCAGGTGGCCTCTTACTTGTTTTTCTTCGCATCATTATTCTAAGACTATAATTACTTGGAAAATACTGCTAATTAGGATTACCACATGGCTCAGCAGGAACTGAGGAACCTGCTTCTCCTTTTGCATAAGCAGTTTGGTCATGTCTGTCCTTGGTTTCACGGTCGGGAGTTGTGTTTGCAAGTGGAGCTCGGGGCGCGGAGTCCGTTTGTTAGCAATGGGCGTGAAGTCTTTGATGTGAGAATGCATCCCACCGCCCGGGGACATCATCGTGAGGGTTTTTGGTGGTTGTGTGTTAATGTTTCTGGCTTCTGTGAAAGAAATGCCTTTTGTGAGGCATTTGTGAGGATCTGTAACTGACATTTTCAGGTCTCTCATACAGAGGATTCTTAGGACTTCTTTGACAGATTTGCACGTACAACATCCAGCCAGTACTTGAAAGAAAGGGTTGTATTTAAAGCTTCACTTTGTATCCAAATAATGAACATATGAACGCAAGCACAGGATGTGGCCTGCTTAGGTCACCTGTTTGGTTTCAGCTGGCTGAAATCAGCTTTCAGTAAGTTATGTGTTCCTACCCCTGGCTGCATTGCAATTGTTTTTCTCTTACTAATACGCGATTTAGTTAAATGTCAGTGTTTTTAAAGCACATGCACTAGATTGTGAGGGTCTTGTTCGGTGTTGAAGGGCTGTTTACTGTAGTTTTGCTCTCTGGCACTCCGAGGAATGGTGACCTGCTGGGCGTTTTCCTCACTGAGATCCTTTGGAAGCTGTCGTAGTGCTCTTGCAAAGCTTCACCGCCACGTCCGCCGGAGCATTGCAGTGATTTGAGAGTTAGGGATTTAACTCACAGCAGAACTTGGCATTTGGCTGGGTTAGGAGTTGTAGAAGTTGGCTTGATCAGTGATTTATAGATGTTGAGAAGATGTTGAACAACGATTTTTGAGGAGCACTGTAAACAAAGTATGTTTATATTAGTGATTCTTTGATGTGAAAATCTATTCAGAAGGTGCCAGCGCGCTATCTGAGAACAGCATCAAGACCATCCCGATATGTAATTTCGCAGCAGGCGTTTCCTGCTGTTACTCCGTGGGGCTGCACCTGGCCTGTGGCACAGCTGACAGTGCCTGTCCAGGTACAGCCGTTAATGAGCTTTTCAACGAGCTAAGAAGGCCCTCACAGGACCGCAGAGTGGGATCGGGTAAGCTGCTCCGAGCTGGCTCTGTTAGCGTCAGCCTTGGGCAAGCTTCCTAACGGTCAGGAGTGGTGCCCAAGGAAATGGAACTTCTTCCTAACCAAGACAGTTTTGGGAAGCGCTCAGGACCTATGATTTCAGATGAGAAGTAAGAGCAAAGTCACAATTACCCCTCAGGAACAAACGGTATAAGGTACCTGAGGGGAAGGTGACCAGTGCAAAGTAACCTCTGTGGTTTCATTTGTGTTTCTCTGGGCCACGGAATGTTTGGAAACATTTCTGAGTAACTCGGCTACTTTTTAAACTTCAGCTTAGGATATCTTTGCTCTGCTTGTCTTTTCAGATGCATGGCTTATATTTGCAGCTGTATTTCAGACAAACTGGTTGACTGAGGGGTTTTACTGATACAAGCAAGCAGGGTGTTCTTGGGAATGCTGCTGACAGGAAGACTCACGTGGAGTTACCAGTTGGATTTCATTAGAAATGCAGAGAGATACTTTTCTCAAGAGAGTTTCTGGTCTACTTATGCTTTTTTTCCGCACAAGGGGCAGACCGCACAGGACAGCTTAGGAAGCTATCAAATGTGTGAAGTTCATACAGGCTGAAGTTCTTTCATCTTTCATCTATGCAAACAGTACAGGGATGAGGCAGGCTGATGGAGCGTGGTCAGGACAGGTCTGTAATCATGATTTAGCTGCTGATCGCTGAGCCCCGCGCTAGGTCAGGTTTCCACGCTGTCCTTTCCAGGGCTGAAGGTTATTGGCTGCTTTGCTTGAAACCCGAGAGCTCATTAATCGGAGCTGTGGATGCCAGGGCAACACGAAGTACTGCAGACCTCTCCACAAAACTCTGATTCCGCGTGGTGGTATCTCCTTCGGCATCTGCAGTGGGCTGTGAAAAGAGCCTGGAAATTCATAAACTTAAAGAAGTAAGAAAATGGGAGCAGGCAGTGCTCCGCAGACGAGCACGTGGAGAGTGGGAGAGTCACGGTAGAGAGGGCCAGAGCTGCGAACTTGCTCCAACGAGATCACAGGAGGGCAGTGGTGGCTGCTGCCGAGCGCACGCATCCAGGGCCCCAGAGGCAGCGCGGCCCTGTGCGGGGATGGCTGTTAAGTGAGTCTGAGAAACCAGCATGTGTTTGACTGATCACAGAAGTGATCACAACAGCAGGCTGTGGTGTGGCTGGGGAGACAGAGATAATGGGCTCTGTTTTTGTACTTGAAAGCCTGTGTCCCCCTAAGGAGTCTGTCCCTTCACAGCCGGTAGAGGCAGGCTGGGCGCTTGGGGGAAGACTGCAAAGGACTGATATAGGGCAGTGTCTCCCTTTTCTCCTTTCCTTCGTTCTTCCCTCCCCAGTCATCTGTCTTCTCCGTGGAGAAACAACAGCAGTTCCATAAATGGAGTCTTGGGTAGTGCTTTCTGCCCCAGTGTCGCTGGGGTTTAATTAGCGCGAGGCTCCGCATGCTCCACAGCTTCTCAGTGCCGGCGAAGGAGCCAAGCAGCAGCACAGCAGCACTTTTCCTCCGGCTTTGATGCTGGAGTAGTGGCGACTTTAGAAAACCCTCTGAGGAAATCTCTGAGATGTGAAGGAGAAGCCCTCAGAACTAGGTCCTCTGGAGAGTACTTCCTCAGTCCCTCCCAGGGAGGACTTGGCTTTCCATGCCTGCGGTAAAACCTGTTGGCAGCACAGCACACTCTGCCAGTTTTGGTCGTAGCTTGCCTGGAGATGGATGTTCTGGGGAGGTCGAGTGCTGAAATTTGGATGGGGGCAGGAAATAGTTGTGAAAGACACCAGAAAAGTAAGTGACTCTGACCAGTGTGAGGCAGCTGTGACAGTGGTTTCTGGTGCACTTCAGCTCAGGTTGCTCGGCCAGGACGAGCGTGGTACTGTCCGGCGGTGCCAGTGACACATCCTCTGCTGAGCTGCAGAGTGCAGCCAGAGCGAGCGGTGGTGCACGTGTTTCCTAGGAAAAACCTCCTCCCTTCCCGGAGCAGCACGGTCCGATTCCGTTTGGCTCTGCGTTGCTCCCTGCTTTCCTGCGCCAGCAGCGGGAAAGGTGGGAGGGTCAGCCATCAGGGCTGGGGAAGGAAGGAGCACCTCTGCCCAAGCTGCAGCCGTGACAAAAGTCCCTCTACCACTTCAGCGCCCTTGGTGATGCCACTGTTCGTTTTTCTCTCTATTTTTCATGTCAAGAGAACTGTTGAGGGAACAAAAGCCTTCAGCCTGTCAGCTCCATGAGCTGCACGTGCAAGTCATTAAACATGTGGCTGTTGAGCATCTCCTTTGTATGAGAGATTTGGAACCAAATGCGTGTGAGTCCACGGAACGGGCTTGATTCAGTCAACCGAAATGATAGGGTAGCTCTAGTTTTCCCTGTTTGAATTGATGGCAGAGTTTTAATGTGGTCGTAGTACACAGTGACGTGATTTATAATCGGATGGACTAACCACTGACTTAGGCCTTATAAATCCACATGCATACCTTCCAGATGCAAGGCAGAGAGCAGCAAGGCACCTTTAGGATGTATTGGCGAGGCTGTTTTCTAAAGAAAATATGCACCTGGCCCTAAATCCCGCTGACACGGTATTTTAGGAGAAATCATCAAGCGAAGATGTGCTCGACAAGGCCCTACGTCTGTTTATAGGCAGTTCTGTCAAATTCGGGGCAAACGTGTCTCTTTTTTTTCCCCTTCCAACTATGTTTGCTTCCAGATTCTTCTGGCTAGCTGTGGGTTACTGGAGCTTCACATGAAGCCATCTGCACAGCGGCACCACCCTGTAATTACACAGAAAGGGATCTCCGACCTCAGATTGTGCTAGTAGATTTGTTCACAGGGTGTTCCACGTGTGGCACTCGCACCCGCGTGGGCCGGAGCGGCAGTTTGGTGAAACAAATCCAGCTTGGGCTGCTTTCGCTATGTGAGGAATTGTTCTTGGAGTAATTAAAATCCTCTTTCCAAAAACCCCAAAGGTCCAACACACAAGGGTGTCATGTGCCATACAGTGAAGGTCATCCACAGGCTTCAACTCCAGCAGGTTCAATTAAGAAGTCAGACTGCCATCTCCCAAAGTCAGAGATTTTTCCTTGGCTTTTGTTTTGTTTGTTTTCTACGTGAGCTTTTGGACTGCTTGGTCAGTGTAGGCTGCTTTTTTCAATCTGTGTTCTGTGTTCCCTTTTTGTTAATTGCTGGTACTGTAGTTATGCCCTCTGTGAAGGATTCTCACTTGTGACCCGCTCCCAGTGCTTGATTGCACTGCTGGGTGGATTTCTCTCCTGCCGTGACAGAGGCAGAGGCATTTCAGTGGTGCTGAAAGTAATTGAAGTCTATTTTATAGTTACAGGTTTTACAAAACTAAGCATCTTAGGAGTAGGAATGCTAAGAGAGAAAATGACTTCCCCAAAAGCTGCTTTGCTTGCAGGCGCCTTCCTTAAGGCAGAGTTGAATCGGGGCACTCTGCTCAAGGGAAGTGGCAGGAAAAGTATGCTGGATGCTCAGTGTTCATTAATGAAAATCTGCGAACAGCTTCTGCAGCTCGCTAAGAGGTGTTAGTGAAAGCTCTCTGCCCTGAAGAGTTTGCAAACTTCCTTTCGAAGCCTACCCCTGCTCCATATCCATGCAGAACCACGAACTCGTGCTCCCTGGCCTATCCCCCTCTCCTGAATTGCGGAACAAAACTGAAACTGGCCCGATCTGCAGGAGTGAGAACTTCTCCGTGGTCTCTTCCAGCAGTGCCAGCATTGAGTACGCACAGGGAATACGGCTGAGGCTCATGCCCTGAGGCTGCCAAGCAGATTATACGGATGTTTCAATAAACGGCATTTTTAAAAAGGAAAAAAAAAAAAAGGGAAGTCTGGGAACGACTCGTTCATTTCAGCGGTTGGAGGCACGACATTCATTACAGTCAGATCTGTTCAAATATCCTTGACAAATACCAGGAAAGAGTGTTCTGTGGACAGGTGGGTTGTTTTTAAAAGGTCACTTCTTAAACAAAAAAAAAAAAAAAGAAGGAAGAGACAGGCTGGGAGGATTGCAATCCCTTCTGTCCTCTGGGAGAAGCAGCACGGCTGCAGGGAAGCTCTGCAGGTGCAGGACAGGAGCCGCAGTGTGGCTCGGGCTTGACCTGCCCTCTGGGCAGGGAAAACTCTTGCGGCATCGACAAGGTGTGGCCTTTGAGAAGTCTTACCTCCTGAGCAGGTCATGCACAGTTAGGCAGCTGCACGTCAAATCCTATTTTTAATTGGCATTTCCAAATCAAAAGCTCAACCGACTGCTGTGCCTGGTGACAGGAGAAACGAGTATGCTGTTACACGACCGAAAGCATCTAAACTTTCATATGTCAAAAGCAAGACACTTTTGCTTTGCTTTGATTTTACTTCCTTTCCTGTCTTTCTCCTTTTAGTTCATTTTGGGTTTCTTTTCCCCTTTTGTGGAGATTTGAGAACTCTGGTGGAGATCTGAGCTGCTTTTCATGTTTTGCGAGTCTGTCTAGGGCCAGGGATTTTAGTTACGTTGTGACTGACCTGAGTAAAGCTGGTTTTTAACTGTATCTATAAACCTTAAGCCATCAGTCAGTGCCTGCTCTGTCTGGCATGGATTTTTGCCATGGTCCTTGAGGTCTCATGACTTGAGGAGAGTTGAAGTGTGATCACATAGCAAATGTTTGTGGAGCTACTAGCAGCTGTCATCATACCTGGAGTTCAGGTCTCCTGGGTTTTGTGTCGGAGTATGTTCTGCTGTGTGGTTTGATTCCTGCTTACTCTCCTAGGGTCCATCAGAACTGGCATCAGAAAAGGAGAAAGAGACATTTAGCAAACTATGCCTAATTATGCCTTGTTGTGACTAAATTTGGGAAAGAGCTTGCTCTGCTACTTTTGGAGAAGAACGTGGCCGTAGCTGCTAGCGCCAGTCGGCCCCTCTGCACCTGCCAGGCACAGGAAGCTTTCCAGCTGCCCCAGAGGCCAGCGAGGAGTACGAGGAGGAAGGCTTCGGAAAAGCGAGCACTTGTGTCGGCAGGATTGCTGCCTTGAAGTTGTTACTGTGGAAGCGCAGGCGACCGGGGGGCGACGTGCTCGTTTCAGTCCCCACTGTTCCAGAGGAAGGCTCCTAAAATCTGAACAAGTCCTTGCTGTTTCAGGATGTTTGTTGGTTCCCACGGAGCCAGGTAGCCTGGCCTCTGGTATCAGGGTGGGGTGCATGTATCTCCTCAGGGAGGACGGGCTTAGAGAATTAGAGGACAGGCTTAGAGTCTCTCATCGGCAATGACTTTGGGCGCTGTTGCTGAAGAGTGGGAGCATCAGGCAGAGCCCTGGCCCTGTGTTTTGCCTCGATGGCTGGAGCTGAGATTGTCAAAACGTCACGTTCGCCAAGGTGGTGGGACGTCCTGGGGCGGGCACGGGTTGCGTCTGTTGAGAGCAAAATAACGCTGAGATTTTATGCATTTGCTGGCTGAGCTGGGCTCCACGTCTTGTGAGGCAGAGCCCCGAGCCAGGGAGGATGTGCTCCCGTGCAGGGCCAGGCTGGGGACCCTCTGCTCAGGCAGGGGGATCTGTTCCCCTCGCATAACTTCCCCCCTCCTGTTTTTGACTTATTTTGAAAGCGAGAGCAAAAAAAGCAAACACTCCCTGCAAGTTCAAAGATATGCAAATCAATCCTTTACTATTTTGACAGTAATTTTTTTCCACTGGAAAACAAGTTATACAAACGGACTTGTGAAAAGCCAAGCCCTCAGAACTGGGCAGAGGCCGCGTTCCTGCAGCGCGAGGTGAAATGGAAACGCCGCACACCTGCCCGCAGCTGCCTGCTTGCCACGCGTGTTCGGTGTGGGCCGCGGCTGCCAAGCCAAACAAGCAGCAGTGTTTCAGTAGCACCTGCAGAGGAGCGGGGCCAGCCCCTGTCAGCAGAGCCCCAGCCCCAGGTTCTGCTGCACAGGCTTTATTTTTCTTTCCCTGACCCATTTTTGCAGAGCTGTTAGTGACGGCCTGGCCGGCCTCCCTGCGCACGCGGGCTGGGGATGAATGTTGGCGGCCGGCACCCCTGGACACCTGCAGCACCTGCACAATGGGGGATTGTCCGTCCCGCAGGAGCCGGCGCACCGGGGAGCCTGTTCCGGGCTGGAGGTCCAGCCAGGCACGCGCGGCCAGACGGGAGTCACGTGGGGCGGGTCTCGGGGCCCCGAAGAGTTTCTTGGCCAGTTAATAGAAAATACGTCTGATGTTTTCTTTCTGTCAGAGGAAGAACGAGGATGACCTGCAAATCCAGGAGCCCCCTGGGCAGCGCTGCCGTTGTCGTGGGGGCAGGCTTGTCTCTGGAAACTGGCGTGGTGTTTGGGAGGGCTTTAGGCCCTGACCCCAACTTTAGGCATACCCTTATTATTCTATTTTCTCATGCCTTACTACTTTCAGATTCGTAAATCAGGTGTTTTCTGGGGAAGATACTTGGATGCCTGTCTGACAGGGACACTATAGAACAGGGAGTTTAAAAAAATCCCACCCTTAAGCAATATTTATGGACTTTTGAAAGTTGACATTTTGGGGAAAAAAGGCTGCATTTCTTTTTCACATACTTTCCAGGCTAAAATCTTTTGCTGGTTTGTCTAACGGTTTCCATGTCTAATAACTGCTCTGCTTGTATATGTGTTAGCAGGATAAATAGCAGTGTATGTTTTCAGCGAATTGAGTAGCAAAGCAACAAATGGCCCCGCTCCTTTCTGAATGGCCGTTCCCTATGGCCCTGTGGGCCGGTGGCAAACTCGAGGTTGCAAACCCGTGCGAACTGGGAACTGACCGTGCTGCCTGGGAACTGAGTATGTTCAGCTACATTTACAGTAACTTCTGCGCTCTGACCCGCATCGTGGAGCTCGCAGGGAAGAGTTAATCCAAAAACCCAGCAGCTGCAATGGCCCTACATCCCCTAAATCCATCATCTTGCCTCTTGGCCGGGCACCACGGAAAAATGGTACTTGGGACTTGGTGGAGGGATTTGGAGGAAGCACATGGGCACTTGGTTTGTGTCGCAGGCATAAAGGGCCATCCCAAGCAGCCAGAACCCTCAGTTCTATACTTTGCCTCCCATGGGATGTCAGCGGTTAAGCTGGTGGTAGCCGTGTTCAGCCGTGACACGCAGCGAGGCTCGGCAGTGCCGTGCTCTCGGCCGGCTCCTCGGTGCGGTATGTGGTTCGGGAGGTTTTGTGCGTCTGGGCGAGCGAATGCTGGCTGAGATGGCAGCTCCGCAGGGTGTTCTGGGCTGTTCTGCCCTTGGCTGTCTCTCTCTGTGTGCTGAATTTGGCTTTGGTTTTGTGTTTCTCAGTCCACTAAAAGCCTCATAGTTCCTCAGTGGCTGTAAAGAAAAGCTTGCTTCCCAGAAAGGTCCCAGGAGGCATCTGCAGGTCTCTGTTTTTGATAGGTCTTGACTGCAAAGCAACTCCCCTCTCCCTGTCCTATGTTTAAATTCACGTGGGATGGGGAGTCCTCCACTGATTCTTTTTTTTTTTTCTTCTCCTCTCGTGTTGATTTCCTTTTCTTCTCCACACAACGTGTTCCTGATATACAAACAACTGCCTTCATGCTTCTGCTGCTTTCTTCCTCATGGCTCTTCCCTGTGCTCAGAATGTTGCCTGCAGCAGCTCCCCCTCACTGACCTGGAAAGCACGTGACCCTCTGTCCCCCTGCTCCCCGTTAGCTGGACCCAAAGGCTGGGGCTGCCTTGTCGCTGCTGATGCCGACTTTCTGCGTGCGTCTCTGTTTCTAATAGGCTTCTTTATTTTAATGCTCACAGAATTAATCGAAACTTGCTCTCTCAGCAAGCTGTTCTCAGCCAGAAGATTGTTTTCAAACTGAGGCAACACCCTGTTTACATAGATAGGCAAATTCACAGTCCACAGAGCTTCTTCCAGTCAGAGCAGCTGTCGAACGCTTCGTGAAAGGGCAGCACATGGTTCACATGCACAGCAAACAGTTCTTCTTCTGAAGGGTGACCCTTTTTTTTAGTTATTTTTCTTTTTTGTATTTTTCTTTCCCTGAAGAGTTGAAAGCTAGAACATCTGCTTGGCCAGCCGTTCTTTCCCACAAATGTTGCTTCCCAAGTTCAAAAAGCTGGGTTGGGTTATTGTGTGTGGACACGTCTCAGTGCCCATGTTTCTGGAATCTGCCTGGGAGCACGCCAGGGAGCACAGGGAGGTGGGAAGCCAGGCAGGCTCCGCTGGGGCCCCGCGTCTCATGCCGCGGGGTCACAAGGGACAGTGTATTTGTGCCGTGCCCCGCCTGCCTCACCCAACCTAAACTGAGCAGAAGGTAAACGCCGAGCCGTACGTCTGTGCATGGTGCTGTTTTGGCTCCAGGGAGCCAAAAGAGCAGCTCAGCACTTCATTCCTGCATGTGCAGTAGACATGGTCAGAGCACCTGGGTTACAGATAGCAGGCGAGGTCCTGTCTGTGACTACTGGTTCCCACTGGTATTTCGATTAGATGTAACCTGAGCTGCAGGTGGCAAAGGAGGCCAAACACGGCACAACAAAACTAAACTGCTCCTCATTAAACACTTATTTCCACTGGAAATGTATTTTACGCCTGTCCCTTTCAGCCCCCCAGCTGAGACATTGTCCATGTGAAAAGAGCTTCCTCTGTGATTTAGTAATTGGCTCCTAAATACTCTCTGTCCCCGCTTTTCTGTCATCTACCCTCGCTGTGGTGTGCTGTTAAAGGACGCGTTCCGAGATAGTTCCAGCATACACCAAGGCCGGGTTCTTTGCATTTGCCTTTATTTTCTGTCCCCAGCTGCACCGCACCTGAGCACTTGTGCACTGCAGTGATCTCAAAGCAAGTGCAATCACTGTGCTCTCCAGTTTGTTTGCAGTCTCGTAGGTCCCAGCCCAGCAAAGTCTGTGGGCACATTTAAAATCCAAAGGTATCTGGTGTGTAAGACATGCCCAAAGCTGCATTGAGGAGGTGCTGGAAGAAAAGTCTGTATTAAAATTCTTTATTTCCAAGCAGTAATGTTCTGCTCTAAGGATAGAGGCAAGGGAGGGGTTTGTGTAAAACTTCAAGTTTTCCTGAGATAATTGACACCCATACCTTTTACTCTTGAAGAGGCCCCTGTGGGTTTTCCCCCTCGCGGGGACGATCACTGGCGTTAGCCCTTCCGCTCACTTGGCTGCCCAGAGCAAAGGTCTGAGCTCTGGAGAGCTCACCTGCTGCATCACTTTCTGAACAAATGAAGACGGCCACCTGCTATGTGGAAATTAGCACAAGTCTGAGGTCTTTCCTTGAAGGCTGATCTGTATGAACAGCTGCTCTTTCATAAGCGGCATTGCTCAGCAGCAGAGTGACGCCACAGATCAGACTAACCGTGTTAGGGGCCACGCAGGGCAGGTACTGCCTATGCCAGGAGATGGACGGGGCGTGAAGGAGCCATGTGCTTGGCAGGTCTCTCCATCGTTTCTTACTGATAGCACAGAACTTGATTTTGTGGCTGTGCAAGTTGTGCTTGATTTTGAGGACCGCTGGGTGGAAAAACGCACTTAGCAGCATGGTCTGGTAGGGCTGTGTGCTGAAAAGCAATAGAACCGTTCAAATAATCTGTGTGGTTAAGGAGATCAGTAAATGCCTGGATGAATTGGTTATTCACAGTGGTCTGTTGGTTTTCTTTAATCTGGTTTGGGTATGACAGGTTGATGTTAGGCTTTTGCAAGGATCACAGGCATACACTCCTAAAGAAATGCCCTCCTGTTTAGCACAGCCAAATGCAGCTCCTTATAAGTGCTCTGCTTTTGTCTATAGGAAGCAGCGGCCACAAATGGGTTTGGAATAATCAGAGCATTTGCATCCAACAGCATTTGTCTACTGTAAAACCGTATTACTGGAGATGGAAGTGAGAAAGGCAGGGAAACGTGGGATCTGGTTCTGTTCCAGATGACAGTTTGCCAGTCTTGAACTTTGTCTGCTGCGTCAGCCTCTTCCCCATGGAGAGATTTACATTTATAGGAACTTACCATAAATAATTAAACGAAAATATACGGTATTGACTCCACTGAAACGCCAAGAACTCCGCAGTCCTTGGTGAAACCTCACTTCTGCTTGCCTCTAGCGTCTGAGCAGGGAAGAGGGAAAGGAAACTTTGTGTTGCACGGTGGTTGTCACAGCTCCCATCCAATTCAGTGCTTCTCTTTTACTCTATTTTGCTAAAATTCCAGTAAGTATAAGTCACTTAATTCCAGTGGTAAATAGGTTCAGTTGTTAGGCCTAAAAGCTCCGTGTACATGTGCCTTTCCAACTCCATCACAAACAAAAGCTTTTTCACCTTTTGCTGTATAAATTCCTGAAAACTTAGGGGTGGACATGAAGCACAGTCTTCGCACTTAGTAGAATTTCTTGTGTGAGAGACAAATCAGAAGAATAACGAGGAGACTTTTGGGAGATGATTTCCCTCTTCATGAATTTCTGGTATTTTTAATCTCTCTTTTGATTATTCTTCTGTCAACGGATTTATCGTTTTGGGAGAGAAAAGTGCAAATTTGTACAAATCTTCTCAGGGCAAAAAGGTGCAACACAAAGTTTGAAAGAAATAAAGAAAATTCAACTGCTTCATACTTGAATAAGTGATTGCTTCTGGGTGGTTAGAAATGAATCGCAGGTGAGGAAAGAAGTGATGTTGACAAATGAGAAGTATCAAAGACCTGTAGTTTTGAGGAGCAGACCTCCAAAATGTATCTGTAACACACGGCACTTCTGGTATTTTGCTTGCTCTCGTAGAGGCTCTAAAGTGATGCTATGGTGTCTGCACACTTGCCCGAGCTTTGGGATGATTTATAGCTGATAATATCCGAACAGTTTCTAGGAGGTTGGTTTTGTAAGCAGAAGGTTCTCGCGAGGTAGCTTTCTGCTGGACGTTGCAGGTGGCACTGCAACATCTGCCGCTTTACTCAACGCTCGGGTCGCGCTGCACGAGTCAGGGCGCTGCTTTAAAGCTGTGGCTCCCTCTCGGGTGCCTGGCGTACAGCTGCGATTGTGTGTGCCTGTGGCCGCAGTGTGCAGTGCCCTTGCTCTGTGCTGGGGACAGCCTTGTTTTTCCTCTGAGCTCGTACCTGGCTCTGCAGAGGCATAAACCGGTTGTTCCAAGGGGGGGGGTGCTGAGGATAGGGAGGAGACTTGTATTTCAAGATGGTCACAAGTACTGCAGGATATTCTTCTGGCTCTTCTCATCGACAGCATCGAGGGTACAAAACTGCAAAATGAGTAACACATGTTTTGATGGAATTAAGTGTGAAATTGGAAAAGGAAACGTGTCTCAAGTATAACAAAGGCTTGCCAGATAAACCATTACACTCTAGAAATCTGCTGCTGTTAAAATAAAAAATGTTTTCTGAAAGAGTTCCATGTGGTATTGTTTCCATTTTCCCATGTTCAAAAAAGAACTATCACTTGATTTCAGTTGAGTAAAAAAAACACGTGTGCAGCTAACAGATATTCTTATACCTCACCTGCGTAGCGACCTCTGCTTTCCGCCCTTAGGGTTTTTTCTGTGGATTCCTGGATGCAACAACCCTTCTGTCTACTGGTTCTTTTTGCTTTTTGAGTGGGGTAGTGTGAGATAAAGAATTGTCGTCTGCCAACCTACCTCTGTTCAGCCTCCCTGCCCTAATCAGCATTGCTTCTGGGCACAGATTTTGCTCTGCTGTTTGTTCGCTTGTATTTGAAGTATCGGATTTTTGCTCTGAAACTCGCTGGCTGTTAGGACTGAAACAGTACAAGGGTTGTCTTGCAAGAGAGAGGGCTGGTGAAGAGTGCTGCGTTCTCCGGTCAGGACATGGAGCAGAGGTGTGCGGTAACCAGCTCCCAGCCCAACATCTCTCTGAAAAAAGTCTCTTGCGAGTATTAGGTTGAGTCAGTTTAGCTTTGGCTGCAGAGGTGCGTTCCAAATAAAATAGTGTTCTCACTCGTCCTACCTTTGTCGGATGGTCATTGCGCAGACGGTAGCATTGCAGATGGCCAAACAAACCACCCGTGCTTAAAAATAGGTGTCCAAGGGCATTAGACTATTCGAGGACCATGTACGTGGCAGATACAGCCTGGGACCTGTGGGAAAAGCCTTCCCAAGTGCATCCTCATGGGAGTCTCCTCTTCCCACGGGTTAGCAAGTAAGAACCATCAACAGCTATGTGCAGCATCGTGCACGGTCAGGCTCCGGGTGACAAGGTGGAGGGTATGGAGGAGTTAACGTGTTTCTTCATTTTCTGAGAGGGATTTCTGTAAATCAAATCGCTTCCAAGCCTCTTCCATCAAACCCTCGTGTGTGTTACAGAGCCCGAAAGCAGGACGGAGGGTTGGAGGGGCCAGGGTGACCGGAGAGGGGTCAGTCAGCAGGGAAAGACACAGAAATCTCTCAGCACACGTGAGGTGGGAAGCAAAAATCCAGATTTTGTGCTTTTAAATCTCAGGAGTAAGCAGACAGTTGTTGTTTATGACTGAAATAAGAACAGGCGTGAACATAACACTGTGTCTGCTTTGCATAACTAGTCCTTTCTACATACTGGGATTTCATTAGTTACTCGTAAAGAAGCCTTTTAAAATCCTTGTTGTCACATCCATCAAAGGGGAAATGTCCCCTTTGTATTCAGTAGGTATGCTTAGTCTTGGTCGCTCTGAGTGGAAGAAGTCTCATTTCATGTGTGCTTCAACCACTTTTACCATTCCTTGGGTAAAAACTAGGGCACACTGCAAACTCGATGGACAGGTCAGCACGCTCATCCCTTCTAGAGGGAGAATGTAGCTTCAGCCGATGTTTCATTTAACTTCTTTCTAAAAAAAAAAAAAGGAGGAATGTGGGGGTAGATCATCTCCCGTATCTGGGGTTTTATAAGTGGAATATAGCACGTGCAAACCTGCATTTGAACCTTCCCGCTGAACCTAAAGGAACGTTCGGACTAAGTGCCAGGACAGCTTGTTTGTTTTATTTATGTGTCTCTGTGAGCACAGTAGTTACTGAGGTTCCTATAATACTGAGAAAGCTTTTGGACAGATGGAGGGACAGGTATGAAGAAGCCCAGGAAGAAAGGCTTGGCTAGTCCTGTACTGATTTAAAGATTCATATTGGCAGAGAACTTACCATGTCCCCTGGAAACCTTTTTACTGAGTGGGTAAAAACATCCTGTTTCTTGGATCGAGTCTTAAATATGAAGCTTACCTGCTGGATCCAGGATTTGTAGTTGCATGCCAGGTTAAATACAGCTGGAGGATTAGACAAGTTGTAATTGCATGGGCTGACATCAAAACTTCAACTGACATCCCAAACTGACATCAAAAATGGTCTTCAGCCATTCTTTAGTAACCTAAAAAGCATTTGCTTACAGGTAATTGTACAGTGCTGTTCTCTGCCTCTGTTTTCTAACCAGCTCCTTCAAAACGTGTCCAGAATGCTGTTTGCTAATGGGATAATTGACTGTTTGTATAACTTTGTGCCTTCAGCCTCGAGTCCTTTATTGAGCTCCGGATCGAAGTCTTTCCCTTGCAATTTTCTTCCCTGGATACTTATGTGTTTAGGCAGGTATAAAAAAAACTGATGATTTTTTTGAGAGATGGCTTGTCTACTTCTCAGGCTGAAAGGCTGGGTGAGTATTTCTGTCAGGATGGGTTGTTCCTGAGAGCTGCCGTAGCAGTTTCAGTTGCTCCACAATGCTGCCTTCTTAAAGAACGAGCCTGTCTGGGAAACTGCCTCGCTCAGAGCGCTGCGAAGCCCTTACTCTCGGTCGTGCTTACTCTGAGCCGCTTGGGAGACTGTAAATGTTGGATTTTTCAGGAGAGGTTTGTATGCTGTGCAGAGATATCAAATTATCTTTTCAATGTGGAAAGGCATACTTTGCTGAAACACATTTTTTCCTTGGTTGTCTGAGGCTGCCAGAAGATATGAAACTTGGTTTTAAGTTTTTGAATCGAATTCTTGTTCGCGATACAAAGTAGAAATACCGAACAATGAAGTTTATGTGATGCTCGTACTTTAAATCCAGAGGGTCATATCAGAGGCTCTTGTATTTGATCTACGTGGTTCGTCTGAGTATTTTTGCCATTTTATTGCATCGCCCTATCGAGGGAGTATTATTTATATGAGATAATCCTCGTTTGGTTCCAGTTTATTAAATGAAAGGAATGTGTTAGGCAGTCAGTTCTTAAGAGGTCTGGAATCTGCACTGTAATTGAATCCATTCCCTCTCAGCTAATTTATGTAATCTGATGAGAAACAAGTGTAGTACAATCTGTTCAAAGAAAATGGAGAATGTTCACTTTATCGAACCATACCAGAAAAAGTTCTCTGAATGAAGCAGCGCAGCAAAAGGCAGAGCTTGGGTTCCCTTGTCTGATCAGCCGTACTCGGGGCGTCTCTGCTCGTGAAGGAAGATGGAGGGAGTGTCTTGCAGTGGAATCGTACTCTTACGAGTTTTGTGTGAACTGCCTGGTTTATGGGTTTTCCGTGGCAGTGTGCTAGATGTGCTATTTGTGATACTGTGAGCTGGGTAGCATTTTGTCCTCACGCTTAGCTTGTGGCTGCAGTGCTTTCATTTGTTCTTACTGCGTGCGCATTGTTTTCTAAAACAGAGCCAGGTAAGGGGCCCTTTTACTGCAGCACCTGGCTCCTAGATTTTCCCCTGGACTAATGACGTGAAATCCCTCCTTTATCTCATCAGCAGTGAAACTCATTTGCTTTGGGCACAGCACGCATCAGGCTGAGCATGGGCGGTCTGGCGGCAGGGCTGCGCCCCGTCTGGGATAGGAGCGCATCGGGACACGTGGGCGCTCGGGAGCGGCGCGTTGGGCATTGTTATCACAAGAACCATCCCATCTGCTTCTGCCCTTCTCCTCTCACACTTCTGCTGTGGTCTGTTCACTGCAAGTGGGCGAGCACTTGGCAGGCAGTCACTGACTGGGACTGGAATTCCCTCCAATCCCGTTGTATTCTTGGGTATATTCAGAGATACGATCTGGTAATCTGTAAGGACCTGTAGGCCAAGTCTTGGCCAGCAACTCGTTCCCAAGCGTGGGGCATAAGGCAACTTCTCCCTCCCCTGCGCTACCCTGCAGATTTAAGAGCAGTTTAGAGAGGAGATCCGCTGTTGCCCCGCACATCCAGGCCAGAGCGGAGAGGGAAGGAGGCGTGGGCAGTGGGAGGGCCTCTGGAGCAAAAAGGCAGCAGTGACCTCATGCAGGAGAGAGGGGTGGTAACGCCAGAGTCCAGCCCAAAGCCTCTGGAAAGAGTGGGATGCTCAGTGGGTGCCTGTCAGTTAGTCGGTGACAGCAAGTAGAGGTCGGAGCAGGTCACGTGCGACAGACGGCGCGTGCCTGGTGACAGCTGTCACTGTGATCTACCAGCTTCCGGGGCACAGGATCTGCAGGGGGTTTAGACGAGAAAAGACTGTTGGTTATGGAGTTTTCTCTTTTGTTATCGGCAGAGCTTTCTTTGCAAATGTAACGGGAGTTTGTGCTTATGTTGGAAGATCCACAGTTGGCTCTTCTTCCGGTGGCCCTAGTGGTGTGTTTGCTGCGGTTGGCTCTGGAAGGGAGCCCTCCGCGGTACCTCGCTCTTGGCTGTGTCCGTGGGTCCCATCCATCACACCAGTTTGGTGTTCTGCTGTTCACCTGTCTGGCCGCTTCAAGGGAAGTCAGTAGCGTTGAATGTCTGCAAGTCATTGGCTCAGTGGTGCTCATCAGATGCTGTGGATATAGACTGTGACTTAAGTCCGAACTTCTCTTCTAGAAAAGGTCAAAACATCCTGAGTTTCCAAAATGTGAACTCTCCAGTCCTGGAGAGGATTACCCAGACTCCAGCCCCTAATTTGCAGGGATTACCATATTGCTCGTAATATTGCAGTGTGAAAGAATTCAGGGTTGAGAAAAAAATGCCTGTCTTCAACATCCCAGTTTTTTGTGGACTTTACTGTGACTGATAAATTGCGCGGGCTCTCTAGACAAGAGCTACAACAGTGTCAGGAGGGCAGCGCTTTGTTTTATAGTTCGTAAAAAGTGGATGTGCTTTTTTCCTGTTGTTTGGCATCATACTCGGCGTTTATAAAACCACTTGGCCTTTTGGTAGTACCTGAGTTCTGGATTGGTTGACCAAGATGCTGATCGTACCAGGCCAGCTGCTGTTGAGAGTTGGGGGAAGCGGCTGGCGAAGGGGTGAAAGTGGGGAGCCTGATGAGAACGAAGCCGGGGAGGGCTGCTGTTGCTCCAGACCTGTGGCTGGAGCCATATGGGGAGAAGTATCTTCTCAACATTTATGTGTCACTCAGAGTCTTTTCCTTGCATACTGGTGTTCCCCGTATATGTCTGCACTCACGGATAGCGCGCCCTGCTTTTTGAAGATTTTCAGTACCTGCGCTGTAGTTCCTTTCAGTATTTACGGCTCTGTCAGTCATCCGTTAGTCTCCTGATCACGCGTGTTGCTGTCTCTCAGCATCCAGGATTTTTGTCATAGTCTTCACATCTTTTGGAGGTGAAGCGAGGCCACTGTGCTGATGTGAGGAGTTGCCATGCAGGAGTCCAGGGGCTAACCCCTAGGAATTCAAGGCGACGGGGAACAAGTGTTGGATGGATGCATAGGTAGGAAGTAGAGTACATTCAGACTCAACGTTTGCGTGTGTGAGAAGTAAAATCCATTGCTGCCAACTCTGTAGATGTTTAATTTGGAGATATATGGTTCCATATCTGGCTTGTCTTTAAGTACAGCAAATACTACTTTTCACTTTTAATTTCTCTCTTTTACAATTTCAATTTCAATCTAATAAGAAAGATCAAATCTCTTCTGAGAAAAGTTGGGCTTTTTACAGCTTCCGAGAAACTAAGCATATATATTTACAATAGGGAAGTGGAAACTACAAATGACTAAAATCTTAGGGGAGAAAGAGTTGTGACTTAGGGAAAATGCTATCCTGCCTTGCCTGTATTGTCTCTAGAGAGAACAGAAGGAAAAGTATCTCAGAAAGCAGAAATTGGCTAAGTGCTTGTCTGGAATGTGATTTGGGTTGAAGCTTCTGTGTGCACTTTGGGAATCAGGAGTGATTCACTGCTCCTTACGTGTGAAGACAGCGTCATGATGCGCAGACAGATGCAGAAGGCAGTGAGACCTACACACGGTAGCTCCTTCTCCTCTTGCTGATTTCCTGAAAATAAAGGCAACGCCTTTGCAGTACTTCCGCAAGTGTTCGCTCATTCCAAGGGAGCTCTACAGGCCGTCGGGTCGCATCCTGGGATTAGTTGCGCTGTATATTTAAAATTTATGTTAGCTGACTGAGTGTGCGGGGTGTGGAGGGAGAGGGGCGGTTGCAGCGTGGAGCCCAGCACGGCACCACGGAGCCCAGCACGGCACGTTGCCCACCAAGGGCAGCGACCGGCCAGCGCTGCACGCTCGGGCACACCTGCTCTGGCTCTGCACGCGTGGCTCTGCATGCGTGGTGGTGACCGGTCTGGGCATTGGCTGTTAATCATGGGCACAAAAGGGGTATTTTCAATGAGGCTGCAGCGTCCCATAGTTCTGCGAGTACTTTCGGGACAGTCTGTGCTGTGGGTTTGCCGTCCAGGCGTACAGACGTCGGCCAGAGGCCTGTGTGCTGCTCCCGGGTCTGCTCCCGTGATTGCTGCCACACACAGGTGTCTGAAGACCCGCTTTCCCTCTGGGTTCCACCAGGAAATAGCTGTGGCTGAAGGTGGGATGTCGAGATTTTTTTAGCGAACGGTTGAATGTCAAAACTAATACTTTCTTCAGCTGCCAGCTGTATCCTAGCAAAAACAATGGCAAACTTCTCGTGCATGGCGCCGGTCAGTGCCGGCGTTACTCGTGGTGCCAGCTGCTGCGGGCGCAGGTGATGTTGTGGCGTGCAAGGCGAGGGTTTCTCTGGAGAGCCACCTCTTGCCATAAGCAGAGTTTGTGCCTAACGCTTGGCAGGGCGCAGCGCCGAGCTCCGCAAGAGCGAGCCCGTGCCTCTGCCTGCACCCAAGAGGCCAGAGGCTGTTTCTTGGTGATTAACTCGCAGAAACCAGAACTAATAGGGAGCAGGGGGATCTGCTTCAACTCTTTGTAAAAACTTCCCTTTGTAAAGCTTCCAAAACTATTATTTGGAAAAGACCTGGTATCTTTAAAATTTTAAAGGGGGGGAGGAGTGGGAAGAGGCAGAGAAGAGCCCCTGATGAGCTCGGGGTGGGTCTGCGATTACTGGCTTTTGTGGCCGCATTTTCCAAGCTGTGCTGTCTAAGCTATGTCAGTAATTAAAGATCCAGCGAAGGATGGATATGCAACTGCGTTTGCCACATCCTTGGTGAGGTCTGAGCAATCAGGGTCTTGGAATAAACATTTGGTTGAAAAATTCCTCGGTACCCCGAGCTGAATCTACTCGTCTCCTGTGCTGCAGCAGAGGCCTGCAAGTAATTTGCACACAAAACAGTGTATTTCAGTAAAAAGTTCTTGTTCGGTATTACCGTGGTTTCCCTTATTTTGGATTATTGATCTTTTCTTCTGTGTGGTGCCAGTTAATTTTCCTTTGTATGGAGATGTCTTGTGATTAATCATTTCACTGATCATCCTTAGATCTCATTAGTAAAGAGGAAGTATTTTTATAAAAATCATCGGTGTCTTATAGGATGTTCTTTTCTGGTTGCACTGGTCGTGTCAAAGATGCTTCATCGACACCAGTTAGTGTAGTGGCAGTCATGCTCAGTTTGCTTCTGCAGAGTCTCGGAAGGACACCACGCTTCACAAAAGCAGAGTACACAGACTGCGATGCTTCTCCACGTCACCTTGGCACAGCACCTCAAAGCCTTAAATCTGACTGCTCATTGCTGACTTGGGCAATGAACGTCATTTGAGACAAAATGTGAACTGTGGGATCTGCAATGACGGAATGGTAGTCAGGCGTAATTCACAGGATTGCTGACTGCTCAGGAAACCCATCTGCTTCCTTGCCCACCTGTGCTTGCGTGCGAGCTGCCCCTCTTGGTGTCGTGTCCCTCCTGACATCTGAAGTCAAGGACCCCTGAGCGTTACGCCAAATGGAAGCTCCCAAGTTATGTCCCATAATCCTTTGCCAGTACTAACTGGAGGAAGCTCTGGGCTCTGCCCTAAGTGGAAATCTGTCCCCAAACCCTTTTGTGGTCTGGCTTGCATTCTAAAGGAAAGGTTGATTTTCTTAGACGAACAGGACAGTGCATAAAAAAGTAACGTAGTGACCTTACACTCCATTTCCCTGAAACGTCACTGGGCGTTGTTCCCCATATCTTGTTGCTGTTCAGCCCCGATCAGACACAAGTGAAGAAGTGGACATGCAAAACACACGGTAATCAAGAGAGAAGCGTTCCAAGGACTGATAACCACATGAAAGCTTCCCGTGTATATTCTTAGGCCCTGTGGCTTTTTAGCAGAAACAAATGCAAACTTTCCAGCCCAAAACTACTTCTCCCGGTAAACACAAGGTGCATGGAAGTGTTTCAATTTTTTTCTGAAAGGAGATGCTGTTATTGTCACCGATTGCGCCGTTTACTGCAGGTACAGGGTTTGCACGCTGCAGTAAGGGAACTGATTTTGGGCATTGATGGGCAAGTGGATCCCTGGAAATCTAGATTTTGTATCGGTGGGGAGAGCTGTGGGTGTTTTTCCAGCACATCTGAACTGTGTGCATCAGTTAGGGTCTGCAAGTTGTGTTAGCCTGTATATGTTTTCAATTCTTTTCTATTTCTTCAGCACCCCACCAAAATCATAGCTTTGTTCTTTTTATGTGGAGTCTGGATCTTTGGTCTTGCAACAACATTGGGATCTGTTGTGGTGGTTGTTTTGGATCGTAGAGTGAAGCCAGAAAGTAGCAGGAGATTAGTGCTGAAGAGCTTCATTCCGCTGAGCCACCGGCACATTCACAGAAGAGTTGTTATTATTTAGTACAAAATGTTTGGTCATTAGGTGTTCTCCTTTCGGCCATCTGTGAAAGAGGCAGCTGGGGAAACTGTACCCTTAACTCCATTTCCCCACATAGAGAAATCAGATTACAGATGACTGAAACCTTTGGGCAGTTCTCTGCAAGGCAGGCAGGGACAAGCAGTACAGGCCAAGCCACAGTTCCCACCGCAAGGAAAACAAAAACACAGGTGCTGAACGGACTGCGGCCACGCAGATGAGCTGTGTGTACAGAACGTGGCTTTGCACGGAAGGGGAACATCGTTCTTGTTGTTTGGCTGTTGTTCGCTCAAGGCGTGTTTTATTTCAGCTCGGCTCCGGGCAGAGTTGTTACAGGTCCTGCAGCAGAAGTTCCCTGTGATGAGAGAAACATGTGATCCTGAGGCCCAAGAGAAGAAATTCTGCTGGAAGGCCCCTCCAGGGGGAAGGCTGCTGCTGGCCACCTGAGCAAACACCCAGCCCAGCTGGCGAGCCTCGAAAAGCCAGCACAGGGGATACAGGGAATGGCTGCACACGAGGGGGTTTGCTTTGGGCTTCCCACCTTGGCGTGCCTTGTGAAAGGCTGTTCTCTTGTGTACGTCTCTGGGGCCGTGAGCGGGAACGTTGCAAGGAGCACGTGTCGCTTTGTTCCCAATAACGGGAGAGGCAGCTCAGCGCACTGCGGTCCGTGGAGCATGGTGCCAAGCATTGCTGGATCGGGTAGCGTGGTTCCAAGCGTTGCTGGATGACGTGCTGCTCGGCGTTCTCGTTCGTACGTGGTGTACCTGGAACGCGCACGTGTCGGGGTGCAGGGAAGTGATACACGCCAGGGTACGGTGGTCCTGCAGAGCAAACCAACCCCGGGGAGAAGAGACAAGGTCTCTGGATGCGGGACAGCGCACCTCAACCATGGGTTCGGGGTCTGGTAAGAGTGGGGATGACCTTGTGGGGCTGGGGACACCCCCCTGGGGCAAAGCTGGTGTCACTGACCCGAAGACTCGGTGTCGGGAGCCCTGCCATAGCAGAGCACACAGAAGCCTATCTGAGACAGCCAAGCAGATGTGCAGAGGGCTGGTGTGAGGCAGCCGAGGCAGAGCTGCAGCGGGGAATTCTCCAGATGACAGCCAGGAGAGCTGGATGTGGGAGCCGTAGCAGCGGAGGTCGCTTTGCTAAGTGAACTCTGCAACGGCTGAGAGCCAGGCAAATAACAGCACGAGTGTGGGGTTAGCCTTCACATGCTGAACAGATTTTGCTAATATCACTTTGTTATGCAAATATGTAATTATTTCACTTCCCCCAGAAGGGAGTATTTGTGGTTTCCTCTTCCCTGGGACTTCCGAGTGCTTGTGTGAAGGGAACAAGTAACTGGAAAATTACTGGGTTGTGCACTCTGTGGCAAGCTCTGAAAAAGTGAAAACCTTGAAGTTTTTGGTGGAGGTTTTAAATAGCACTTTTGAAGGGGCTGCCGGAGGGTGATGAGGCTGGCCCTGACAATGGCACAGGACTTGCTCACCATTTAAATAAACTTCATTTGTATTGAAGCCTGCTGTGTGCCGGGGGCTAAGGAACTAAAAGGCCAGGTTGCTTCACAGACTGGAGACTCTGTGGTGATCAGGATGGAGCTGCTCAGGCCCAGTAGGGCCTGGAGTTGTGCTGGCTGTAGCTGGAGGGGAGGATATGTGTGGATAACTGGTTTGCAGCACTTCTGTGGAAGCAGCACAAAAGGAACAGCAGAGAAGCGCTGTTCCCTTAGAGGTCAGGTACGAGAGTTTGTCAGCTGCGGAGAGGAGCTTCCTACGTGCTCTGGTTTGCTTTGGTTTGGTTTGGTCGGTGCGCTCACGAGGCTCTGGCATTTAAAAATCTCACGGAGTGGGGGATATTTTTAAACTTTGGAGGCTGCAGAACTCCATGTAACGAGTGTCCTGCTACGTCACAGAGACAATCCATAAAGCGAGGGATTTTTGAAACCCAGCGTGTGCCTGCATAGCGTGCTCAAAAACCGCAGCGGCTGTTTGAAAAGGGGGATTTGGAGAAGGCTCCTAATGCGCTGAGAAGTCACTTTTTCCTTTCTGTTTCACACCCAGTGTCCTCTTTCTCTCTCCTTGCTGGCTGTAACAGGATTGTATAGGGCTAACTTTCGGTTTTAGACACTTAGCTGCAATCAAGTGGTGGGGAGAGGTTCTGGGAGAGGAATTTGGATTTGATTTTGCATAAGCAGGGCCTTCTGCGTACACTTAAACGATTTTAAATAAAAGCTCAGCCATAGGGTGCTTGAGCTTCCGCGTGGAACTTAAGGTGGTTCTTGTCTAATCCCCCTTTGCTTGAGAATGGTGTTACAGATACACATCGTCTCTGAGGGTTTCTTTTATTTTTTTTAAACTCAGGTAATTCTCAATTTACAGTGGTCTGATCTCGAGAGTCAGGGAGCTGCTCAGAGGATGTGTTGGAGATATGCAAAAGATTACATTCTTCCAGCAAATCTCTTGGCACTGTAGGTATAGGACAGGATTCAGTTATGCCAGTTTTTATTTAAAGACTTGTGGTGTGTTGTTGCCTGGGTTTTTTTATTTTATGTTGCTTCTTTCAACAGTAGGAAATAACATGACTGAAATTGAAATGGTAATTTCCAGTTGCACAGAGATTCGTCTTTGGGATTGACAGTTCTGCCGTGGATATAAGACAGGGGCTGCTGCTTGTGCTGAATTTTGTAGCCATCAGTTCAAATAATTTTGTTTTCTTTCTGCATGGATCCGCACTGGTTTTATTACTTGTGTCCAAAAAAACAATCACACCTTAATGTTTTAATTATGAACTTATTAATTATGTTCACTTGTGTTGTTAGCTTTTATATTGCACTAATGTGTATTTCTTACCTGGAGAAGTGAGAAGTAGAGGTAATGGTACTCCTAGCATTGATACTGACGTGGTGCGTGCTTCCACATCTACGGATAGTATTTTGAGATGCATGTGGCAGCTTCGGTGTCTCAGAACTGTTTGAAGTTGAGTCACTGCCACGGGCTGCATCTGAGCCCTCAAATGTAGGAGCATATAAAAATCATTACTCTGCTGTTGAGAATCTTCGCTTTCCTCCCTCCCTGCTGGTGGGCACTTGCCTCTTGTAGTTACAGATGGGCTTACTACAGCTGCATAACAGTACTTGCTACCCATCCTAATTTCAGTGTAATTTGAGAGGCAATACACAGTGTGTCGTAGGGTTTTATTTAGGGCTGGATAATGATACGCTTGCAGTAGCCCGTGGAAAATCCGAACGCCCTGTGCTGAAAATGCTATGTGCTAAGCTCCACGTACCGATCTGCAGGCCAATTTTATTATCTCCCTTCTTCGGGTTAGAAACCAAGCTGATCTTGGGAACCAACACGTTTATAAAGTGTGACACTGCAGCGAGGCTTCTCTTCCACCTCTCACGTGTTCCCTGCCCGATGTACAGATGAGGTACCCTTTGTGTTGCGAAGCAGATTTTCTAAGGGACGGTGTCGTTTGGGACGGTGTTGTATGCGCCGGGCTGTTGTGTGATGCTGTCGCACTGGCAAGGGGGGCTGAGACATTTCTGTCGTTTTGGTGCTGAAAGGCAGCAAATGCGGGAGGCACATGGAATTGTCTCAGCCGAGCAAGGAACGCATTGCTGTGCCCTGCTGTGGTGGAGGAGTCCTCATGTGCAGGCTTTATCTGGGTGCACGTCTCTTCCCACGGGCTCCAGACTGCTGAGGGGCACTTCTGCCCCTCCGGGCCGTGTTGGAGGAAGCCGAGGCTCACTGAGCGTGGTTGGTACTCAGGAGAGGCAGGCAGAGCCCCGGCACAACCCGGTGAGCATCCCTTCCACTCTTCCACCTGCCCGCAGTGGACTGTGCTCCGCTCCCAGCCAAGCCTTGAGACGTTCCGGGAGAGAAGGGTGAGTGCGCTGCGACTCGTGGGTTTTGGGGTTTGTGTTTGTTTGGGGGTGGGGTTTTTTTTTGTTTTGGTTTGGTTTTTTTTTAATGCGATCACGTTATTGTACGGCCTTTGGGAGGGGCTGGGTGGAGGCGGGCAGGAGACCGTCCTCCGCCTCAATCGCCGTCCGCCCAGGGGGATGGAGTTTCCAGAGCATCCCCTCCCTCCATCCCGTCGCTGCGCTCCCCTGGGGTGGCGGTTCCCCGCACTTCGCCCCCGCCGGAGCGAGCGAGGGCGGGCGGGGCGATCGCCGCGGTCCCACCCGTCTCTACACGGCGCGGGGCTGCACCGGCCGAGGAGCGGGAGCGGCGAACGAGTACCGGCCGTGCCGGAGCAGCCCCGCCGCCTCTCCCCCGACAACAACCTGCACGGCTGGGAATAAAGCCCCTCGCTCCCCACTGGGAAGGAAGGGCGGTCCGGACCGTGGAGCTTTCCTCCGCCCCGCTTTTTTCCCATTTTTTTTCCCTTTTCCCCTTTTTTGCTTTCCTCCTCTTTTCCTTCTCCAGAAGGAGGACCTCCCGTGCGCGCTTTCCGCGCAGCCCCGGGCTCG